>OX376376.1:1474363-1729470 GCA_947369275.1 Nemotelus nigrinus
TTTAGAATTATGAATTTTTCGCCAAAGTGATTTTAATACTAATGTTCTTCTTCGAAAATTAGTAAAAATTGTTCTATTTTTTTAGAACAGGATAATGTATTCAGTAAACTATTAATTAATCACAATAGGTGCTGGAAGCAGCCTCCTTCCTTCTCAATACATAACTCTAATCTGCGAACTAATGATGGCCTCACTCTATTAAAATTATAACTATTACTTCTAATAATGTCACAGGCGATCTGAATTCCGCTCCAGAGGTCTTTTCTCGAGTTCACAACGGAACCGTAGACCACAGCTTTTAGGTAATGTCATAAATAAAAATCTAACGGATTAAGGACCGCGAAGGCCAAAGAATCGGACCTCCGCGACCTATCCATCGTCCATTGAATTTTTCGTTCAAGTGAGTTCTGACTTTCTGAGAATAATGTAGTAGCGCACCATCGTGCATTAAGTACATATCGCTTTTCAAAAAGAGAGGGATCTTATCGTCCAACATATCTTCTGATTCAGTTTCCCAAAATGAAAAATATGTGGTACAATTCACTATTGGGATTTCGAAGGGATCCAGCAAATGATTGTCAACTACCCCACACCGAACATATATTTTAAACCTACTTTGATGATGCCCTTCTATTGTGGCGTGTGGATTCTCTGAAGTCCCGTTGTACAAATTATGTGTATTAAAAACACCCTCTCTATTAAATGTGGTTTCAACGATAAATAGCACTTTTGCTGTTATTTCCGACCTCAGCTGACGCATCCAGCAGCGAAATTCAAGTAGCGGTGCAGTATCTCCAACTTGAAATGTTAGTACCACTGTATAATGGTACGGATAAAGGTGACTATCATGAAAATTACGCCAAACCCTCGATTGAGATACTCTAACTCTTTGCACTATTCTCCTGGAGCTGGTGTTCGGATTTGCATTTACCATCCGCAATATATCGTGACAATATAGCGTTGCGCCTACATCGGCCATCGTTTGCGACTATTTTCAGGATCCTAGCCTCAGCCGTTCCTGCGAAAATCGCTTGGGAAAATTCGTATTTTTACTCGTGGCGCTTTTGTGAGAAGGCGTGGGCGTAGCGGTTGCTACTTGGTGTCAAGGACTCGTCTACATTGGTAATTTAATTGTGATCGATTTCAGAATTCGCTTTTATGAAGATCATTTTGAAACTGCAAATGAATTCTTCATACAACTAAGCCCACATTGGGCGCTTTTTCTGCTTGAGTTTTGGGGAGGAATTGGTGGAGTTTTGCTACCGGGTTTGGAGCAAGCGCTGTGCCGCTTGGTGCAAGGACGCGTCCCCGCTCAATCTTTAATTTCTTTAATTTGATACTGATTTCAGGACCTAGGCATTAAGCCCATCCTGTGAAAATCGCTTGGGAAAATTCGTATTTTTAGTAATGACGTTTTGTAGGAAGGCGTGGATGTAGCGGGTGCTGCATGGTGTCCAGGTTGCGCCTCTGCCAGCTCTTTCATTTTCAACCATTTTCAGGATCCTAGTCTCAGCCAATCCTGAGAAAATCGCTTATGAAATTTCATAAATTTACTTGCTACGATTTATGGGCGCCTAGTCGCCTCATAGAATTTTGCGAGCATTTTTGTGACGGCACCGAATTCAGGGAGTTTGTATATGAAGAAAGAATCGATGGCGTTTCGTGGGAAGGCGCGGAGGCATTTACGACCATTTTCAGGACCCTAACCTCGGCCGTTGCTATGAAAATCGCTTGAGAAAATTGTTATTTTTATTATAAAATAACACACATTTTTATTATTATTCACAGAATGGCAGCGTCATCTGCAACGGTATCTGTAGTTGTTTTGTTCTGAAAACCTGTTCTAGGTGAACTGCGAAGGCGGTGGCTTTCTCTGCATCATCCCTGGCCCATTGTCCGCTGGCGTTTCTAAGTGGGGCTTCCCTGATGGTAGGTTTGTATTATTTTTTTTTGCTTTCCACATCGAATAGCCGCCATTCTTAATGCGAGAGAGTTTCTCCAAGAATGAGTGGAACTTTAGCTCGTAGTCCTTCGCGAGTACCAACCTGAGCTCACTAGAAGTCTTGTTAAGTCGTGCTTCAGCATGAAGAGACTTGTGCAGCTGCCAATTTCTTGGTGGCAGTCTATTTCTTGTACAAGTTAAATAATATTCACGAAACTGATTCAAACTTATCTATGATGTTGGACGCTAACATTATAAAAGATTTTGATCAGTTTTCTAGAAAATCATTTTTCATCCGATCCGGAATATGGCTAATTTTCATTGCTTTAGTAAGTCAATAACGGAATTTCTGATTAATAAGTAACTATTTTCCTGGATATGTACATACCACGATGGGCGCTATGTATTATAGTAATTATTATCTCAGAAAGTACATAAAATGCAATCAATATGGCAACATTAACTATTGTAAATTATTTACATAAATATTTGCAAAAAAGCTATTCAAATTATACATCCTGAACTATTATTGTACTGTTATGCTATTTTTTTTACTGTATGCAATTACATGAAAGAAACCAATCTAACTAAGTTGTTCGTAACGGAAAATTGGCCAGTGAGGCTCTTAAAATAAATATTGGGAAACCCAAGGCACAGTTCTAGGACCTATTCTCTTTTCAATATTTATCGATGACCTCGAAATCTCTCGAACTGTGTCTTTTATTCTGTTTGCGAATCATACTATATCATTTATAATATTTACCATTAAAATAGCTCGTACCGACTGCAACTGCACAAAAAGATGAACTGTTTTACAATTTTCACATGCATAATTCAAAATTCATGGCATCATAATCTGAATTTTGTGATATTGCGGAAATTGAATTCGTGCCTAATTATCGGTAATTTTCTTAAATGAAAACTCAACTTCATTCATTTTACGCTTGAATTTAAGTTTTCTGTGGGTTTCATGCAAATCTGATCCATAAGTTTAATATCCATGCACTTTTACAACGTTACGGGTGCCATCATATTGATGATATTTCAGATAGTACGTGCCTGAGATTAAAGCCAAAAATTGTTGACGTAAGAGAAAAATGGTTTTTACGTTTCACCACTAAATCGAAAATAATATTTGATGATAAATTTTAAGGAACTGAAATGCATTTGTTTTCGAATGTCTTAGCTCCAATCACATAAAGCATCAATGATCATCAAAACAATGATGAAGCTAAGATATCAATATATATGAGTATATTAATATACTAAGATATTAATATGAGTTTTCCACAAATCTTTGACTCATTAACTTGGCACCTGATGGAAATTTAGTGAATTCGACGAAATTTCCAGGGAAATGCAATCGAATGAAACGAATGTGGGCGTTCTCATAAGAAATAGATCATCTTTAGTAAACGATACCGTTGTGAAATTAAGGAAAATATGAAGTTATAGAAGCATTGATCAAGGATAAAGTCCCTAACAACTAACAACCCCAGATTTGACGAGGGTTGTAGTGGGACTACTGAAGTTTTGATTTTGGTGAAAGTTGGGAAGTGGTCTCAAATTTTATTTATCATTTATTTAAAGTGTCGGACACAATGGGAAAATCAGAACCTGGTAAGTTTAAATATGTATAAATCTACGGTAAAATAAAAGAAAGCATTCTATATTTGAGGAACTAAACTGAAAGCAGGCTAATTCAAGACTTAATGGCTTCCGGCAACATACTCCACATAACGTCATTTTTTCCACCATTGGTTGAGCAGCCCACTTCGGTGCACACATGACCCTTTTCTGAGCGATCCCATCGAGAAAAATGTTTCTGAAATTCGACCAAATAAACAGGAGTCCAGAACTGATAGCAGGTGAATTTAAGAGCAAAATGAAATTCGCTAAAATGTGCCTACAATAACGCCACTTTGTTCGTCATTGGCTAAGTAGCCCATTGTTGGCGTACGTGTGTCTTTCCTTTAGGGGTCTCAACGGGATAAATGATGTATACATTTGTTATAGGTTTTCGTTTTACAAAATTAAAAAAAAAAAACGAAATTCACATTTATCTTAATCTTGCTGGAAAATATTTTTATGCGCGAAATTTGTTAATCTACTTTATCACTACAAATTCAAATCAATCACAAACTTAAGGGGTTTATAAAATAGTATATATAATTTTATGAAAATACATAAAAAAGATAATATAGATAAGATGATGAAAAAACTGTAGCGCTTGGGAAGAAATGTCGAGAAATTCTGCTAGAAATCTCTTGCAATTCCAAGAACGGACAGATTAAGGATGGATCCAGTACAGCAGGCTATCGCATACTACAATTCATTACCGAACTCGGTCAATTTAACAAAAAATATAATAGAGTTCAAGACATACTTGAAAACTCACATCAAAAACACAAATCCTTAATGAAGAAGATACCAGAGTTTTTTTGTAGACTTTTCTCTGGACACATGTCAATGAGAACAATCATACAGCTTAAAGTATGAAATGTAATTAAAATTAATAACAATTGTATCTTCCCTTATACCAATTTTCAATTGTCTGGGAAGTACTAAGACGATATGTTTTGATAATATGTTGATGCACACGGACCGTGCATCCTGATTGGGTGATGGAGAGAGTGGAAGGAAGGAGGAAAAAAAAAATACATAGTGCCCAACGTGGGCTGTTCACTTCTGTAAAAATAATCAATTATTGACCAAAACTTTGAATTAACCATCCATGTATAGTAAATCAGGAAGATCAGATAATACTTTCGATAAGTGTCATATGAAAATATGAATATAGTGTACCTATGTGTATATAGTGTATATGTACAGTGACTCGCAAAACTGTTCATAAAAAATGAAAATTTCCACTTTTATGTACAAGCAGAACAACTGGGTTTTCTAAGAAACTGTACCCTCACATATTCTTGGAAATCATGTAACGCGATATTTCATGGTAATTTAGTGCGAATAGTTTTGGAAAGAAGTTATTTTTTTTACAGTTGTGTTGTTGCAGTGACGTGAACAGTTTTGCGTGCTTGACGGAATATTTTAAATAAAAGAAAAAAATAATAATTTTTAGTTGATATTACGGTGAGTTAGTAAACTATTATGTTGATGATGTCTATTTATTTATTTATTTATTTATTGATTTAATGTCTATAACAACAGATCAAGTCCAATTACGCAATAGACAATGATAAATACAAATAAAAATATAATATAATTCAATGATAAATAAAAATAAAAATATATATCAAACGAACAAGAGTATCATAATTCAATAGAAAATAAGAATCCAAAATTTAAATATGCAATTAGCCAAGATGAGCATGCATTAAACAGAATAAGTAATTACTTTATCTTTTAACATGTTTTTGAAAAGCATCAAGGTCGGTGGTAGGGAACCAAGTCTGAGTTCGTTATGCTGCCTAGGTAAACGTAGCAGCGGTGAAAAGTAATATGTATCAGCCCGTGCAAATGGAACATTAAACGTTAAAGTTGATCTACATGACCGATCCAATACACGGACGGAAACCAGGTTGCAGAGGTCTGATGGGACAAGTCGATGGTGTAATTTAAATAGAAGGCATTCATCAAAGAACAGCCTACGAGATTTCAGGGATGGAATTTGCAGCATGGTAAGTCTCGCACTATACCCACAGTAAGTCAAATTGAATTTGAAAAGCAGAGTGCGGGTGAACCTGCGTTGTACAGATTCAACCGCATCAATTAAGTACTGAAAATGTGGGCACCATATTTGACAACAATACTCAAGGATACTACGGACAAAAGAGCAAAACAGGTGTACACAGGTGGAGATATCGGTAAAATGCTTAGAAGATCTAAGTATAAAACCCGAGAGCCTGGACGCTTTGGCAGTAATATGCAATATGTGTTGGTCAAATAAGAGTTTAGTGTCGAAAATAACTCCCAGGTCTTTAAAACAGAATACAGCATCGAGAGAGGTACCGGAAGCGCAATAAGAAAACACTAAGGGGTTAGTTTTACGCGTGAACGACATTTGGCGACATTTTAAGACGTCTTTTATGTCTGATGAGAAACAGTGCATACTTTCGAAACCACTTTGTCAAAATAGAATTTTCAATGTAGATTAAAATTTTTAATGTTAATAAAAAGTTGTTCAATTTTAATCATCCCGCAAAAACAATTCCAATTTGATTCTGCTTTCGGAGGCTGATTCCGCAAACGATCGAAGTTTCCCGTTTCAATATGCTCGGCTTCGATGCTGTAGAAATGATATACGTTGTCTATGCTGATTTATAGACAAGAAGGGAACCGTGATCAAATTCAATTACCTTTACTAAGTAAAATTATATCCATGGATATAAGTCGGAGATGTTAAAATTTGTCACAACTAGCATAAATACGAATGTAATGATTTCCAACTGCGAGTGGTCACGCCAGTCAAGTATGCACTGTGTGCTGGTGTCTGATGAGAAACAGTGCATACTTTCGAAACCACTTTGTCAAAATAGAATTTTCAATGTAGATTAAAATTTTTAATGTTAATAAAAAGTTGTTCAATTTTAATCATCCCGCAAAAACAATTCCAATTCAAGAGGAAATAATTTAAATTAATCTAATAGAAACGAAAACTAACATAAAGGAAAAATTCCAAAAGCTATCCAAGAGAACGTGAAGGCAACAATTGTTGGTGATCTTCAAAAGAAGTACTCAGTTCAAAAAATTGCTGAAAAGTACTCTGTTTCAATAGGATTCGTAAGCAAAATAAGGAAAACGGTAGAAGACTTTCTCGAAACGAACGCTGGTGGGCGACCAAGTAAGCTATCTCCGGAGACAAAGCGTCGTATCAAAAGATTGATTATGACTGAAGCGGTAGATACAGCTGTACAAGCCAACAAGGTAATCCGAACCAATTTAAATGTTACAGTTTCCAATGATACTGTTCGAAGATGCCTTAAATCAAATTTTAAAGCAAAAGCAAAGGTTAGAAAAACCACTTTTAACCGCCATAAAAAGGCGAGGCTTCAATTTGCCAGAAAATACAAAGACTGGACGCCAGAACAATGGAAGTTGGTTACATGGTCTGACGAGTCAAAAATAAACAGGTTATGTTCAGATGGGCGACACTGGACGTGGGTCAACAAGTCCGTTGGCTTACAAGAACGTACACTGAAAAAAATTCACATAGCGCCCAGAGCCATGTAACATAGCGCAATATTTATGGTCCCATACGCCATGTACATAGTACTCTGAGCCATGCAATATGGCTCCCAGCGCCATAATGTCAGAATCTACATAGCGTGTGGTCCCATGTAACATGGTGCAGCGTTTATGGTCCCACACGCTATGTACATAGTACCCTGAGCCATGCAGTATGGCTCCCAGCGCCATAATTACATGGCGCAGAAATTATGGCCCCACACGCCATATTTTATATTTGGAGTGCCATGAGCCATATTACATGGCTCATGGCACTCCAAATATAACTCGCAGCCATACTGTGTGAGGAGGTGTATAAATGTCAGCAAGCTTCTTCAGTATAGGAGAGGATATGATCTTCCGATGATCCGAAGATCCCTCGGGAATTTCTTCCATGGCATTTTGTTGGATGCACGGAGAAAACACATAGGGGTAGAGGCCTTTATGGACTTCTGGCGCCATGTGCATAGTCGGTTTCGGTCAATTTGGGTCAGTTTGAGATAAAATAAGCGCCACAAGCCATAGTACATAGGAGCAGACGCTATGCTTATAGCCCTCCACGCCATGTACTATAGTCCTCCACGCAATGTACTATAGTCCTCCACGCCATGTAATATAGTCCTCCACGCCATGTGTTATAGCTCTCCGCGCCATGTACATGGCGTGGAGGACTATAGTACATGGCGTAGAAGACTATAGTATATGGCGTGTAGGGCTATAAGCATAGTGCCTGCTCCTATGTACTTTTCGCCATGTATTATGGCGTGTGGCGCCATATTTTATCACAATCCCTAACCCTCAAATTTGGAGGTGGCTCATTAATGGTTTGGGGATGTTTCAAAGGTAACCAAGTTGGTATTTTGAGACGTATAAGCGGAATTATGCGGGCAAATGACTATATAAATATCTTAGAGGACTCATATCTACCAAGTCTTGATAGATTTGGCTGTGAACCTGGAGACAGCTTATTTATGCAAGACAACGATCCAAAACATATTGCTCGCATAACGGCCAAATGGCTTCAAGATCATAATATTGAGACTTTGAAATAGCCGCCAAAATCGCCAGATCTCAATCCTATAGAGAATGTGTGGGGTTATTTGAAAAGAAGAGTAGTAGCAAGCAAAACTGTTCCAAAAG
This sequence comes from Nemotelus nigrinus, assembly GCA_947369275.1. NCBI lineage: Eukaryota > Metazoa > Arthropoda > Insecta > Diptera > Stratiomyidae > Nemotelus > Nemotelus nigrinus. The sequence continues at coordinate 1,482,633 of OX376376.1, forward strand.
ACTGCGAAGAACTTTGGGTACGCGCTCAACAAGCGTGGAATGAGATTGATCCACAATATTTGGAGAACTTATTAGGAAGTATGCATAAAAGAGTGAAGGCTGTAATTCGTGCCAAAGGCGTGTGCACTAAATATTAAATAAATAAAATAAAAACGGGACTATTTAGTTAGTCACAGGATAGATGCAAAAGTGTTCACAGAACAATTTTTTTAATTTCAATTTTAGAAAACAGGATTGCTGTTATTTTTAAGTTTTGGTTCTCTTAAATGTAATCTATTTTCTGAAGTAATTTTATTTTGTAAAAAAAATTTTGCTTTGTTATGAATAAATATTTAGATTTTCCCAAATATCAATTTCAATAACTTTTTATGAACAGTTTTGCGAGTCACTGTATATAGTGTACCTCAAGGCAGTCATCTAGACCATCTGTCTAGATGACTGCCTTGAGGTACACTACAGTTAATGTAGACTTTCTAAGAAGTAAAAGTAAATTAATCCCACGGCAACGATCGTACAAGTCTGGGGGTTGAGGCAGAAAAAAAGGACAAGGATAAAAAATTAGATTAAACTAATTGAGCCAGGAAACTAACTGAACTTTTAGAAATCTTAGTAGCGGTTGGTTGATGCAAAATCATTTGCATCAACCAACCGCTACTGCCGGAGTCTCGAAATTTTTTCATCACTTTTTAAATATTGTATTGACTTAAGCAAATGTATGAAGCCGTTTAAATTCAACCATTTTATAGTTTCTCTCTTCGTGCATCTACAATTTTAGAATTTTATAGAAATTTCAAGAATGTCGATGTTACACAAACGTCTCAATTTACTGCTTTATAATTCAGGACTTGTTTTTCCTTTTAATTATTAATTTGTTTTTCGATTTTTCAATTTTTCCATTTTCAAGCGAGTCAATTTCTTTTTAATTTGACTATTTTTTTTTTTTTAATTTATTGAATACTTTCGATGATATTTTTTGAATTTATTTTGTTAGAAGAAGCGCAATTGTAATATAATAAACGACTTCAAGCACATGAAATCCGGTAATGGGGACGAAATAAACGAAGAGGAATACTAATTTATACGATTTTTCCCCTATCATGGAATACTATTGTTCATGATTCATGAAACATCTGAGATTTTGATGTTAATAGTTCTATAAAATAGTAATTCAAGTAGTGCATACTTTTTTAAACAAATTAACTACAAATAATCACTAGACTACATAGCGCCCAATGTGGGTTGTTCACTTCTATAAAAATAAGTCTAAAAATTATTCTATTGACTTAGCACATTCCGAAGTAGTGAAAATCATAAATTCAATCAAAAATACTGATTGAAAATTTGTTGATTGCTCTCTGACATTTTCGTAATCAGAACTGTCGTTTCAGAAGTATCTTTATAATTAAATCAATAAATATTTCTATTTGTTAATCGATCTCAATCGATTCCTGAAATTGTTTATCAAACTCTGTAAAACCACAATATTCATTGTCAATATATTCTTAAAACACAATATTTATCGCATCCTTATCCAAGCTCCTTTAACTAATACGAGCAATAAACAAAAGAATTAAGTAGGTACATACCACAATGTCGCGACTCGTTCATTTACAATATCATATTGTTGTAACTTTGTGATTTCCTAATCGACGATAATTAGCATAGTCTACGGAATATTTGATTTCAAACCGGATATGCAACGCGGATATTTGCGTTACGATTGTTGATATTATCATATAAATGAAAATTCCAAACTAGTGGCAGCGGAAAACCAGATAGGCATTTGTTTATAGCAAAAGCAGTTTATAGCAGTCGGCCAAGCCACCGAAAAGGGCATACACAGCTGATTCTAACGAGAACTGAGTGCGAGTATACAATAGCTAGCCAGCTAAAGCAATCTAAAGACAGACAAATATAAAATCGCTGATAGGGAAAATCATAAGGAAAATGTACGTTCGTAAATTGGAGGGCGAGAACTGAACGGGGACGATAAGAGTCTTAAACTTGCCATAAATAAAATTTTGATTATATCCAAAGCAGAAAGTAATGGCGTGCCGCCCACTACCAGGCAAACAGGCATGTGCCCGTGAAAATCTACAATCTCAAAAAAATTCCGAATTCGTGTGATCTCGAATATATGGATATAGTTTTATCCTCGCCGGTTCGGACATTACGGCTTCTCACACCATTTTCAAATTCAAGGTATCCAGTGGCTTGACTAAGTGGATCTTGTTTCGCAAGATGTGTCAGGGCGACCCGAAAAATTACTATGCATCCAAACGCAATCTAGACAAGTCTGTGCTACGAATTTTGGTCTAGGCGCACCAACTGAAAACTAGCGGTCTGCGATCGGTCTTAAAGCGACAGACAGATTTTAGCTCCGTTTGAATGTAAGAAGAACAGCCGGCCTTTCCACACTGTCCATCCGTTCTAAGTAATTGCAAGCGAAACAAGAAAGAAAAGTCAAAGACGTACCAAATAAAAATGATACACAAAAAAAAATATATATATTAAATTGGTAAATAACAATTTTCTTGGTTCAGTGTGATTTTCTGCCGTTTTAGCTGCCACTGCTGATCACTGCCACTGCTGGTGCGCTCAAGCAACTTGACTAGCACAGTTGTTCTTGTTGTTGCTTCTGTTGCTGGCCATTACATTATTTTTATTATTATTAGCCTCGTTAGAATATTTCGAATTTATAGTATTTTTAGGATTTTTGCATAGTGGTCATATTTTCGTCGTGCTCTCCTCCAATGTGTGCTGTTCTTCTCCTTGGCAGTTGTATTGCTTTTGCACCGCGTACCACCTTTCAGCCAATACAAGATTTACTCTCTCCTCTCGCGCGAAATCCACTACTGTACGTAGAAATCATCACACCACCACCGCCACCGCCACCTCGAAACTCACCACCTATCTTAACACACGTATTTTATACACTTCACTTTTTGTAAAGAAGCTTTCCCTCTTCTGATTCTTCCGAATTTTTCGATGCAGTATTTTTTGTTCTCTACAATTGTCTGCTGGTCAGTCGAATATCTGTCGACGCGCCCATTCATTTTGAATTCCGATTCGAAATGGATTATTGCCGACACTCATAATCTGTTCACCTATTCACACTTTCAGAACACATCGCCCGCTGTATAAATTCGATAGCACGTAGTGATCCGGAATAAAGTTCAAAAAAAAATAATAATAATAATATGTTTCAATCGAAAAAAGCAATCGCATTGGTTCGATGTTTTTTGACAGTTTAGTGCAACTTCCTGAATAGTTCCAACTGTGATATTTTATTATTCGTTTCCTTTCGGTTTTCCTTTTTGAACAGAAAAACCCTGTAAATTATATTTATCTCAGGGAAAAATAAATAAAAAAAACAGTATTTCGACAAACTTCGTGAACTTTTGAAAAACCAAAAACAAAAAAAAAAAAAAATTTCAAAAAATTTTAATTAACAAACAAAATGTGTCAAAATCTAGTGAATCTGTGGTGTGTGAAAATTTTTCCAACGACATTTTTTTTATTGGCCAAACGACGTTGCGTTTCTTTAGTTTAGGTTTTCTGTATTTCAACGCACGAAAAAGATGATGATGATGATGCAGATGATCATCTTAAAGCTGGTCGTCATGGATTTACTGGCACCGATATCCAATTATTAACCGAAACCGTTTTGTTTTTCGAAAAATTCCTACTAAAGTCTACTGGTCGGACGCTTGCCGGGAATAAAATTCCTAAGATACCTAAGCCAATTTCCCTCCCAGCTCGAAATTATTATTGTGAAAATTTTGGTTACACAATTTCGAAATATTTCGTATGTGCTTTAGTTGAAAGCGCCATCAATGTGATTATGCCAACAACAAACAAATCGAATGAAGTAGAAGATAGTGAATGATAATGGTGAAATTGTGTAAAATTGATCAGATCTATGTTGGTGCATTATATCGGAATGACGGGCGTAGTAAAAATTTTGATTGCATGAAATGTCAAAGTTTATGGGTAAGTTTGTTTGTAGTTTTCATCGACCGGTAGGGCTACAGTAGACAGATAATAATAAAATTTGCAACAGATAGATTTATATTAAGCATAATACCTTAGGATTTCAGCAATATGTCTGCTACAAGTCTGATTCTCATGTTTCTCGCTTTAACAATATCCATGAAGTATTAGTCTTCTGAGGCTGGACCCACATTGGACGCTGTCCAAAAGGAATGTTTATACTTCTTTTTTTTTTGTTTGAATCACTCCAGTTAGATTTTTCGACAATTTTACGGATGTGCAAGCCATTAGAACGTAGTGCATATTTATAGTACAGTTACACTGTCAAATTGTTAGTTGTAGTATAAACCAGTAAAGTGTTCTCTAGTTATAGACACATTCATTTCAGTAGATAGATAAGATAAAGTACTATTCAAAATTGTCCGTAGTTTTTGATTAATTCTATGATCCGCAGGGGCGGATTTGACCGCTTCGCCACCCTAGGCCTCAGAAATATTTGGCGCCCTTTTCGTGAATTATATTATAAGTAACAATGCGCGATTTTTTTCGATTCCCTAGAATACTTCGATGTTTTTCGTTGCGCCCGAGCTCACAAAAAAAGGAATATCAGGGCAAAACCGGCACCGGTTCGTTCGTAAACATTCTCTATTATTGCACCCTTGCCACTCAAATAATTATTAAAATACACACTCGGCAAAGCACCTAAAAGTACCTAAAAAAAAAAAAAAAACTCTAGCGCACCTGAACCGCTAGAAACACTAATGTTCGAAGAACAGTAGAAGAATCGTGCAGGTTTTGAGTGCATATTCCACCACATGTGCTACGGCCAAACTGTTTCAAATGCCACGTTTTACTTTCGTCTTAAGAATGCATTATAACTCATATGGTGGAAGGTTTCAGATATTACCACTGGCATGAATTTCAACGTTTATGAGAGCAAAACACGGGTTAATTATATTCGTTATCAGTTGCTTATTTCACATAATTTTGAAAGCAGCATCTCATATAACATCAATGAAGAAAATGCTCAGTGCCTGCAGCACTGTAACTGAAGTTGGTGTTTGGGGCTGCGATCCGAAAAATTTGCAGAACTTTGCGAATTGTAACATCGGTTATTTATTTTCATTGTAAATGTTTCCGGTATGTATACTAACTGTAAGCATTTATTGATACAAAAGTAGCACAACCGACTCGTGCTGGCAACCTTTCGCCAGTATCAAAGCCAAGAATATATCACATCTGCTACACGTTGTTATATTACATTCGAAGTTATAGGAGCATAAAGAAATTAAGGGTTACCTGCAGGGAGTTTTTTCAAATGATCGAAAGCTTAATATTTGCTTTTTATTGTCACTACAATATCATTACCATTTGAAAATTCTACGATAAAACCGCTTAATAAAGATATTGCAATTAAACACAAAACCAACAATAGCTGGCAACCCTATCGTAGCTTTTCAACCAAATTTGGCCTGAATAATGTTTATGACAGGTTTCATTAATTGTATGAAATTCGTATTGATTTCATGACTGCACTGGAAGTTATAGGGCAAAAAGTTTTATTTTCCTGAGCGAATTTTCAAAACCAAAGACACAAAAATTACCATAGCTGGCAGCACCAATCGAATTTTTAAACCAAATTAAACCATCAAACAGAGTTTAGAGTAAGGTTCAGCTACTGTGTCAATTTCATGAAAATCTGGTTACTTATTCACATTTCATAGGGCAAAAAGCAGTTTTTTTTCTTTGTAATTTTTCAAGATGGCACCACTGGCACAGACTTGCCCACAATTCAAAATCGCTTCTATCAAATCTGGTCTTACTTAAGTTCAATGCATTCTGTAAATTTTAGCTGTATCTGATTATTGGTTCGTGAGTTTCCGTGAACAGAAGTTTTTGATGCTAAAAATATAGGTTAACTGGGAGAGGGTTACCGTTCTTGTCCGACATGAAATTTTCAAAGTTTTATTTTGAACGTGTAGATAAAACATAAGATTTGTATACAGATTGGTTTTATTGTAAGAAACGGACATTTTTTTGAATATTCGATGGTTTGAATGTTTTCACTTCCAAATTTTTTTTTTTCAAAATGAAGACACCAAAATTATCATAGCTGGCAGCTCCAACCGAATTTTTCGACCAAATTTCTACCAAACGTGGCTTAAAGTAAGATCCAGCAATTGTGTGAGTTTCGTCAAAATCGAACGATTCAATCAGAATTTATAGGGCTAAAAACAGTTATCTTTTTTAGTGGTTTTTCAAGATGGCACCACTGGCATAGAATCGCTCGCATTTCAAAATCACTTCTATCAGATCTGGTCCTATTTAAGGCCAATACATTCTGTGAATTTCAAATAATTCTGCTCATCGGATCGTGAGTTTCCGTGAACAGAAGTTTTTGATGCTAAAAATATAGGTAAATTGGGCAAGGGTTACCAGGCGTGCCCGTTATACCATATCTTTTTTTTTTTTGGTTATGTAAACAAAGCACAAGATTTACATATGAGTGGCTTTTTTTTGAAGAAACGGCATTTTTTCAAGAGAGACGATGATTTGGAGGTTTTCACTTTCAGTGCCTGCCCTAGCTACAGGGTTGCCAGCACGCTCATTAAAAGCTACACAAATCCACAACTAAATAATATCAATATGTCCTGAAAATTTCGTAATGATTGAATAGCTCTGTCAAAAGTTATCGAAATTTAAAAATTTTCAAATTTTCCCGTCCTCTTTTTAGGCACCCAGTGCACACATAGGGTTAAAAAATTCCAAAGCATTATCCGATTCATATGTAAAACACGTTAGAAATTTATTTCGTTAACTTTATTTTTGCGAAAATCATTTGTGCACGAAATAATAGGTATATTAAAAATATCACTTAAATGGCCGCCTGCGCCAAAAGGTTAACAATAACTGACATTTAAAGAGACCTGGACCTATTCTGCATATACACCAATGTATCCTGAAAGTTTCAGCTCAATCGGATGGCGCGTTCCCGAGATTATCTCACTGAAATTTTTTGATGATATATATATATATATATATGGAAATATGAATTTTTGGCCGAATCGATTTTAATACTAATGTTCTTCGAACATTAGTAAAAAGAATCCAAAAGTACCACTTTTTAACAGTCCAAAACCGTATAAACCTTTACATCACATATAATTCCAACGTCTTCGCTCATATTTTTATAAGTAAATTTACTATGGCGTTCAAAGTTTGCTTCCACACTTGACTGGAGATCAACTATGAACTCGACTACTGTAAATTAATATTCGATATGTTATTAGTTAAGGATGAACCCGACATATTTTGACCTATGATGTTCTAGATTTCATTTTATAGAATTTTTTTTATAGAAATTTAGGCTCTTTTTTAGGTATTTTCAGATACTTTCTAGGAACTTTTGAGGTATTTTTGAGTTTTTTTGGTCCTTTACCGTGATCGCATTTCGATATTTATTATAAGTTAAACTTTTTGATGTCCGAAAAAAATCATCAGAGGTAAATTTTTGCGTGCATTGATTTTTTTTAGACTATTCGGTTTGGCTTGAGGTGTTAGGCTCATTCAACTCAGATATATGTACATATACAACAGAAAAAACTGCCGCCCCCGAAATTTGCCGCCCTAGGCCCGGGCCTACCGGGCCTAGTGGCAAATCCGCCCCTGATGATCCGTAAAAAAAAATATTCAAAATATGATTTTAAACTGCATGTCTACAGGATTATCTTTTCGCGGGGCAAGACATTCAATTGCTATTTCGCGGGGCAAGACATTAATTTTTCGCGATGCAAGACATCCATTTGCTATTTCGCGGGGCAAGACTTTTATTTTTCGCGGGGCAAGACATTCATTTTCAATTTCGCGGGGCAAGACATTCATTTGCTGTTTCGCGGGGCAAGACTTTTATTTTTCGCGGGGCAAGACATTTATTTTTCGCGGGGCAAGACATTCATTTGCAATTTCGCGGGGCAAGAAATTCATTTGCTATTTCGTGGGGCAAGACTTCCATTTGCTGTTTCGCGGGGCAAGACTTTAATTTTTGGCGGGGCAAGACATTCATTTTCAATTTCGCGGGACAAGACATTCATTTGCTATTTCTCGGGGCAAAAAAGTCAACACTTTGTCGTATAATTGCTTTTAAGTATAAGCATCTTATCGTTAAAGTAGCTGAATATAAGGCTCAGCATGTAGCTTGAGATCTCCATAGTGCTAAAGGTTTTTATAATATGCTCACAGTTGGCTGAGTAGAAAGCATTTTTCACGGCAAATTAGACCAAAGCGTAATGTTCTTGGTCTCCATCTCTCACCACCAAATGGCATCAATAGCAATTTCTATGGGATTTTCGATTGCATTTTGTGCTTTCAAGGACATTCCAGTATTTCATCCATCGAAAAAATTCAATTATATTTTGTTCTTATAGTTCTATATATAAAAAGTTAGTATGTTTTTTGCTTTCAAATAGTATACATAATTTGAATTTTTGTGAAATTGTTGATCTTAGTGAGTAGGAATATCACTGAAATAAGCTGTTGACAATCAATCACTAACTTTTAATGCAAATATGGTCAGCAATGAAATACCTAATTGTTTTTTTTTACAAGATATTCAAAAAATCGCATGTATAGTTTACTACGCGCTTCATAATATTTTGCTTGTGCTTCCCTAAGTCTCAAAACCACGAGCCGCCACTGATATATATATATATATATATATATATATATATATATGTATATATATATATATATATATATATATATATATATATATATATATATATATATATATATATATATATATATATATATATATATATATATATATATATAAATTTTGGCGAAACGAGTCTAATACTAATTTTCTTTGAAAAGCTGAGCTGAGAAAAAGGTACAAAAACATAGATAGTTTTGTACGGCATTTAGTACGGCAAAAACAACAATATGGATATCGAACAAGCAGGTCAACTTCCTCTAACCTCATGATATTGGTTTCTGATGTCCTCCGTGACATGAAAAAGAGAATCCAAGTAAATGTGATCCACAGAGATGGTTAGCAAAGCCATTGACAAGGTCTTTCCTCAATTTCGGTACATCTGGCTCCTTAATCAATTGGGTCGTATCTTTTTTTGCGATAAAATTCAGATAGTCAAATTTCTAGAAGCATTATCATAGACAGAAGGTTGTGCTTTCTTCAAGGCAGTCAGTTAGACTCCATCAGGGTATAAGTCATCACTAGTCTTCATGGAATCTCTAAACGCATCTTCAAATATAACTTGGAAAAAGCCCTATGAAAGTTATAATTCATTTATTTCTCATCTCAATTTGCCTGAATTAAATAAGTAATACTATAAATCTTTACTTTGACAGTGTTTTGTGTTTCACTGCTATCAATTATTATAAAATTTATATAATAGCTAAGATAATAATCCATATGATGACCCTAGAATCTAGAATCCAAACTACAAATCTTACCACACTAAAATAAATCCACTACAATTCGATCAATAAGATCCCTTAACACAATGTTCAACAGTAAGAACAGACTATTTGGAACACAAACGAATGCAGCACTTTTACATGACTAACTAATATTTCAAATAATCTGAGAACAGTTCAAATAATTTTTCCGTCAGATACGATCGCCAGTACAAATTTCTCTAGAAAAAATTATAAAAAAAAAAATATCAAACAACAACTTTTCTCCAGACCCAGAAACACCTTTTCAAATGATGTGCAACATCCACCCGGCAAGCCAGATTTGACCGATGTGCTGTTTCGTTGATAAATACCATACAAAACCGATTTAATAAATGTGTCTGAGAAAAGGGGGTTGTTTTGCAAGGTCGCTGACACAATATTCAATTTCGCAAAATATAGAAACGTTTCTGTATCTGTAAACAATGATTGCAGCCGGAGAAGCAGTCACAACAGAGTCGGTCGCGCAGTGTGACAGTCAGCACCTTAGCTTTAGCCCGACATCAGAGGCAGTGGTAGCAGCGCGAACACATCAGGAGTCGCGGCGATACACACCTGTACGCTTTTTTTTTCTTATGAACTGATCGATCTAGCCATCAGCGATTGCCATCATCGTCGTCAGTACGGCAACATCAACACCATCGGGATCTTGCGACTCGATACTACTCCTGAGCTAGCTGGCTTGGCTACCGTCGCGAATATAATGGCTACATAGTCCCCAATATGCTGCGTTCCGATCGTGGTTATATACGCATCATATTTTTGTTCTATTCCTTCAAAAATTAAATAGTTCTTTTCGCGTAAATTAAACATATATATATTTTTTTCTTTCTGTATTTCGTTTCCGTTTTAAAAGGTGTGATATTATTTGCATTACGCATTCCAAAATAACGCACGCGAGTTCCTCTCGATTCAATCGTGTTATCCGGCGAAATTATTGAATTTTTCTAGTTTATATGTTGTCAATGTGAGAAGTTACAATGGTTTTGAGACACGAGAAAAAAATCTCACGTGAAAAAAGCCTAACGCAACTCCAAACCCCCTCAAAATAAAAAATCTTAGTGCCATGGAAATTTCTAATGCTTAAAACTCAGCCAAAAATGCAATTAAATTAATTAAAATAAAATTGGTTGTGCTCACCCTGTACGAGGAAGCAAAGAAGAAGAAGAAATACATCTTGAAAGTGAAAAAAAATGAATATAATTCGGACACTGATCGATCGTCATTCTGGCGGAAGTTTTCTTTTCGCGAGAAATTATTTATTTTGATAAATAATAATCAGAAACCTACTGTCGTGTTGTGAGATGTCAACAATAGTATTGAAGATGTTGTGAAAAGTGTCAAGTGCGAAAAATTGCGCAGTCTTCGATGTAACAAAAAAAAAAACAACAGAAGAAGAGCATGAGTTGATAATGCAACAACAAAGAGTAAAAACAAATTGCAATAATTATGAATGGTGTCGATCTCTGTAAACAATAGCTTCAAATGAGCAGAAATTCGACAAATTTTTTCACACTTACTCTAGATTAGCTAAAAATTTGGTGTGAAACAATGTTTATTAATTTTAATGAATCAATTGAATTTGGTTTTTTCTTATGACAATGCCAAATATTTTACCTTCCACTCAGTAATTATCTAACACATTCCGAAAAAAAAAGCACGTGACCCACAATGGGCGCGGATTATACATTGAAATTTCACGGCTCATTTCTTCAAAATTTTACGGTTAGATGTAATTCTCGTAAAATTATTAAATATTTTCAACATTTTTTCTGTCTTCTAGTTTGTTTGTCTCATATAACAGTCGTGCAGCTCTTGATATTAGATATTTAGATTGTACAACCTTTCTAAGTGGATCAATTTTACCAATTTCGAAATATACAAAACATTTTTTCATTTTACCCTTCTGTTCGGCTAAATCATCAAATGAATTTCAGCAACGTACCAACCAATCTCTCATCAATCCGAAAACAACACCCCTGTGAAAATGTAGCCATGAACATTTCTCATAAAATCATTCCAACTAGCCTAAAATCTAAAAAAAAAAAAAAACCACTAAATATCTAAAAGAAAATGCAGTACAGGTGTGTGATATCGTTTTCCGGCAAGCGTGCGTATTCTCAAAGAGAAAAATTCTCTTTCATTTCCCTTACTTCCTCCCCCCTCAGATCATGCATAAGAAAAAAAAATATAGAGCCCATCAAATATCTAGGTCTCGCTTCGGAATTCCTATTTCATTATCATTTCGTATCACCACTCATTCCGTTGCTGCCCTAGTGCATGCGTAGAATTACTATATACACCCAAGTAGACTTCGCAACTTTTCATAATTTGATCTTTCATTCAATTTTCCCGCCCCCACAATACTCCCTCTCTGACCCCCTCTGCAGATCATCGTAAGTTTTAATTCATGTTTCCCTTTGTCCATCTACGCCGCATACCACCCCAACAAAGAGCTCCAGATTCGCCTTTTTCACCGGCCACAATGATGATGATGACGATGGCGGCGGCGGCGGTGATGGCAGTGAACTGAATCCTTCACATAACATACGTAAATTCGTTAAAGAAACGAAAACAGCAAAAAAATTGGAAAATTGGGGAAAAAGATTGCTTCTACGTGAGCATATTGCTATTCGCTCTCCCCCGCCTTCTTAATCTAAATTTAGATATTCGTGGTGGCCATATTGAGTGCATGATCCTAAAAATAGTCAAGAAATCATCATAAAAATGAAACAGAAAAAATGTATATCTATTTTTTCGCCTGATTCTTTTGCTCACTTGGACATGAAAAGAAACTAAAATACTCGTATGTACGTAAATAAGAGCGCGGCATGACACATACACAAATACAATCGTCGATCGCAATATAGTTTAACTTGAAAGATGAAAAATATTGCAATTGGTTTCATAATTTCGCATCATCTATTTCTCATTTAAATAGCTCACATCCATCGAAAATACACAAAAGGTTGAGCTATAGTACAATATCCACCATATATACATAATTCAAAATTCATGGCATCCTGTTTTGCATTTTCCGATATTGCGGAAATTGAATTCGTGCCTAACTATCTGTAATTTTCTTAAATGAAAATTCAATTTAATTAGCTTAATATCCATGCACTTTTACTGCGTTATGCGTGCCATCATACTGATGGTATTCCGGAAACTACGTGCCTGAGATTAAAGCCACGAATTATTGACGTAAGATAAAAGTGCTAATTGGATTTTATGTTTCCTCAATGAATCGAAAATTACAATTTATATTTTATAATAAATTAAACTTGGCTTTCATGTTAATAAATATAACGAACTGAAATCCGTTTATTTTCGATTGCATTAGATGCAATCATATGAAGCATCCATTATCATAAAAACAATGGCAGAACTGATGAAGCTAAGAGATAAATAAATTGACGGAATAGGTTTAACTTGATATTTTATAAAAGTTTAGTGGAATTCGACGTCCTTCCCACAGAAATGCATTCGCAAACGAAGTTGGTCGTTTTTGTACATCCAGATTTCCAACAAATATATTATCCTTTTGATTGATCAGAAGGTTCCTAGCACTGCGGCCTGTTAGGTCTATTGTGCCTCCTCTAAGTTATGTTTTAAGTTATGTTTGTCCAGGCTTCTTATGTCCCTAGTGAAGCAGAGCCAAGAAGCTCTTATCTTCGTCTTGCTAGTACTGGGCAGTGAGCGAGAAGATGTTCTACATATTCTGACATTTCTTCACAGTATTTGCAGCAGTCGTCCCGCCCCAATCTATTTTGTGGAGAATGCTTTTTGCAAGGAATGTGTCCTTTTAATGCTTCACATTGGGCTCTTATGCAATTTTCGCAGAAAATGGCCGCTGCTTCTTTTGCTCTTTTGTTATCGAAATTAAACCCGCAAGATTGAGCCAGTATCTTTCAATCTTTTTTTTGCTCCATTTATTTATTTATTTATTTAAAATAATCCATTAACAGGCAAAAAGCCCAATTATAAATAGATTAGCTTAGTACTAAAATGAAATAAAAAAATTGAGAAAATTAAGATATGAAAAACAAGAATCAATGACAAAAAAGAGAAATAAGATTAAACATCAGCAAAAATAGTGTTGCGAATATTTCTTTTAAAGGTGGCAATAGAGTGTGGAAGAGGACCAAGTTGGAGGCCATTATGGGTACGTAATAGGCGCAAAACAGGAGAATGAAAGTAAGTTTCAATACGGGCAAATGGTACATCGAAGACAACGGAGGACCTAATTTGCCTCTCACAATGCCGTTCATTAACCAGGGATGCAACAGATGAGTTTAGATGGCCACGGCAAATTTTGTAAAGAAAGTATTCATCAAGGTAAACTCTGCGCTTTGCGAGGAGAGGGAGATTAAGGAGCAATAAGCGTTCATTATAAGGCATATAAGGAAGATTATATTTAAAGAGTAGGGTGCGACTGAACCTTCGTTGAACAGATTCAATAGCATCGGAAAGATAAGCGAAACGAATAGCAAGGCCAGCAATCCGCGAGGCACTATTAGTAATGTTACGAACATGGATATCAAATTTAAGTTTACGATCAAAGGTTACTCCCAGATCAGTAAAATAATCCACAGAGACAAGGACGGATTCACATAGTAAGTAAGGAAAGGTATTAGTCTGGGACTTCAGAGAATAAGACATGGCAAAACACTTTGAAACATTTAACGGTAGGCAGTTAGAGTTACACCAATCAGTAAGAGAGTTCAAATCATCCTGAAGAAGTAGATGATCATCTGAGCTACTGATTATTCGAAATAATTTTAAGTCATCTGCATAGAGCAAGCAAGATGACGATAGAATCATAGGAAGATCATTGATGAAGAGGTTGAATAATAGAGGGCCTAATATAGAACCTTGTGGTACACCAGAAGAGGGCGAAAATGGTAAGGACGAAACGCCAGAGAGGGAGACAAAACACGTGCGGCTAGTTAAAAACGAAGATAACCAAGAAAGTAAGGGTTCACATATGCCCTAGTGCTTTAACTTGAGTAGCAGAAGATCGAAATTGACAGAATCAAATGCCTTAGAAAAATCAGTATATACAGCATCAACTTGAGAGTTCCGATCTAACGCCGAGGACACAGCATGAGTAAATTCAATGAGGTTCGTAGCTGTGGACCGACCTTTAATAAAACCATGCTGCTGAGGTGTGAAAGTGTACTTAAGAGAGTCGTAAATTTTGGTAAACACAAAACGCTCAATGATTTTTGAGAAACAGGGAAGGATAGAAATAGGACGATAATTTGAGGCAACATTGCGTTCACCAGATTTGAAAATAGGGAAAATGCTTGCAAGCTTCCAGGAGGAAGGAAATTTACCAGAACTAAGACTTAAATTGAATAAAATTGATAGGGGGACACATAAAGAGGAAGCAAGATTTTTCACAAAAAAATTAGGAAGGCCATCAGGACCAGGAGAGTAACTAGAATCAAGAGAACATATAAGGGATTCAACTTCAAGAGGATTAGTCGAGAGTGAAGAGAGACAAGGAGGGTGATTAAAAGGCACACTATAAGAAGAGGGAACCAAAGAATCAGAGTATACAGAAGAGAAAAACATTGCGAAGAGATCACAAACATTCTGAGGAAGAGCAGCAGTGATATCATTAAATGTAAGGGAGTCAGGGATAGGAGAGGAGGATTTTAAGGAGCGAAGGTATGACCAGAAGTTTTTGGGGTCATTCGAAAGCAAAGTAGATTCAATATGCGACAGATAGCTGCGCATGGCAAGCCTAATTTGATACTTGGCAGCAGCACGAAGACGAGAAAAATTAGCGTAGTCTTGGGCGGAATGAGAGCTCAAAAATTTGCAACGTGCTGCATTTTTAATACCCAGGGCACGCTTAACAGTCTCAGTGAACCAAGGAGCATCATTACGCTTACGCAAGCGAAAGGTTGGAGTATGAACAGTGATTAACTCAAGGAGAACAGAATATAGTTTCTTAGCAGCATTGTCAACATCAAGACCTCGAAACAAGCCAAACCAATTAATAGAGTTGAGATCGAGAGCTAAGAGATCATGTTTTGTAAAGCCCCAGTTCGGGGTAGGAGCAGTGAAAAACATGCTTGCTCCTTATTTATCCGTTTCCTTGGTGCCTCTGATGACCGGCTATCCATATCAACTCGAACTTGTTCTGTTGTTCCTGTTTCATTTAGAGTCTCCCTCACCTTTAAGAGCATAGCTGAATTTATATGATCGCGACTGATCGACTTGAAAACCATGCTCACTTTAATGACGTCCAGTTTCAGCCTTCGTTCCTCTATAATAGTGGTCTAGCTCACGAACGACAACCGAATCTGGCACCGTCTCTATCGATTTTCAATCACCAATTTCCAGATCACCCATTTTCAAAAATAGTGATAGACGCTGTATCGGAAATTATAGGGATTTATCTTCAATTCAAATCCTTTTGAAAAGATTGTCCACATTAAACTTTCCCCACTTGTTGAGCAAAACGATAGCTTTACAAAAGGCTGCAAAACTACCACGAATTTGACAGTCCTAAACTCAGACAGTCTGTATGATATGGAGAAAGGATACCAAAGTGACGCATTCTATACAGACTTCAGTTAAGATACCGACAGAGTTGACCACTCTACTTTAATTCTAATGCTTGAGAAATTCCTACTTGCCGGATCTTTGTTTAGGTGGCTGATTTCCTACTTTCGCAGTCGAACACAATTGGTAGAATTTCAAGGACGTTTGTCGAGAAATATTTCGGCACAGATCGATTAAGGCATAAGCAGTATGAACCCAAAATCCGACACCAAAAGAATTATTTAGGCCAAAAAATTGCTATGAGTCAAGAGAATTTTAAACGAAAAGATCGAAGCGCATTGAAAGCCTAGGCAGTACTAAATAGATATTATTGGACAAATAGATATTATTGGATAAATGCTCAAAATATTAGACAGGATTTGATAAAGTAGACGATGAAAACAACGTTTCGTCATTTTTTTCTTCACTTGAAGCCAAGTGAGCTGATGCATGAAGCTTTGTATTTTTGACAAGGTTATTTTTCTTTCATCCAAGTTTCTGCATATCTCACTAGCTCTTTGAAATTTGGGTTTAAATTTGATGGAATGGAACCAAAATGGCTCAAACATCAAAAACAATTAATTCAGCTCCCAAAAAAAAAATCATTTTTTTTCTCTCTAAAGGTCTTATACTGTGTTTCTTTGTGCCAGGTTGAGAAAACTGTTTACTTTTTTTCATAATTTATACACGTACTGCCTCTTTGTTGATACAACTGAGTTCCAGAAACTTCGGTTCCAGAATACTGAAGGGATCTGTAAAATTTCTCAATTGTACTTAAAGTTTGCTCACCAATAAAAATTCAATAGCAACAAAATTACAGAAGGAGGAAAAAACCCATCGGCAGCAGTGGGATTTCAATTTACTTATGGAAGCTTGTTGATTTTTGCACCGACGCGACGCCTTAATGAACAGCGCTGCAAACTCTGTTTATCAAATGATTGTAAAAGCACTATTTAAATTATAATGCCAATGATTAGGGCATAGCCTTTTAAAGCGAGTGCTTCCAATGTCCCAAGGTCGGTAGCTTTGCTCGTTAAGGCGCCAGTCTGCAAAAGCGATTTACTGCCCGCGGGTTCGAATCCCGCCATAATTTCATAGCTGTATTTGTTCGTCTTGTCTTGTTTAAGAGCCGGCGACTGGAAATAACATCAGCGCTGTATTGATTAAATGTCACACTGTAGCTTTTGTTGCTCATTGAGTAGAATAAAACTAGACAATGCATTTCTAAAGGAAAATTTCATTTCTGAAACTTGGTTTCCTCGCATATATCCAGCTTATGATTCCAGTTTTTTTAAAAAGACTTATCAGAGAGTGATTTTTGGTGGCAATGTGACATCTCAGGATTGTTTCTGCTAGATCAATCGGGTGATCTTAGGTTTTTATCGGATTTTAAAACGTTCTGACTTCAGTTAACAATATATATAGGTATACATATATATATACATATATATATACATATATATACATATATATATACATATATATATATATATATATATATATATATATATATATATATATATATATATATATATATATATATATATATATATATATATATATATATATATATATATATATATATATACCCTAGCTGGCTCAGTGGGTAGAGAGATGGACTCCCACGCGGGAGGACCGAGTTCAAATCCCAGGCACGGCTTTGTCTTCAATAAAAAGTTTGTCTACCCAGCTAGGGTAGATGGTCCATTGGGAGATGGTAATTCCGATGGGGTTCATAGGGTTCCTTATTAACAAAAAATCGGCAGGCAAGATAGATAATGTCACAAGCTACTCGGATCGAGTAGCCAGCCTAACTCTACGGCTCTCTCAAAGATACACAATGCAAATCAAACAAGTCTATGCACCCACAACTAGCCACACGGACGAAGAAATTGAAGAGTTCTATAATGAAATAAACCAGGCTTGGTACAATAACAACAGCCACTTCAAATTTCTGATAGGGGACTTCAATGCTATCGTAGGAGGAAGGAAGGACCACGAAACTCTGGTAGGAAAATTCGGTTTGGGCATTAGGAACGAGAGAGGAGAAAGATTGGTCCAATTGGCTCACCAACATAATCTCTACATAGCAAATTCGTTCTTCAAGATAGGCCATAATAGAAAATGGACTTGGCAAGCACCCAATGGAGCCACTAGAAACGAAATTGACCTCATTCTAACCGACAGAATAAGAACAATAAAGGATGTATCAATAATCAATAATTTCAGGACAGGAAGTGATCATCGTCTGGCTAGAGCAAAGATTACCCTAGATCTAAAGACAGAAATGCTCAGACTAGTTAGAAAACCAACAAGAGCAGGTATTGACACTGACAACGTCACAGACAACGCCATTCTCTTCCAAGAAATGCTAAATTACAAAATGCGTAATAAGGACGCAACGCACCTCGCAAAAACCATCTTGAAGTGTGCCGAAGAAGTAGGTGGACCAAACATAGACAGTAAACACCGCAAGCTCTCAAACGAGACAAAGGCCTTACTCAGAAAACGTAGGGGATTGAAGTTATCCTCGAACATCCAAAGGATTGAATACACTGAAACCTGCAAAACGATCAGAAAGAGGATAACAGAAGATGTAAGAAAATACAACGAAAAATTAGTAGAAAGCGCCATCGAAAGTAATAGGAGCCTCAAGAAGGCGAAGAGAGCATTATTGATTGGTAAAAACCAAGTGATTACTATGCAACACGAAAATGAAAGGGTAACCGATAGGAAGAAAATACTGGAGATAATAACCAACTTCTATCAGGATCTCTACAAAGCCCCCGAAACAAGCCAAACAATAACAGCGACTATACAAGAAGCACCTGAAGAAGATGTCCCAGAAGTTCTCATTGATGAAGTGGAAGCGGCGCTGAAACAAATGAAAAATGACAAAGCAGCTGGCAATGATGGCATCACAGCGGAATTATTGAAATACGCGGGCAGGAAAATATGGAAAATTCTGGCGGACGTATTCACAAGCTGCTTCAGAACAAGGAAAATTCCTGACCAGTGGAATAGTGCCAATATAATTCTGATCCACAAGAAGGGGAACAGGGAAGATATTAGAAACTACAGGCCGATAAGTCTACTCCCCGCGTTCTACAAAGTATTCACTAAAATCATCAATAACAGAATACAATCAATTTTAGACACAGAACAACCTCGAGAACAGGCAGGTTTCAGAAGTGGCTTTAGCACCATAAACCACATTCACACACTGAGAGAAATCATGAGCCGAGCGAATGAGTATGAACTTCCCCTCGCCCTGGCGTAAATTGACTTTGAGAAAGCCTTTGACTCAGTATACCCCGAGGCAATAATAAGAGCACTTATAAACCAAGGTATCGAAAATCCATACATAGAAACACTGACCAACTTCTACAGGAACGCCAAAGCGAAAGTCAAAATGTTCGATGACACACCAGAGTTTCCCATACAAAGAGGTGTTAGACAGGGGGACACCATTTCGCCAAGACTCTTTAACGCCACCCTGGAAGAAATCTTTCGAGGCCTAGTATGGGACAATAAAGGCTTAATCATAGATGGAGAACGGCTAAGTCACCTACGATTTGCAGATGACATAGTCCTTCTCGCCCAAAATCAGGGGGAATTACAAACGCTACTCGAGGATCTAACCTCAGCTAGTGAGACAGCAGGACTGAGAATGAACCTCAATAAAACAAAGGTTATGTACAACGAATTCATAACGAGAGGCCAGGATAGAATATCAATTAATAACACAGATTTGGAAGTGGTAGACGAATATGTGTATCTGGGCCGAACAATAAGCAACTCAGGATCGCTACTACCCGAAATAAACAAAAGAATCAAACTAGCGTGGAGTGTGTTTGGGAAAAACTGCATAATCTTCAAATCAAAAATGAAATCCTACCTGAAGAAGAAAGCCTTTGATGGATGCATTCTGCCGGTCATGACTTATGGCTGTGAAACATGGACTCTGACAGCAGATACCACAAGAAAGCTTCACGTTGCCCAAAGAGCAATGGAGAGATGCATGTTGGGCATCACATGAAGAGATAGGGAAAGACTTAACTGGATAAGAGCAAAAACACAGGTAACTGATGCGATTAATAGAATCAGAAGTCTCAAGTGGCGATGGGCCGGGCATTTGGCAAGACTATAGGACAATAGATGGACCACCAAAGTCATGAACGGGTACCCAAGGGGAGTCAAAAGACCGAGACGGCGCCCCAAACTAAGATGGGACAATGACATAAGAAAGCTAGCCGGCATAGTAGACAAAAATAGACAAAAATGGAGGGAAATGGAAAGCCAATACTTAGGGGAGGCTACATCATGATCCATATGCATGATTGAAAAGCTGACAATGATATATATATATATATATATATATATATATATATATATATATATATATATATATATATATATATATATATATATATATATATATATATATATATATATATATATATATATATATATATATATATATATATATATACACTACCGCTCAAAAGTGTTTAGGCACCCTTTTTTTCATGGATTATTCAAACAGTATTATGTTTACAAGAAAAACATTATAATAAAGTGAAATACGTATTTAAAATGTGGTTCGGTAAGAAATACCCATTATATGGGACAAGGATTACTCTCCTTTACCTGCACTTAGCCGGATTCCCGGAAATTGTTTATTGCGATGTAATTATATTAATAATTTGTATAAATTTCTGGGGAAAGTTATTTATCAGGTAAATTGTAGGTAATGATGTTTAGATGACCTTCCCAGAAGATCATAGAGATATCCGTAACTTATGGTCAGTTGCAGTGTGGTATTTACTCTATTAAAGTCGTGAGCGAAATATCGAGTGATAGGTTTTTGAAAATGCCTCCACGAAAAGAATTGAGTACGGAAACGCGTGCGCTTATAATAGCGTAGCATAAAAGTGGCATAAGTAATCGAGAAAGTGCCAAAAAAAAAAAATGAAAATACCTCACGCTACGGTCGATTATAACGTAAAAAATATCGGGAAAGTGGCAGTTATCTTAACAAAAGACGGAGTGGGAGACCGAAAGCAACAACATCCGCAGATGATTGCAGAATAGTGGTTACCAGCAAATCAAAAAGGAGTAAAACACCCCCAGAAATCACCGCAGAATTAAATTTTGGTCGCCCAAAGCCATTCAGGGTTTCGACGTAAAACGTCGTCTACAGAAAGCCGGGCTCCACGGCCGCATTGCGATGAAAGAGCCATTACTTCGCAAACAAAATAAGCATAAGCGACTTAAATGGGCTGGTGAGCACCAACATTGGACCATAGAAGAGTGGAACAACGTATTATGGACAGATGAGTCCAAATTTGTACTGTTCGGAACCCGAAGGCGAATTATTCGTGAGGAGATCTGTGGGTGACCGTGCCAGGGAAGCGTGTATTGCTGCTACCGTGAAGCATGGAGGCGGCTCAGTGATGGTGTGGGCCTGTTTTGCTGGTAGTAGTGTAGGAGAAATTGTGAAAATTGACGGTGTATTAAAAAAAGGGCTACCGTGAAATTTTGGAGAACCGCGCAATCCCTTCCGGAATTCGTCTTTTGGGTCAAAATTTTATATTCCAGCAAGATAATGACCCAAAACATTCCTACAAATTATACAAAGGCTATTTACGCCATATAGAAGCGGACGGAACTCTCAAAATTATGAGCCCCGAGCCCCGACTTAAATCCGATCGAGTTACTATGGGAAGAACTGGATCGGAAAGTACGGAGATCGGCTCCAACGTCAGCTACTGACATGTGGAACAAATTGCAGTCATATTGGACTTCAATAGCACAACAAACTCAGGCAAAACTTATTGCGAGAATGCCTCGATTGTGTGCTGCAATTATTAACTCAAGAGGATGAAGGCAATATTTAAATTAAACGTTTTAATTTTCGCATTTATTTGGTGTATTTTTATGAACGTATGTGCAGATGTACATAAGAAATAAATGTTATCACATTATTACTGGGTTTTCATACACTTTTTGCTGCTAAACAGAGTGCCTAAACACTTTTGAGCGGTAGTGTATATATGTTCAGATATACATATATATATATATATATATATATATATATATATATATATATATATATATATATATATATATATATATATATATATATATATATATATATATATATATGAATATATATATATATATATATATATATGAATATATATATATATATATATATATATATATATATATATATATATATATATATATATATATATATATATATATATATATATATATATATATATATATATATATATATATACCCAAAAAAAATGGAGCAAAGGGCATGGTAGCTGCAGTGCCCATCCGCACACCAATGGAAAGAAAGCTGCTGCAGGATTGGAATCTAGTATGCAGTTCTTTCTTAAAAATATTATCGAGCACATGTTTCATTGTTTCTGGAAATTTGGCCTAGAAATGAGCTATAAGGGGCAGACAGGAGCGTGTTGGTTAAAAATCAAGAGCGGAAGTCTTGGCAATAGGAAAAATGAGGACACCGAAATGTTCAAGGTAGATCCAACTCTAAAAACACTAATAAAAAAAATTGTAAACATTTGGAAATAGGTGTGATGGACAAAATGGGGATGATGATTTAAAGTAGAATAAATCCAAGAGGGGCTTGAAAATTAACACGTGGCTTTTGTTTGGATAATGTAATTGATTTTGGGAAAAAAATCGTCACAAGGAGATAAACAATTATTTATTTTTTCTGAAGGCAAAAAGAATTAAAAATATTGTCTATAAATTTCAATAAAATATGATATCCTAAATAAAGCAACGAATAGTTTTTAAAGCCACACATGCCGGACATTTACTAAGGAAATGTACAAAATCGATCGAATCAAAGATGAAAAGTTTTGGTTAATCGATCATTTTGAGCTTTGGAGTTGCGGATAAATAAATAAATAAATGTTCATGAATGTTGCATAGCTCACTCATACCTAATTTGACTCAAGTGGCTACTAACCGGTAAATTGCCACTAAACCCGGTTTTTGATTATTGTTTTTCGTCCATAGATGGATTCAAACCGGGGGCTGTACTCGTTAAAAGTCAGTAATCTATTTAATCAGTTACACAAATTTGTGGAAAAAACGGGATGAGGAAAAAAATTACAAAAGGATTAAAAGCCGGATAAGTGGTTAGAACAAATATCGTACATGCATTGAATGATGGTTCATTCAAAGCATACTCTCCAAATTTCTAGAGATCTCTGTAAAACTGTCTGTGGCTTCTTAGAATCGATTGAACCTACTGGAAAATGTCAAATACTTTTAGAATTTGTCTTACGGTCGTCAAATATTTTCTTAAGACCTTGAAATCGTCCGAAATTGTGAAAAAAATTTCTAAACAGCTGCAATATTCTTTCGGAATCTTCAAATTTTCTTGAGACTTCAAAAACAAAAAAATTCGAAACTGCCTGACATTTCAAAAATTTCAATTTCAAAAAATTCAAAACTGTAAACCCCTCTATTCTTTAATGGCAATTTGGGACACTCATCTGTTAGTCTCTACCTGTATCGTATTTGATTGGAGCTTATTGTCTAAAATTCTAGATTTCAGTTAATTTAAAATTTTAGTATTTATTACTTTCACTGCTTAGTTTATTTTATATTCATTGTTACATGCATACCTAGACAGACAGCGAATTGAAAACATTAATCTCTACCCTAGTCTTTAATACGAATTCACTAGAGAAAAGCAGGCTAATTCTGATTGTTTTTTTTTTCAAATTCATTAGTTTTTTTGAAATGCATAGCTAGATTTTAGTGTATTTTTTTTTTTTTTTTGTAAATGTCTATTATAAAAAATATCTATATCCACCGAAAATTATTCCAGAGAATATCGACATGAAACACACGAGCATAAGAAATGATTATAATGTGTATACACGCATGAAGATGATGAAAAATTCAGTGAAATAAAGTGCTGGCATTCTATCTTTGAAATCTAATTAAACCGAAGAAAAAAATCTTATTCCAACAAAAATATAACAAACAAATTTAAAAATTATTATTTTCGAGCCTAAAAAAGTATAACATCTACTTGAAACTGTTTTTGGCGAAAATAAAAACAAAAACAAAACATATCGATTTCGAACCAAGAAGGAAATCGACCCATTCATTTTATGTTTTTTGTTGTTATTGTTGTTGGTCGTTGCTAAAACTGTAAATTAAAAAAAAAAATATATATATATATATAGATACATAGTGAAAAATCGAAAAATCAATCCGGAAAAAAACAACAATCCAATGAAATCTAGGCAAAATTTAGCTTGCAAGAAGATATAAAAACTACAACATTAAACTGATTTGAAATTATAATTTGTAATGGGCGATCACAGAAAGCTCAAAACGTATAAGAAAAAACCGAAGGAATTGAAGAGATCACGTCCGATCGGCGCGGAGCATATTCTTCAAGTGACAGCAGAACGAGATGATACAGAAAGACTAGGCAGCATCGAGGCTTTTTCAAGCAGCAGCAACAAAACCAGTAGCGGCAGGCTTCCAACTACAGCAGTTGCTGGTTCATCTCGATCGGATGTCGTCGACGATAGTGATAGTAAAGGAACAGGGAGTGGATGCGGCACCATGGGTCGTAAATCCCATCGTAGTGAAAAGGATCCGGCGGGGAAGAAAAGTGGCCCGGTCAAAGAGCGATGGCTTCTTACACGCAAAACATGGAAGTATATGCAACAGGCTGGACGACGTCTCATACCTGACGGATCACAGAATCGTGCCGAGGATCTTCCCAAAATCGAAGAATACTTCCAGCAGGTATGCCGTTCCGAACAGCGTTTTATTATATGGAGTAGGAAAAGCTCGTATCCGGGAGCTATGGCTGCCTCGCGTAAACTAAAACGTCGACTTCGAGCGAGTACCAGGCATACTAGATCGCAGCAAAAAGCCAGTTCGGCTGACGAAGCGGAGATCGATGAATTCAAAGAGAATGATCGTCGAGCTGCTCTTGTGATTCGTTTACTGCACACGTATCTGAACACTGCTGAACAGGAGCAACCACAGCAGCAGTTGCAGTCACATTTGCAGTCGCAGTCACAGTTTAAATCACAATCACAGCTTGATTCTCAGGTGCAGGCAGGACAAAGAACACCTAGTCAAAGATCTACAGGTACTTACAATCGCGATCCAAGTACGAGCGAAACAAAATATTCATCTATCTCGGTGTCAACATCATCGTTTAGTCCACAGCAGCAGAGAGTTGGATCATCTTCGAGTCCAACATATACGAGTGCAGATTATTCAAGTGCAGCTCGCCAGTCAGATTTATCGAAGCGAACAGCTGAGTTACTGGAGAGCCTACGACAGTATAGCCAGGCTGCGCATCGGCCAATCATTCCACCTGAACACATAACAACTGATCTTCTGCATAACAAAACCCTGCTGAAGAAAATTTACAACGATTTGAAAAGGCAGCAGCTGTCTCTTGTTCTAAACAGGCACACCGCAGCATCGACCAACAACTTATCGCATGCCAGTTCGCTTACGAGCCTTTTCAATTTTCGCCGCGATACGAACAAATCATCGCCAACGAGCGCATTGAATGTGAAACTACGAGGTGCCGGCAAAACGGATGACTCACCTCTCGAGGATTGCAAAAGTATCACGGTGGAGGGAAACCTTCAGATTCCGAAAGAGAAATACATCCGCCCGACTAACCAATTAGTTCCGTACATATCTGCAGTAAAGCCAGCGAAAACCTTCACTACACAAGGCATGCAAACCGATTTTTTGCAGCTCCACGAACTCAACAATTTGCGTAAAGAGTTCGAAATTCGCAAAAAAGAGCTAGACCTCATGAATCAGGCGCCGGAAGAAGAGGTCGAACTAACACCTAGGTCCCATTCGCGTCGCAAAAGCAGTGTCGATAATGAAGACGTGTCCCAATCGGTAAGCGATACAATCAAGCGATACCTGAGAATGGCTCGCAAGAAGAGTGTCAACGATGACGCAGCGAACCGATTCAAAAGAGTCAACTACGACAGGAACCTGAGGAATATTCGGGCCAAAGGTGAAATCAACCCACCAGGCATGGACGAAGGTAATTCAAAGACCACGCAGACTCTTGACGCTTGGCCACTACTCCATTATAATTTCATTCGTGGGATCGATTGTGAGATTTTGCTCGCTGAGTCTCACATCGAATGGACCAATGCGCTTCAACGGCGGAACCAACAACAAGAAGAATACTTACAGCAACAACAACAGCTACAGCAACAGAAAGATGCGTCGCACTCGTCCGGGAAAATATTCGGCTTAGGCTCACCGCCACAGCAACATAGTCCAGGAGCATCGACTGGCACTCCGACATCAGGAAGCGGTGGCGGAATATTCCATTCGGGTACACAGTTTTTCTCAAATTTGTGGCATGGATATCATCATAGTGCGCATGATAATTCTAATAATTCTACTACTTCCACTACTATCAATGTAACTAGTTCATGTAATACTTCTACTACTACTAGCAATACTACTACCAATAGTCTATATAACAATGCTACTGCCAATAATCCTCCAAACGTGTCGTTTAATCAACATCATAATCAAACTACAGCTCAGCAACAGCAGCAGCAGCAGCAGTACTTATCACCGACAGCAAAAACTAGTGGCAGTAATACGTCACTTGCGACGAGCACAATGCAAAAATCAAAATCATCATCCAACGTTGGGCAGTTTGTGTCGAAAAAAATCTGGAAATCAAGATCGAAAAGTCAAAGTCGAATGCCAGCTGCAAATAAGCCGCAATGGGCGCCACAGGTATGTTGGACCAAAAACTAAATAACGAACTAAAAATACAAAATGAAAAGTAAATTAATTTAAGCTAATTCTGTTCAGAAACTGTTAAAATATTCGGTGATCTCATTTGAATTATTTTTTCTTAGAATGTTTTCGAACCTTTCAACAAATTCAACAATCCTCCGAATGTTTTTCACGATAATCTTCCTCCTCGCAAATCGGTTTATTTCAGATGCTTCAATTTAATTATAATTATCAATCAGTAAGGATAGAAAAATATCTTTACGACATTTAGATTCGAATCGAAATGGTGACAAGTGAGAAAAATTTATGCAAATAATATCAAACGGAGCATAATTCTAAAATGCAGATACCTTGATTAATTGAGTGAAAAAAAAAGCATCTAAGTTAATTGATATTTTGTTTAGAATTATTCCTTTAAAAGATGCCTGATCGAATTTTATGAATCTAGATGAGCTGAACTGCTCTTTTTCATTTCTTCATTTACTGAGTAGTGATCGCAGCGAGCAGTTAGACCAAAGAGCAATTTGAAATTCATGCGAAAAACTGTAACTGCTCGCTGCCTGTACATGTGCTACTACCTGTGATTGCTCTGCTGCCTGTTATCCACATCCGCAGTAATGCTTGTATACGAATGAAGTGCGGCCACAGAAATTATTTTCTAAATATGACGCACAAAAGAGCAGATGAGCGAATAAAATTTTTTTCGCTACAAAAGAGCCGAGTTGAGCAGAGAGCAATCACACTACTCACTGCTCTTTTCAAAGAATAGTGTCATTAGTAGCAGTGATCCATAGATATAAGAAGAATTTTTTATGTCTATGCAGTGATCGCATTATGAAGCATCAATAGTGCCTACGATTTCACATATTGTGTGTGCAAAATGTTTACAAATTCACAGCGAATCGGCACTGACGTCACCCAATGGACCAGATCGTAAGCTGATAATACACAGTTAGGCACCCCCAACATCTAAGCGCAGTCGTCCTCCAGCACAAGCCAGGATATTCTCGTGCCTTTGTTTATCTTTTCTTTTCGATTATATCCGCTTCACATACTCGGCTATCTATTTTTCAGTCGAATGCGGCTAAGAGGTCAGAGTGCTGTTTGCTGAGCACTTAGGTCCACCATGAGATCGAAGAGCAGGCAGGCCAGACCATGACCTTGTCAGATGGTTAAAATTTGAAAATTTTTCAACAAACTAAGTGGTTTCGAAACTATGCACTGATTCTCATCAGACATTATTAATTTGAAGGACTACCTAAGGTAGATAGGTAGATTGAAGAGGTTGCCGATCGACGGAGGCCTGCCGACAGACGCCCATAGACACAAAAGTGACCCGTTGTGATACCAGAGTAATTTTCTTTCCCCTACTCACTGAAGTCAGGAAATCATCTGCTTTCTTTGATAAACCACACTATCACCTTCAAATTGACAAGGTACAGTTCAGTCAAATTTGAGAGAAAGGGTGCAGCAAGCGCCGCCACCATCTCAAAGCCGGGCACTGGTACATCATATAGAGGACGGATGATTCCTTCCCGTTCTCTGAGCCAGAAGTCGTTGAATCGTGCGCAAAAACGCCCGTAAGAGAACGTAGAGCATTTCGAGTTAAACCTAATAGGTGTCTGGTCCGTTGCACATCCATGGAGATCCAGGACTGTCTTATTATCGCACAGGATTATTCATCGGCCCAGGACTTTTTAGCTTTCTTAAGGTACTTTTTCCTAATAGCCAATTTGACCGATGTCATTTGGATTTCTATTGAGAAAGGGCATGAGACCTCCGGTAGCACTTTCCAGGTACCTAAATCAATTTTATTGTCAAATGTTTCGACATCTCTCTAGGAGATACACGGCAATCAGTAACAATCATGGACACTGTACAAAGACCAGCAAAGAACTTAATAGCCGCTTGACTATCTCTAAACATACCAATATTGACTCAGAATATTCCAGTACACAGAAGCCAGTCGATTACAATGGTCTGGTAGACGGAGGGACAGATTGAAATTCAGCTCATCCGAGCATAGACCACTCCCGATTCTATTGTTTAGCTTTGATGCACGACATCATGACATTCATCCCTACCAGATATGCGAGTTCTAATTTCCAAATCTAGTAGAACGTCTGGAGCGCTGTAGTCAGCGATGAGTGGAACGGGAATTCCCTCAGCCAAGATCCTAGCATGGCCGAACTCTGTTCTTTTCTATGCTGAAATACAATTCAGTCTCACAGCAGCATGAATAGCTTGCTGTAAGATCAGTAGATTGATTGGTAACCAATGAAGCAGGAGTGCAGATAACCTTCGTACTTTTTCAAGCCGACGTTTGCAGGTAGCCTTAAGAGCAGCCTGCCACCAGAAAGCCTCCGCAAACAATAGAAATGGCTCAACCACTGTTTTACTACAAGCAACAGTACGAGGCTGCACTTTTGCAGCAGTAAATTGCAATGAAAGCCTTTCACGCTCTCTCTCTGCTATATTGTAACTCCACAGAAACTTCAAGTCGAGGATGAGCCCTAAATATTTGGCTCAGGTCAGTGGAGACCCCGTTAAATTTCGGTAAGTCGAAACGAAGAACTCCGTATTTCCTTGTAAACAGTACTAGGTCCGTTTTGTTTGGATTCAGATTCAAATAGCTCTCACCGCTCTAATGAAATAGTATGCCCAGAGAGTGATTTAACATTTCCGATAGCGTGGGTGAATATTTTTCTGACACAGCTACGATTATGTCAATTGCATAAGCAGCCACTTTGCAGCCGGAACAGTCCAACCTCATTAGGAGAGTATTTACCGTCATGTTCCACAACAAGGGAGAGAGGACTCCATCTTGACGCGTACCTGAACTCAACCCTCGTTGTGCGTGAGCATTCCCCAAAGAAGAGATTACCACTCTATTCTTAAGAAGCAGTGTACTAAAAGCTAACAGCCGCTCATCAGCATGCAGTATCGAAAGTGACTCAATGTTCAAGAAGGCGTCAAGCGCCAAGAGCAAGAGATTTTTCAATTTGCTCAATGAGGACATGAAGAGCAGTTTCGACAGACTTACCCTTGGTATAGGCATGCTGTGACTGCGAGATCAAAATAGGATCGATTGATTTTTTATGAAGCCCGGCGCAAAAGAAACAACTGGTTTGACAACGAATGCCAGGATGCGCTGAACAAGAAAAATCAGACATATAAACAGTTCCTTGAAAGGAACACCAGGACGAAGAGAGAAAAATATGAAAATCTCCGACGAGTAGCAAATAAGATCATTAGATGTAAGATACGAAAATATTATGACGAACAATTAAAGAGTATTGACGAAAATCTGGGCAAGCTTACAAGGTAGTGAAATCTTTAAGACGCGGATACCAGCCCAAGACGACACTCTGTAAAGACGAAATCGGCAATATCATCGCCGAAGATAGCCAGATTAAGGAGAGGTGGGCCTGCTATTTCAAAGAACTCCTTAATCCTGCACATGGCTTAATAATATCAGAGCCGATAGACGTCTCCGACGAAGTCTCGATCGCACCTCCAACGCTGGAAAAAGTCAATTCTGCCATAAAAAGCCAGAAAAACAATAGAGCGCCGGGCATTGACGAGATTCCGGTTGAACTTATCAAATACGGTGGAAGTTGCCCTATAAAAGCTATCCACAAATTGGATCCAGCACATCTGGGGTCAGGAAAAAATACCGCAGGAGTGGTGCAAATCCATCATATGACCTATCCACAAAAAAGGAGACAAACTTCGGTGCGAATACTACAGAGGCATATCGCTACTTTATACGTCCTATAAGATACTGACGAAAATATTAACAAATAAAATAAATGTATACGCTGAAAATGTCTTTGGGGAGTACCAAGGAGGCTTTAGGTCTGGTCGATCAACAACGGATCAGCTCTTCACAGTCAAGCAAGTGCTCGAAAAATGCTGGGAATTTAACACCGACGCTCACCAGATTTTCGTGGACTTTTTTATGACATTACTGACCGAAACATACTGTACAAAGGAATGCCATACTTCGGCATCCCGGCAAAACTAGTCCGGCTGACCAAAATGACGATGACGTCGACAGTATCACAAGTCAGAATCAACAACGGTCTGACTGACGCCTTTGACACAAATGTCGGACTAAAGCAAGGCGATGGGTTGGCCCCTCTGCTGTTCAACCTAGCACTTGAGTACGTGATAAGGAAGATTCCTGTCGACACAGGGGGTACGCTTCTGTATAAGTCGAACCAATTAGTGGCCTACGCGGATGACATCAACATCTTGTCACGTTCCTTCACATCCGCCAAAGAACTCCTGTTGAAACTTGACCAGGAAGCCAGAGAAGTAGGCCTGAAGATCAATCAGACAAAAACAAAAATCATGACGCAAACAAGGAAGCAGACCCCCATTAGACGAAATATAATTCTGGACGAATATAATTTAGGCTCGAAATTGACAACGAAAGGCAGTGAAACTGATGAAATTAAACGGAGAATACAGCTCGCCAATAAAACGGTCTACTCCGTTCTGGCCCTACTGAAGACCAGCTCCATATACAGGCAGACGAAGCTCCAAGTCTACAAATCAATAATTAGACCTGTGTTGTGCTACGGATGTGAAACTTTGACCCTTACCCAAGCATCCGCAAATATGTTGAACGCTTTCGAAAGACGGGTCCTAAACAAGAGTGCGGACAATGGCGGATAAGGTACAACCACGAGTTGTACGAGGTTTTTGACGAGCCAGAGGTTGCTACAATAGTCAAACTGCGGAAGCTGCAACGGGTTGGTCACGTGCAACGAATGGACGAGCATCGAGTACCTAAGAAGGTAATCGACGGAAGGGCCGAGGGTCGAAGACCAGTGGGAAAACCCAGAAAACGCTGGTCTGACTCTGTCGACGAAGACTGCGCAAAGCTGCTCGGCTTTCGAAATTGGAGGACGCGGTCATTGGACCGAGACAACTGGAGGCGTCACCTGGGAGAAGCCAGGGCCCGAGAGGAGCTGTAGTGCTACGACGACGACGACGATTTTTTAATATGGTTCTTTGATACATGATCCTTTGCAGAATTTTAAATCTTTCCTGCCTTAGTAATAACCACAACTCTAGTTTCCCGCCAGCAATTGGGGACATAAGAGAAATGCAGGCAAGCGTTGATTTAAACAGCTCAAATGAGTTGACGACCCACTTCAATTGAAAATTGGATATCATAAACGACGGCGTTGAGCTGGTAGCCTGTTTAGTTTGATAAGCCGCTTCTAAAGGACGACAATAATCGCCCGGAAAATCTGCGTCCATGAGAACGTTAATAGTATTTGCGCTCGAACTAGTCCTCACGGGGGGGCTTAGCATGGCCCCTGGTTACGTTACACGCTGCCCTAAATGCGGAGTAACAATCAAATTACATATTTTGAGAGAAGGACTCGCTTTTTAACCTTGTAAGTGCATAAAGCATAGTACTGAGTTCGATTTCACGTGAAATTTTCACACAAAATTTCACGTGAAATCTGTTTCGGCGAAAATTTAGCTTGAAAATAAGCAAGAGTTGTACTCTGTTCTTAGCATGAAAAGTTGCTTTGAAGTTGCTTTCGCGTTGAAAACGTAGATGGCACTGAAACATGTCTCCAATCATTTCACGCCAATTTAGTTTGTGCAGTTCATTCTGTCGAGCTAAAAAGTGACATTTGGTGTTTCAATTTGAAAATGGAGCAGTGCAAATGTCTTTCCAATAAGAAATCAATCGAAAAGTGAAATTCTTGACATTTTATCCGTCAGAAATGAGCAGTGTCTCTGCTTTTCTCCATTGCCCCAAATTTTCGCTCATAAGAATGACCAGCTAATCGAGACATGTCAAAATTTAGTTTCACGATTAACTCAGTACCAACCTTAAGATAAAAAAAAAGTATTACTACAATTGAGAGTAAAAGAGCGAGAGAGAGAAACCGAATATTTTTCTCAGATTATTAAATGTTTCTGAACAGATTAACAAATCAGAGTGAATACCATTAAAAATTCTGGCAAATAAATTAACGTGAATTTTATTTAAAGTTTTGCATAAATTTCGATTCATATCATGTCAGGGTAATTGTGTATGGATGTCACCGAGTGGCAAACGAGTTATTCTAGCCGATGTAAAATTACGAGATTTAACCGAAATCGAACGGAAAATTCTGCATCGGGTAGCTATCGAGAAAATCAATCAGCTCAATATCGGTGTGAATGTACAGGCTCCAGGAGGTAAAAAATAAAATAAAATTAAATTTCAGTCGAAATTTAAATACTAATTCATCCTAATCAATCTTTATGAAATTTCAGATATATCAGGTTCGTCTTCGAAATCGCAGAAACGACGTCCGTTGCTCATTAAGAGGAAAGCACTCACCACTAGTATTTTTGATACGAGTAAAAAGGAAGATAATAAAGGTAAATTGTCGTTCTGCATTTTTGTTTTTGGCCGCTTACTCATGAAGACCATACGAACAAGTGTAGGAAAAAATTTTATGTGGACACCCATTCAGCATATTTCATTAAACACTATACCCAAGCTTAGTAAATCAATTCACATTGGACTTATGGCAATAAATATTTCCAAGTGCATTAGAGCTTTTGCATATGTACAACTAACAATCATTTTTAGATACTACATCATTTACATTGTGACAACTCCTTGCACCCTTAGATTGTATTCAAGCTAACACGCCAATCGAAACGCTAGAAAAACTCAGCCCATTGCCTAACCCCCTCCAAAACGCTTCGTAGCCTCAAAGCCTTAATTGCTCAGTAAAAAAATTGCAATTCGATTTCAGTTAACGGATCCGGTCTAGTATTTGGTGTAAGCATAGAAAAATGTGTAGATAATGATCGGTTGCAGAAGGCGGGTGTTGGGATTGGTGTTGGTAGTAGTACTGTTGGATCTGATCGAGGATCACGTAATTCTGTTATATCGCTTTTAGGAGGCGGTAACCATAACAAAGGAAACGACCATGTAACTATTGAAATTACTTGACCTCTTTACAGCATACATCCTTCGCATGATATCATTTGTCTAAAATGACCTATTGTCTTGGCACTTCTTTTCCTAATCTATAATTTCAGATAGGATCTTGTGAAAGTCTTCCATCGCGATCGACTAATATCATCAGTCAATACGATGATGGCGGTGGAGGTAAAGCCAGCGGAACGAATAGTTTTATAAGCCGAGCTGCGATGAAGCTGTCACGAAGTCAAACGGATGTCCGGAGAGGGAGTCAGGACGAAGACGATCTCCTGGCCGAAGGACACGATATACCGGCAATGGTTGGCGGAGATTCTAGCTTTGGACAACAAGTACCTGCTTTAGTCTTGGAATGCATTAAGCATATCGAAGAGCATGGTTTGAACACTGTAGGCATATTCCGAGTTAGTACGTCAAAGAAGCGCGTGAGACAGGTAAGCGTGCCTTGTTCAGTTGTCGCCTAATGATTCGCAAACATTTTCTTATCTTTTCAGCTAAAGGATGGGTTCGATCGTGGCGAAATCATTTCGATCGATTCCGACATATGTCCTCATGATGCGGCAACGATTCTTAAAGAATACTTCAGAGACCTACCTGAACCGTTGCTGTGTCGCAACTTATACAAGGCTTTTGTCAAAACGCAGAGTAAATAGATTTGAACCGGACATTTTAGCGAACATTAACATTTCATTGTATTTTATGTTTCGGTTTGCAGAAATTCGCAATCGACGCTTGCAGCTAGAGGCCTTATCGCATCTTATACAACTTCTTCCGGTAGCACATCGTGATACGCTTTACGTGTTATTACGTTTCTTAGCGAAAATTGTTCGATCTTCAGACGACGTAATAACAAATGATACTGTTGTAACGGGCAATAAAATGGATAGCAATAATTTAGCAACAGTTATAGCACCAAACATTCTACGATCACCAGAAACGGGTCGTACAACTGAACAAGAAATCGATGAACAAATCGATGTGATAAATGTGATAAGGTAAAATTATTATAAATTTTTTTTATTTTTTCCAGCCTTTGCACGTTACTGTATTCACTTATATGAATTTTGTAAAAAGTATTAATGAGAGATCATTGATAAAAACTAGGAATAATAATGGACCAAGGATCGCGCCCTGAGGGACTCTGAAAAGTGGAAAGAAAGGGGAAGAGGTGGTAGGAAAAAATGAAAACCAAGGTAAAAGAAGACCAGACACTCCATAAACTCCAAGTTTTGGAAGAAGAATTATATGATCCACAGAATCAAAAGCTTTTAAAAATTCGGTGTGTACCACATCCACTTGTTTCTGTTGACCTAAAGCAGAAACAATCACGTTAGTAAAGGATATAAGATTAAGAGTGGGAGATCTACCTTTGATGAAACCATGTTGCTCAGGAATAAGGAAAGGATGGAGGAGAAGAAGCAGCCTGTTGTGAACAACTCTTTCAAGAAATTTTCCACAGCAAGACAGGAGAGAAATGGGATGGTAGCTGGTAATGCAGCTTGGGTCATCAGGCTTGTGAATGGGTGAAATAAAAGCAGATTTTCAACTGGTTGAGAAAGAGCCGGAAGAGAAGCTGAAATTAAATAAAATAGACAAACGAGCACACAAGGACGATGAGAGTAACTTGGTCAACAGGTTCGGGATACAATCAGGACCACTACCGACATTAACATCAAGACACTCGAGTAAGGATTCCATTTCAAGAGGATTGGTGCGAATGCCAGAGAAGGCAGATGAAGCAGCATGAGGAACTTGAAAAAAGAAGCAATAAAAGTATTTTCCAAAGAAGTCGCAAAATTCTCGTGGATTAGAAGCAGGAGTACTATCAAGGAACATGGAATCGGGAAAATGATGGGAATTTTTTTTAGAATTAGAGCATAAGATTAGAAGAATTTTTCATTAGAACAGATAGAGGACTCGATGCTTGCAAAGTAATCGCAGGTGGTGTTATTAACAGCCAAACGTAGGCTCGATAATTCGAGGAAGTCAGCCTGTAATTTTAAATCTAGCGCGAGCTGCATGCTTAGACTGGAGTTAAGACGCCACATCACAAACCAAGGAGCGTTGTTGAGTTTACCAAGACGGCTGAACGGAGTGAAGCGAGAGATTAGGTCGAAGAGTGGGTTGTGAAATTTGGTGATGAGTTCATTAACATGGAGGCCGCGGCGAAAGGAGAATCAGTTAGCCAAGTTAATTTCAATCGTCATATTAGCGAAGTCTGCTTTATGGTAGTTAAAGCGTACAGATCGAAAAGGAACTCTACTGGTCCGAAGATCAACATTAAGTGCGACTGAGACAGGAGGGTGATGTGAGTCAGCTTAGAAGTACGAGACAGGATCCGTGTGAATATTGATATTATGCGAGGGAATATTAGATAGGATGAAGTTTAATATTTTATTGTTTATGTTTGAAACAGAGTTGAATTGAGAAAGAGAGCACAGCGACAGAAACGACACGGTCAAAAGAGAAAAGTTATGATAGAGAAAAGTTGAAATTCCCACATATTTAAAACGAGGCAAAGCGGAAGCTATTGTTTAGGTAGCTGGAGCTAGGTCATTGAAAAATTCTCTATAGTGTTCCTTGAAGAGACCTGTGAACACATCACCACCATCGCTTTTTCCTAATGCACCTATGTGAAAAGAGCTCGTTATCGTTAATATCCCCAATCAACCATGTTTCAGTTAAGCAGATGACATGGCCGGAAGAGAGAGTAAAGGAGAAACTCATTGTTCTTAGTTTAGTCTTTAGTCCACAAACTGTTTGGTATTTGTTTGTGGAATTTAAAATTTCTTTACGTTTGGTATCTAAAAATTCATTAAAACTCTCATCCCCGCCAAAGGGTTAAAATTATCTTAATTTTATCTTATCATATCCATCCGTATCTTGCATCTGTATCTTCCAAAAGTTTGAACAACGAATTTTTCTTCAAAAGTCAGTGGAAAAATTTTCGAATTCGAAATATTATCTAGGAATAATTTTTGAATTTTTCGTTTGTCACAAAAAATTCGGAAATTTTCCGAAAGACTGACGAAAAGAGCAATCCAGAGTTCACAAAAAACATAACGAACATTGAAGTAAATTGCAAATTTCTTTAATCCAAACTGAATTTCACCTAAATTTTTTTGTTTATTTTGTTTTTTAAACAAAGCTATACAAAACATTGCTTGAACATATACTCACAGAAAATAAAGAATCTAAGATTTCAGAAACATTGACTAGTAATTAGGAGAAAGATGGCTGACATAGAATTTTCGAAAAAAAAATCAATCTTGTCAGACTCGAAAAATCAATCTTGAGTACAAACATTGACGGAAACACATAAAAAACAATTATTAAAAATTAAAACTTATTTATTTTATAAATTTCAGGACCATGATTGATCATTATGAGGAGCTATTTCGTGTACCTGCTGAATTAATGGATGAAATCTATACAAACATGATGGACACATATCCCGAGCAATTGGATTATTTGTGCGAAAGGC
Source organism: Nemotelus nigrinus (assembly GCA_947369275.1). Taxonomy (NCBI): domain Eukaryota; kingdom Metazoa; phylum Arthropoda; class Insecta; order Diptera; family Stratiomyidae; genus Nemotelus; species Nemotelus nigrinus. The sequence continues at coordinate 1,519,934 of OX376376.1, forward strand.
GTGATGTTACCGGGCGATATGAGTGAGTTTTAATTCATATGAATTAATTCAAATAAAATTTTTATGTCTTTTACACTAATCTCCATTACAGTGACGACATGGATAGTGGTAGTTCGAGTACTCCATTAAGTTCACCACCACCGATAGTTCTAAAGCAACACAATTCAGCATTTACAACAACATCAATACCACAATCGTCGATGGTTGATGATGGTGGAGGTGGGGGTGGGGGTGGCATTGGTACTGGTGGTGGCCCTCGAGGTAGTTCGGGTAACATAAACGATCGAACATTCGTATCGAATCGACCAGTCTATTCTCGAGACGATTTCCTTCATGAAAACACGATCAAGGGCGATGACCGGAAAGAGAATGCTGCTGGGCAAAGGTAAATAAGATATTCCCACATTGGGCGCAATAATATTTTCGATTTTTTCACTGCTTAACTTGCACATCGCAGACGTGAACGCACATCACGAATGAAATACGTCGAAAGTGAACATGAGCTCACAAGACGGCGACGTCGCGAACGTAATTCGGATGAATCTGGATCGGCAGCAACACCTTCACCAACGAAAACCACTTTTAATAGTAGCAGCACAAATCGTTTACCGTTTGGTGATAGTCCACAGCAGCAATCACAAAACCAACAGTCTGGGGGGGGACCAGTTCGAAGGCATTTTCCACCCTATGGAGACCAGGATGGTAATGGTGTTGTGACAGCTAGTCTAAAAATCCCTGTACAGATGCAGCAACAGTCACAACAGTATCCGCGGAGCCAATCAAATATTTGTGATACAACAAATAGTGGGCACATAGATTTGTCAGATATTCCATACATTGAAGATAACGGCTGTGGACAAGATGTCCTTACGGGTGAGAAACGGATTCCAGCCATATGAAATTTCATTTCATTTTTTTGTTTTTTTTTTTTTTTTAATTTTAGGATCATTGCTTTTCGGGCGTGGCTCGTATTCCGCCACTAGCAATCAAATGCCTGTTTCCATAGAAGGTCGTACAACCTCGTCCTCCTCGACAATGTCTGATTTGTCACGTTCCTCTACGATTCATCAGTATACAACAGACGATACATCGGCAGGAACATCAGCGGCAAGCAGTCGTCGATCGTCCGCAGAGCAAGCATTGAAGTCTCCAACATCTATCACCATTTCCCAGCAGCAAGCAAAACGTCCTGATAGCCTCAAGCGATCACCGGGACGCAAACAACCGAACAACATCAACACAAGTGGTGGCGGCGACGGAAGTCCAAATGCAGTTTTGTCACCCACAACTCTTATCGGACAATTCGGAACGCTTCAAAGTGGTCATCATCACGGTCCCAATACTGAGCCGAAACTGACGCCCAGCATTTCAAATATCGGCGGAGCGGTCTTGCGCTCCAAAACGGCCGATTTCGAAAGGATTTCAAAACAAAATAAGAAATACAAGACTAATGACACAACCACGGGAGCGGACGATTTTGCAGCAGCATCGGGGTCAGTAATGGCCCAGGTGACCTCCGCTTCAGATATCACAGGCTCCGGCAGTAGTAGTTCGATTCGTGATGAAGCAGCAAAATCTGAAAAATCTACACGAAACCGACAACAAACACCATCATCCACTTCAACTTCCGGGCCAATCTATAAGCGACAGGAACTAATATCGAGTGCTCAGCGCTCGTCGAAATAAAAATTCAATTCGAAAAGAGATCAATAGCTCATACACATTTCTCGAATTACGTTCTCTTAGACGTAACGAGAAACGCCCAACGAAAAATGTTATTTGCATTTCGGGAAAACAATAGCACGATTATTTTTTTTATCATTATTAGCCCGCAAATTAGCTTTATTACGGAATCAACAAATAAAAATAGTAGCATTGCATGATGAACAAAATGAGAGAACAATGAAAACGAGCAAATCGATTTAAGTGTAAGCGAGAGTAGTATTCAAAACGGAAACGTGAAATCCTACTCGGCTATGTGACTTTTTGGATTGTAAACTACTTAGCTCCAAAAAAAAAAACAAAAACAAAAAAAAAAGCAAAATAGAAAATTGACCTGTATTAAATTAACTATAGATAATTTGCAATAAAATATCAACAGTCGAATTGACGACGTCAGTAACACTAACGTTTAAATGAGAGCAAACTGAAAAATAATTTTCAGAATATTTTCAAATAGATAACGTTCAGAAAGTAGCGATTATTTCGTTGTTAAAAAGAAAACGTTTTATATAGCGTATAAAATCCATATGTATTTAATTCAAAACGAAAAACAAACAACTAAAAATTAATTGATCCATAGATAGATAGTTATATAATATCTATTTTACTATTTTCAAATTTATTCTTGTTAAACTTCCAAAGTTTTATTGAAGAAAATAGCAATTATTATTAGTATTATTAATTATATTATTATTGTTTTTATTTATTCATTATGATGATTGTCATACATCACCAAACATTTTAGACGGTTCTTTGTTGATTTATTTATTACCTATATATATTGACTTTCGTATTATTAATATTTATTTGAATTTTTTTTTATCACACTATGTTTTCCAATGTCTATTTTAATTCGGTTCTTTTTCGAATATCTTAATGTTTTCTTATATGAAATGTTTCTTATTGTTTCATGAATTTCGTTATTTAACCGGGATATACGTTTTATGATTGTGGAATGATTATTTTCGAAGGTATATGCACATACATTAAAAAATTGTTCGAATTGTTTATTTTGCTACTGTGTGTCTTTGAGCGTATGCACAAGTACAAGTTCATACAAAAGCTTAGTTAAATACAATAAATAACGTATATATATATATATATATAGAAATACACATTATATATACGGACGAAAAATCTGGTGATTATATACATGAGTAAAATAATGCGATGAAAAACAAATAAAAAGCAAAAATGTTTATTGTGGGTGTAATTTTTTTTGCGGCAAGTTTGATCTATTTGAGCTTTGGAGATCAAAAATTTCGTTTTTTTTTTTTATGGGTATTATGGTGTGATTCAAGAAGTATTCCTATGTACGGTGATTCCGATGAGTAGATTTTGGTTTGGAAATAATATTGTTCTTATGGAAAAGTATGTAATGGCACTTACAGTACCTCTTAGATAAAGTCGGTAAAATATGGTGAGCACATTTGAGGGCCGATATCTCCCAAAATAAAACAGTTACCCAAATTCTTTCTCTTACAATATTGTTCTTTATTATCTATACTGTTATAATCAATAATAAAAACAGTTATTGAAATTTTACTAGTGATGGAAAAACGCCAAACAATTTGAAAAAAAAAACGATTGGCTGCAAAAAACGAACGAACAGTTTTTCTAAAACGAATTTTTTTTTCTAAAACGAACAGCATTTCTAAAACGAACCGTTTTTCTACAACGAAAAGTATTTCATTTTTCTAACACGAATCGTTTTTTTTTTTTTTCAAACGAACTGTTTTTTAAAACGAATCGTTTTTCGTTTTTCTCAAACGAACCGTTTTTCTAAAACGAACTGTTTTTTTTTTAAAAGAATCGTTTTTTTTTAAAACGAATCGTTTTTCGTTTTGTTTTAATCGAATCGTTTTTCATCGTTTTTCGTTTTGTTTTAAACGAACAGTTTTTCGTTAGTTAGAACGAACTGTTTAGCTGCGGAAAACAGTATTTTCGTATTTGCAAGTATTTTATTCAAATATTCAAAAAGTAGTGATATTTTAAGGACGAAAAATTTTTTATAGGGGAAATTGGGCAAAAACATCCATATTTTCCAAAAAAAAAAATGTTTGGCCTTTTCCATACTAGTCTGGGAAAAAGCGGCCTAGTTTCGAAGATACGGCAAAATGAAATCCGGCGGAAAAACTAAGAGTAGCACTAAAAATGCCAAGGAGGAAAAGGTTGAGATCCTTTTTGGTTCACGAGTTGGCGTCTGCGGGTGTGCTGAGGCCCTCCTTGTGACTGCAGGTCGCCACGAGGGTGTCTCCAACCCTACCGGAGTTGTAAAATTTACGAGATCGCGAGAGGTGAGGTGCCTCTGGACTCATGTCCAGCTTAACGGAAGAGGTTGGCCCCCTAGTGGATGCATGTTTAATAAACGAAACATTTTTTTTTTATCATTTCTTAATAACATTTTCGACAAACTTCATGCTTCAGTGAGGCGAATTAGAAATCCGACTGTTTTAGATTAGCCAGGAAAAGTTTGGTATCAGAGATCGCTCGATGAAAAGTCATATAGATGACAGCAGGATTAGTTGGTCCTATCTTAGTAATTTTTTTTACTTTGGTCATTTAAACGAATACAGGGGGTGTTTTTTTTGCACATAATAAAATGAAAAACAAATTAAATTGATTGAAGTTGATCGTTTTCCTTTAGATGGCCCCTAGATTAGAGAAAGACTTGCCAAATAAAAGACCGACCATTGGAAAGTTACGGACAAGCTGCACAGACTAATGACTCGGTATTCTTTCATCTTGCACCATCACCTTTCTAGCTTGGGAACGTTGTGTCTGGAGGGTGGGAGAGGGCATATCAGTCCGTTTCATTACATCACTGCAAATCGTATGCATTGTATGTACTTCAAACAGGTATTTGGAACAGGTATTTTTTCGTGCTCGTACTAGTTGTATCCAGTATGTGAAAATCCTAGTATGATCCAACTCTAATTGTCGTACAGCATAAAATTTGTTTCTTTTCGTTAATTCAAACAGTTTTAAAAAACAGTTGTTTTTTTTTTTTGAAAAAACAGTTCGTTTTCGTTTTTTGAAAATAACAGAAACGCCCATCACGAAATTTTACAGGAAATTGTTAATTTTGTCCTCACACTTCAAATCGGAACAGTTAAGTGGCTCTTACAAAGTACCGTTTTTTTCGCTCTGAAGCTGTGAAATGAATTTATTTATCATTTTTAGTTCAACTTCCGGTCTGAAAACACATAAAATGCGAAAAGCAAAATAAATCACAGTTTGTGAAAGTAAATAATAATTGACCTTTTTTGCGAAGGAAAAACAGCGAGTGATATCGTAAAAATTGTGAAGAAAAATAGTTATTCGACTGTGTGGGATGTTATTAACCGTTATAAAATAAGAGGGCAAATTTTAAAATAAGACCAGAAAACAACGATCTGACAAAAAATTTAAACGGTTTTGACGTAAAATGTCTATTGAGACAAATTAAGAAAGATCCGCTTTTGTCGGCTACAAAGCTGGGGTCCATACTAAAGGATCTAAACGGTGTTTTCGTTCATCCTGAAACCGCGAGAAGAGTTTTGCGGAAGAATGAATGAAATGATAAAGTTGATCTTAAAAGGCCCTTGGTATCAAAAAAAGAACCAAATGGACAGACTTAGCTTTGCAAAAGAATACATAAAGAAGGATGCATCATTCTGGGATAACGTAATATTGATAACTATTGATTTACTGTATCCTCAGATCCTTTTCACTGTTGAGAGTAAATTCAATTTATTTGGGTCCGATGGATAACCTTGTGGCGGGAACCCAATATTCAACTTAAACAACAGAATTTAAAGCCAGCTGTAAAGCATGACGGCGGTTAAATAATAGTCTGGGGTTGTATGTCGGCTTCCGATATAGGAAACTTTTCACTTAATAGATGGAATAATGGACAAAAAAATGTATGTCGACATACTGAAGACAAATATAAGGCAAAGCGCTGAGAAACTGGATATTTTGGACCGATTCTTCTTTTATCAGGACAATGACCCGAAACATTCCGCGCTCATAGTGAAAGAACGGCTCCTCTATAACTGTCCAAAGGTGATTAAAACACCAGCCCAATCTCCAGACCTCAATTTTATTGAACATTTGTGGCAGAGATTAAAAGTTAAAGTAGCGGCAATTACTTATTCCAACATCAAAGAAACAAATCCTGCAAGAAGAATGGGATAAAATTGAGCCGGAATTTTTTTCGAAAGTTAGTAAACTCAATCCCAAATCGTTTCAAACATACAATTGAACAACGTCGATTAACAACAAAATATTAACTTCTTTTATAAAATTAAAATTTATAGCGGCAATTATTGACAATTATGTATAAAATTGTGTTCCGACTTTAAGTGTGACGACAAAAATTCACAATTTCATGTAAAATTTCACGAGCTTTTTTTTTATGGCTAAATAACTTTTGTATTTATTATTGATTATAATAGTATAGATAATAAAGAACAATATTGTAACAAAAAGAATTTGGGTAACTTTTATTTTCTGAGATATCGGCCCTCAAATATGCTCAACACATTTTAACGACTTTGTCTGTGAGGTACTGTATATTATTTTTAATTAAAACAGATGAAACTGTCACTTTCACACGCTTGTCTTGTGACAGAAAGTGGCAGCAACGCATATTCGTACTTTTTGTTCATAAGCACTTTCACCATATAAAAAAGGAAGCAGCGTGCATACCTTTTATGAATCATTGCTAGTCCTAGGGTGATAGTTTGCAAATTTTCTTACCTTATTAGAAATAATCGATGAGATGGCACAATAATCCGATGGCCTTGGTATCGATCTCGATATTCGATATAAAATATAAAATTCACATCCATGCATAATCCTAGAAATTAAATAGAAAACTGTTAGTCAAATACATGTGTTTATAATACTTGAATCATTTGATTTAGTTTCAGTATCAATTAAAAACAAATAGTTCAATATCACGCTCAAAACGATACGTTCAAAATTCGTGGACATGCTAAAGTAGTTACATGACTATAAAGGTAGAAACACACTGCTGTCACGTCACGTGAGCTCACGTGAGCTCACTGACCATTTTGTATGCTTAGAAGCACATTGGTGGCACGTCACGTCACCCGGACTCATGTGCTGTCACGTGATCTCACGTTTCTGATAATCTGCAAATGAAGATTTTTGAGCTCGCGTGACATTTTTGAATGTCGTATATGGCGAAATAAGTACTAATTAATCAAAATATGCATTATAAGTGCATATATGCACATTGAGTAATGCAAATATGTGTTTGTATATCTATTTTCTTATTGAAATCGTAGTTTTAGCCAGTTTTAATCATACGCATGACGTGACAAGGCGTGAGCTCACGTGACGTGACAGCAGTGTGTTTCTACCTTAATTTTCAATATCAAGGACAAGTATCTATGCACATATATGTGTGAGCTGCGAAAGTCTTATGAGTGGTATTGTGATGATGAGGACTAAAGCCCTTTTAAGACATGGTCCATGCGTCCACGCGTCCTAAGATTTCACGAGTCAAGCCAAATCAAATCCAGTTTTTTGAAGGCGGGGCTAAGGTGATAAGTGGATGGATTTAACATGCATATATTGGTAACAGAAAAATGTATATATTTATCCATATGACTATATATACCTACATATATATGTAAAATAGTCATCCACAAAAAATATATTTTAATGATCATCAACCACACATGCCACTGAGCGCAAGAAATCATTATAAAATCTATTGTACATGAATCAGCATACTCCACCTCCTTCGCTTTAGAGCCGCCTATACAAACAACATCGAATTGACTCGTGTAAGCAAAACACGCTAGATCGCATGGACGCAAGGACTCATGTCTAAAAAGGTCTTAAGTGTTGTTGCCGGTGCTAGAAGAGAAGAGGAGAAAAATATGCACTGCGATGAAAACCAAGGAACTGCTAATGCATGTCAAACCTACGAGGGTTGATTCAAAAGTAATGATAACCAATATAAATAAAGGTGATTAAACTTTCATAAAATATTTATTTTTCAACATAGTCTCCTAACAAGTTAATACATTTAGTCCATCTTTTTTGCAAACCCAGGATATCCTTAGAAAAATTTGTTTGTCTTTACTCTCCCCAAACGCCCCAACAGCGGCCACCACCTCGTTATCATCTTTTATTTGCCGCATTTATTTTCCTCAATAGCCTCGCGCTATCTTCTCATTTGGTGTGCGTAGTAAGAGCCTGTTACAATGGCGTCCTTTTCCAAACATTCCACCATAATAATTCCTTCAGCGTCCAAAATACTGATGCATAACCTTCCCTGCCGGACTCGACGCCTTAAATTCCTTCGGCATCGGTGAAAATGGCCACTTCCAGGTCACCGATAGCTGTTTGATTTCTGGATCTAAATGGTGGATCCAGGTCTCGCCCATCGTCACGAAACGTGACAAAAACTTCTCCAGATCTGCCTGGAACTTTTTGAGATTCACGCTTGAAATGTCGACTTGTTTCTCCTTTTGCTCGTCGGTTAACATTTTCGCCACCCAACGCGTAGAGACCTTCTTCAGATGGAATTCGTTGCGAACAATTCTTTTAACTCTGCCATATGATATCCTTTGATCTGCCAACTCGATATTTTCGACTTTTTTCACGTTGCCTTCAGTGAGGAACGTGGATGGACGTCATTCGCAATATTCATCTTCAGTGGATGTCCTTCCCAGTTTAATCTACGTGGCGCAGCGTGCAACGGTGGAATATGGAGAAACTGAGTCCCCTAGTGTTTCCACCAAGTCACTGTCTATGTATTTGGTAGATATTTTTTTCAAATACAGGTACTTAATGACAACTATAATTTCGTTTTTCTTAATTTTGATGTCCTCTCTTTAACTATTCGTATTCAAATGAATGTACCTCCCTGGAATCGTGGTCTTTCGCCATTATATTGTTTATACAGGCACTGTGTATTCGTAACTGCTCTAACATAACATGCAAGGTAATTCAAACAGTGTCTGCATTTCGATGGGGCACAAGTTTTTATTTCACGGTTGAATCGCAGAAAGTGCAAGGATACATACAATGGTTAAAAGTGCATTTCCATCTGAGCGGAGTTAAACATGTAGTAAGACAACTAGAGTGTGTATGTATTCACAGTCATGGACAAATGAAATGGAATTGAGTTTCGGATCAGTTTTATGGGAATTTGGTTTGACATTATGGGGCAGAAGTTGTATTAAATCGAAATATTCGCTCGATTTTTAAGAAGTCATATTACCAGGAAAATTACAAATTTGGATTGAAGATATTGTTGTTTAACCATTGAAAACACGGTTCGGGGATTCGTAATTTTCTGCATTTAGGAAATAAAACAGTTTGTTTACCGCTATTAGACACACTTTTATTCAAAACAATAATTGCTACAACTAAATCACATCACTTTCATTCAATTCACTAAACTCACGTACACACTTTAACAGTCGCATTAATCTCAGTTTCCAAGCAGAGAATATTTGAAAGGGGATTATGAATCGTTTGCGAAGTAAGCATAAAAATCTGAAATCTTTACAGTGTTGTCTGCTCAAGAAAGTATTCACGAGAAAATTCTATTGCTGATAATGCGTATATCTGAACACGAAATTCTGTTGTTGATAAGACGAATAGCCGCCTAGGTCAAAGATCTGGCAGGAAGCTGAAATTTTCAAGCAATCTTAATATCACGTGAAAAATAAAACAAGAACAATCTTTTCATTTTTTTGCACCCGTATCATTGATGACATTCTACGTTGCTTTAGACATAATTTTACTAACCATCATGCTGATGGCATACAATCATCGCCAAGGTTAAAGATCATTTTAATATTTACACAATTGCGATCACACACGCATGCGCCAAACAAAAACACTTGCGGACGTGCTGATAACAATCGAACATCTAAAATTCATCAGCCTGGTCATTGCTATTGTTCGCAGACACTATGCATGTCCTTGTCGGCGTCATCACGGAAGCATAATCACTGACGTTGCTCTTCCACCTTATTTGTGGCCCAGAATTAGTATTCTTTACCTACTCTTCTCTTTAGTTTGGTCCTCCTTGTACCTCTGTACATTGGAATTTTCTTGGAGTTTGAACCACGACTGTTCCCTTAATCTCTTTGAAAATTCACTTGGAAGCGCTGGAACTTTACTCTTAGAAGGCTCTGTGACTTTAAGCCTTGGGGCACTTAAAGCAAACCCCTCCTCCTTTCCAATTTTGATTGATGTTACAATATGTTACCTTATATGTTTCAATAAATAATTATACAGTTGGCCTAAATACTGAAGAGGCTATAAGGGATACTTAACAAAAGTATCGCTTGCGTCCTAGAAATGCTGATCACTTGGAAATATCAAGAACACAACGACGTTAACAACAAGAACACAAAATAAATAGATATTAGAAGAATCTATCAAACTTTTCTCGAACCCATTGTGCCAATGCTTCAATTTCCCATTTGCATTTAATTTTAAATTCAATAGTGTTTTACTAGAATACCAATTGTTTACTAATGGTTTCCCTGCCAAGGAATTTTACTGTGAAGAAAATGCGACGAAACAATGCCTATTTAACGTAGTATTCAAGACGTAATCGCATCAAAAACCATACATTTAGTAACATTTCGACGCAAATTGTTAGTCACGATCCTTCCTACGATGCACTTTTTAATTGGCACCTTATTTTGTAAAAACTCGTATATACAGGTAGCAGCTGCAAAGCACGGAGCTCACCTTCATAAAAAATGCCTCGTATACCGGACGTTTTGTTTTTATTTGATTCTTGACGAGTTTATTCGCTGCGAAAGCATTTGTGTTGGGGAATTGTGTCGGTTGAGCCTTACTTATATTCAAGCTAGAAAAGCTTGATGGTAAAATAACCGGCAAAAAAAATTAACTACCATCCTAAAATATTGCAAAATGACTTTGATGCCAAGCTAAAGTCTTCCTACGAAACATGACATTGGCTTGGCGCGCGTACAACCTGTTAAACACAAATTCATTTTCCTGCTAAAGAAATAAAACATTGCTTATGGATTGAAGCAGTGTTAATAATGTTTTGATTCAAAATAATATGAAGCGAATTGCACATCAACAAATCTGGGCAACCGATTTCATTGAAACTAAATCATTGCCTACGTCTAAATCGGAATAATAAAACAACTCGAATCCATCCATTAAAAGTACATTTTTGCTTACTATCATTTAGTCAATTTCATGTTTGTTTTCATCTAAATTTCACCGGTATTATACATACATTTGCGTGTTCAATCAATGTTAAATTTCAAGTTTTGAATTGAATTTGATCAAGTTTTATGCTCCATTTTGTGTTTCCTACCTTCATCCTCACTACATCAATATTCAAAGATCAATAAATATTAATATTACCTAAGCTGCATTAATCATGAAAATACCGCCCGATTGAGGGCTTTCATGATAAGTTTTTGTGTTTTTTTTTTACGAACTATACGATAATTTTAATTTCGTACCTGAAAATGCTTTATATTCGTCATCGTATCGTATCGTTTCGGCAAGTAACTATCATCGAAAGGTTGTTTAATACTACCAAAATGCGCCCCGCTATCGACATACAAGATTCGTGTCAGGATTTTTATAAATTCGGAAAAATGTTCGGCATTCCAATGACGGTCGCCGTGCAAGAATACTCGAAACACTTTTGAAATACACATTTTCAATTTCATAAGGAGAACGTATTCAGCTTTCTGAACATTGAAACTGATCCAATCGTCAACAACGAATTGTTTTGTTGTTTCTCCGGGAATGTTAACGACGACACCAGCTTCATAATCTTCATCGTCTGTACTAGTGCTTTCGCTACTTTTGTTATCGCTCTCCGAGTCACTGGACTCTTGGTCGATTTCAAAACTTCTCGCGAAAAGAGCTATAGTCAGGGTCGTTACCATCGTATTGTATCGTATCAATGCCCGTGGTCCTACTCTCGATTTCTCGCTGAATATCAACCAGTCTGTTGGCAATTCTTCAAGCGATATTTGCTCATTTTTACGCGAAGCATCTTGTAGTACTGAAGTTCGATGGAATGCAACCGATTTGTCGAATTCTGTTCGGATCCTTTTCCCCGAACGATCGACAAAAGCTACGTTCGGGTATAGGCCGGCTGTCAGACAGGCTTGGATCACATTCCATTTGTTTGAATTACCATTGAGCATTTTATAGGGAATGTCACGTGGCAGGGCCGTACGTTTGAAGTGCTCCAGGATTTGGCGTCTAACTCCGGACATCGTTTCTAGCGATGCTTTCGATAAGTTGTGGTCGGCGAGGAAATGAGTTTCGGTTCGAAGCTGTTGACTTTGTCGCCATTTCTGATACAATCTAATTATCCCCAGATGATCACTCATTACATTTTCGCAAAGCTCCTTACGAAGGCGATTGACTCGACCCCTCTCTGTGCGATCAGGCGACAGAAGAAAAGGATCTTTCGCAGAGTAATAGGCGGCGATGGTAAGTACCGGTTCGAAGCAGCGGAAAAAAATCGCAAAGAGCAGGCACTTGCCGAGCTGCACGTCCACTGGCATTTTGACCAATCGCTTGCCGAGTATGGTCATTTCCTCATTATTGTCCAATGCACCCATCTTCACTAGCTTCTCAATGGCTTGTAGGATATTCGGCTTCGTTGGTGGTTCGATGGCTTTCGATAGGTATTCAGCTATAGGTATTGCGCCACTTATCGCTTTCGCATACAAACAAATCTCCGTAAGCGATATGCGTAACAGCTCGGGCACTGCAAACTCGCTCATAGCCGCATATTCCTCAGACGAATAGAGTCTGTAGCAGATGCCTGTCTGCGTTCGACCGGCGCGCCCAGCTCTCTGAAGTGCGCAAGCCTTTGAAATTCGAACTGATTGGAGGCAGTTCGAACCTGTTCTCGATACATAGACGTTTTGCTTAACACGTCCAGTATCCACCACGTAGCTCACGTCTGGAAACGTTATCGATGTCTCAGCTATGTTAGTGGCTAGTATGATTTTGCGAACGTTAATTGGTTGGAAGGCTGCTTGCTGGTCACGCGTACTCATACTGCCGTGGATGAGGTACAGCCTGTACGAGCCGGGTTTAAACTCACACTCGATTCGCTCCTTTTGAATCATCATGTCGTTGTAGCCGGGCAAAAATACGAGTATACTACCTTGCGAAGATGCGTTATTGACCGCCGAAAGCAGCACAAGAAGAAGATCGTGATCGACTTCTTCGTACAAACCCATTGTTTGCTGTTGGTAGGCCAACAATATACGTTGCGACTTATTTTCGGCATCTTTGATCTGTAGCTTTAGTTGATTCAACCGTTCTAAGCACGTGGTATCTTCATGCATTCTTGCGTAGTCCAAAGCCATCATACCTGAGCCGTCAATTAGCTGCGGGTCAGCACCTCTTTCCAAAAATATATGGAGATATTTCAGATTATTTCGTTTGGCGGCTGCAATCAGCGGTGTACAACCAGACGTTTTATGCCGCAAATTAACTGACAGACCCTCACCCTCAATGAGGTACAGGAGCTGGTCGAAATAACCCGATACAGCTTCCTCGGGTTCTTCACAGCACGATTGGATTAGTTCATCAACAAATTGGTCAGTGTGTACGTCCACGGCCTCATCAAATTTTGGCCAATTTTTTGAATATGATTTATCTTGCGGCATACTGGCTAAAATTGCCCGCATTTTTGCCGTCTCGTAATTGAGGTAGTAGAGGACGTCCTCCAGGAAAAATGTTCTGGTTTCGAAGCACCGCCCCGGAACCTCAAACACATGACTACCTGGGAAGTAGTCACATAGTAGCTGGATGTTCATAGTGGCTGACATAAGGATTACTTTGAGGCTTTTGTTCGTTGCAAGGTAATCGCGCAATGCAATCAGCAGGAAGTCAGTGTTTTTATCACGCTCGTGAATTTCGTCAATGACAAGGTGAGTTAATCCCTGAAATGCCGCATTAGCATCACCCGTCAGCGAGCGTATAAAACAGCCACTAGTGGCGTAGATCAAGTTGGTGTTTTGTTGAAATTTGTCTGGAAAAAAATTAGTTTGGTCATTATCGAGACGGAACGCACAATGTAAGTTTGCCTACTTTCTAAGCGAATCTGATAGCCGACCGTTGCACCTAGTCTCTCTCCGCGCTCCTGTGAAACACGTTCGGCGACAGAAACGGCTGCTATTCTCCGAGGCTGCGTGCATAGAATACGACATGGGATCTTATATGTACTGCTATACTCTAACAAATACTGTGGCAACTGTGTGGACTTCCCTGAGCCCGTATCTCCACTGACTATGACGACTTGCTCCATCTCGATTGCCTTAACAATTGCATCGCGATAAGCAGTAATCGGAAGCTTCAAGCGACTGGCCAGGATTTGACGAGACGGATGGGCGTGTGGTGGTATGAACTTTTTCGTAAAACACGAGAACGTCGATCCATAATCCTTTCGACTGATAGCCTCGAGATCGAGGGTCTGTAGAATTTTATCGCAGCTTTCCATAATTGGACCTGATAGGCGTAATAAATTTTCAACTAGCGGTTCTGTGTCATCTGTCAAGATTCTATAACTTGGCGATGATGTTTCTTCAATATTTGTCTGTACCGGTTTATACACTGTTAATTGCCTCTTAGCACCTTTTCCGGAACTGCGTGAGATCAAACCAACTTTCCGACTATATTCATGAACGTATGCTCGCTGCTGTTTTGTCAACTCGGCCGACATTGTGCAAGTTTCATTCGAGGATTCGAGGAAATCGCTAATGAGGTTCTGTAACCGCATACGAGTAGACACATCGATACTGGCGGCAACGGGATCGCCAATTCGTCGATGACGCGATTTTTTCGCGGTCGTACTTCCATTGCTCGACACGCACTGCAAAATCTCTGAACTTTTGAAATTTCCAATTACTGGTAAATCAACCCGAATATCAGATTTATGTCCTTTTTGTTGATTGCGATGACGTCGGTGACGAGGTCGCTTTTTCATTAAAATGTCAGTGTCCATGCGGCCGATTCAGGACGCTCGAGATTTACTGTGGTTCAAAATGGGCAATACCAAACATCCGTTGACGACATCTTAGAGGATAGAACACTCTGTTTCTGTTGATGTTCTGCAAGAATTTCCAATCAATTACTTCTAACTTTTAAATATTTGCGTTTTTACCAGCCTAATTCAAGTGGTTCACTCTTTTTTTAATCAATTCGATCGGGCTTGAGGGAAACGGCAAGCAAATGCAATCAAGCACTATTTGACAGCCATGTAGACAACTGAGCCGCACTGAACGAAAGTATAAAAGTTGTTTACTAACAGCATTGCCAACAGGTAGAATTTATCTACACCTATGGTCCAAAAATTTAATAAACTGTTTTGAATTTATAGGTCTGTTCGCGTACCACGATTAATTGCAATGAAGCCTTTTTTGTACTCCGTTTTACTGAAAACTGAAAATTTCCCCTCTTTCAGTAAATTGTAATTCCATGTAAGAATTCACATTCAGTGCAGTGCAGTTAGTGAATCCAATCCCGGAATTCGAATCCCGGGATCCCGAACAGTTTTTAGTCCCTAAAATCCCGGGATTGATGTTTTATAATCCTGGGATTGATGATTTATAATCCCGGGATTATAAACCATCAATTCTAATTGGGATCCGGGATTTTGGTGACTAAAAACTGTTCGGGATCCCGGGATTGGATTCACTAAGTGCAGTGCGGCATAAACGGAGTACAAAAACGACTTCATTGCAATTAATCGTAGTACGCGAACAGACCTATTTAATCCCGGCTCTAGGTTCTGGTTTGGCAAAAATTAATTTTTTTCTCGGACCTAACCTACAAAATGAATGCAAGCGACACCTGACGGTCAACAATGGCGATCTTGGTAGTACGGCAGCTGTGAATAATTTATTGATGGATAAATTCATATTGCAAATAGATAAAATAAATTATTTCCGGAAAAGGCAAGAAAATGTTTCGTTCGAGTAAATTGTTTCATATTTTCTATTTGGTTTTATCCAAAATAAAAATCAAATAGACTTAAGTAAAACGGGAAAACGGTCAATGGCAAATAAGATACAACCGCGAGCTGTACGAAACATTTGACGATTGTGAGCTCGCCACAATCATCAAACTGCGGAAGCTACAATGGGGTGGTCACGTGCAGTACCGAAAAATATATTCGATGTAAAGGGTCAATAAAAAAACACAGGAAACGCTGGTCCGATTCGGTCGACGTAACGGCGAATCGCTGCTCGGATTTCGAAATTAGCGGATACCGTTGTTGGACCGAAACAATTGGAAGCGTCTTCTGCAAGAAGCCACGGAACTAGGAGGACTGTGATGCTACGATGATGGCCAATTGAAGGATTTGCCCCATTTTCCAAAAGTTCTTCGACATGTCCGCTTGATTTGATCATAAATGAACTACTCAATTGTATTATCTGATATTTTATAGGACCTGCGTTTAAACATCAAACATTTAAAGGACCGAAACTTTTAATTTTATAAATCTCCCTTCTGTGACTTAAAGAACAGCCTATGTATTTATTCAGGCTTCCTCGAAGATAGCATCGCACGAAATCGACTACACAATGCGGAATAATCATAAACGAAAGAAAAAAAAAAAACACTCACCGATTTCCTTGAATATCTGACTTTATTTGAATCTTTATTTCTTTCATCTTTTTTGAATCTATTACTTACAAAATAAAAATTGCCAATAAAATTTTTCGTTTGTTTTTTTTTTGTTTGTTTTATATAATAATAATTTATATATATAAAAGAAATTTTACAAGATTTGCACATGTTTATGCAAGAATTAGAATATTACCTAGTGATTACTTTCCTATTTACGCCAGCAGCGGCACGAGAGAGAAAAAGAATACTAAATAATCACCTGGACAAATATTTGTTTGATTTGTTTGTTTCGTTTTTAGAAAATTAGGACGAAAAATGAGATAAAAATTTGTGTGAAGATTTATGTATATATGTGTATATATGCATATAAAAAACGAACGATGGGAAGTTAATTTTGATTGTTTTTCATTTGTTGCTGTTCATTTTTCTATCTTTGATGCACGAGATGAGGAGGGAATTTGGAAGGGAATAACAAGAAAGAATTTTTTCTCTCACATTTAAATGTATTTTATAATTGGAATTTCATGTTTTCTTGAAAATGTAATTTTCGTTTTTTTCATGCCTTTGATAGAAGAATCTTCAATACATCAATAAACAATTTCTTTTTGTTTTTTTTTTGTTTTGTTTTTTTTTTTTGAAATAAGGCAACATTCATATGACACAATCGTAGGGAATGTGTATTATTTGGGGAAAACGAAATGGATTTTCGTTTAGCTTAAAAATTTAGATTCCTAGGCATATAAATGTGTTGTGCTGTGATATATCCGAAATTGGACAGATTGTTTTGTTTTTGGAATTTTGTCAAACTGTCGAGTAACATAAGAAATATGGTTGTAAAATTACAGGCGCGATATAAATCAATTTGTGTGTTTGTGTGTGTGTGTGTGTGTGTGTATCGATTTAAATTATTTGGACACATAGTTTCTTAGTCAATAACAGTATGCTGGATGAACCTTGAAATATAAGTATGTACAGGCTGGGTCCATTTTTTATAATTGTGTCTCGCCATTCTCCCTAATTTATTTTTCATATTCAGTTATCTTTGTTTGTTTATTTTTATACATTTCTAATATACGATTGAATTTTCAGATGTTTTTGCTTATTAGACAGTTTGTTTAATTATTTATTATCTTAACGCTTGTTTCTGTGTGCTGGTATTTTTTTCGTCACTCGGTTACTTGTTACATACCTACATATATAGTCCATGCATTTGTTTTTCGAAATTTTAATAGTAATACATGTACAGAGTATAATGTGTGCTGCAAATTTACATTATTATTTTAATTTTTATATCATTTTTGTTTTAAATTGTGAATACGCGAATAAACACTTTTAATATATTATTATGTTTTGACAACGACTTGTCGGATATAACAGAGAGGAGTCGCAAAAATTGAGACGAAAAATGGAGAAAAAAAATCGGTTGTAACAAAACAAGAACAGACGATGAACGAGCAAAACATGAAATATATGTCGGCGTTTGAACACCATCCAAGAAGGTTTTTCTAAGACACAATCAACCCTATACATATGAAAAATATGATAAGCTATGCATATTTAGCATAACTATAAATTTAGAATTAATTATTATGTTCATATGAAAAAATAAATTGTAAGAATATTGTTGGAAGTATAAGTGCGCATCCAAGCGAATCGATGAATGTTCGTGGAGAAGGCATAAGGTTTTAGTCTCACTTTTCTTCTTCTTTTTTGACTTTTCCTGAAAATAATCATCACGCAACTTGTTTTTTTTTTTCCTTCATGGGTTTCGCTTGTTCATAAGAATGACATTGTGTGCATGACACTTAACCATCATCATCATTTATGTTCGTTTTCTACAATTTGCTTGCTATCTTTAACCATATTTATCGATTAAAACTGTTTAAAATCAACAAGGAAGCAGCAACAAATTAAACATGACTTTTTTTCATTTAAATTAGGAGAATAACACTTGAATAGATATTTATCTTGTAATAGTGTTTTAGGAGAGAAAGAGACAAACAATGGTTTTTCTTTGCAATGTGCTCTTGTAATATAACGAAAGGGCGATTTCTTGTGTGAAAAAGTTCAAAGGCAATTTCGAAGAAATATATTTCACTTAAGTTTGACAGAGAGAGAGAGAGAGAGGTGATTTTGTCTTTATAACAAACCCTTCATCGCATTATTTCGCATGCCTTTCTGTGTTTCCATTTATTATTTGTTCGTAATCATAACTATTGATTTGATATCTGCAAGAATCATTAATTATTTTGCTTGCTGTCGGGTGGTGGTGGTTTTTATGTCTTTTACCTATAATATTATCAGTTTCTGTTTTCAATCTTCCTCTATATAATTAAGTGTCTTTGATCGATGGGGAAATTTTTTTCTCACCTTAATCAACAATTCGATATTTCTATTTATTTTTATTGTTTTAGGTTTTGAAAATTTAAATTTTATATAGTTTCTTTAAAAAAATTATATATATATATATATCGGGCTGCTTTTAGACATGCTAAGACTTAATTTTTTGTTTGGTTTTTTTTTTTTTTGTTATCATTCTTTTATTTCTTTTACTATCATATCTCAAGTTTCAATTATGTCGGTTGTTTTTTCTTCTTCTTCCTCTGTTTTGCTTTTAGATTTTCTTTAAATGTATAATGTATATGCCCACTTGTTTTAATAATAGTAATAATTATTTTTATAAAAGCACACAAATTGATTTTTTCTTTTGTTTCTGCTTCTTTTCTGGTGACTTTTTGTTGATCTGTCGCACTAGATCGTAGAAAATCTGGAAAAAAGATACAGAAAGAGGATCGAAATGATCAGCAAAGAGATAAATTGCATTGAAATTCGCAGATTTTAATTTAATTATTTTAGAATTTTTTTTGCCGAAGTGTAATTATGTTGGAATTTCGTTCTGCTTCAATAATCTAATGGGAGCAAATATCCTCAGCAAAAATTACTATGTAGATAATGCAGGCAAGTTAAGTATGTATATTAATTAAACTGCTTTTAAATGCAGAGTTTAGCAATAACTATGCACTTCTGGAGGGTAGGAAGATTCTTGGGTTCATCTGGTTACGAAGAGATGACAAATTTTGTGTTAAGGTTCAAACTGTCCACGGGAGAAATTCACCAGACGAACTATGGCATCATATTTAGCCAAGCTGTTATAATCATAGTAAAGGATCTGATTTGAATGCTCCAATGCCAAGTGAAATACTAGACAGATGGCTTAAGTTCCGCAAAGACTTACAAGCAACAGATAACATTCATATTCCAAGGTAGATATTTGGCGAGAAATATTTCGGTAGAAGTTTAGTTACACGTTTTCGCCGATGCACCTAAGACTGCTTCAGGACCAGCAATATACGTGTGATCCAGGGACATGGCAGGGACTCTAATCGTCCGCCTGTTCTGTGCTTAGTCTCGCATAACACCTATCAAAATCCAAACGATACCAAGGCTTGAGCTGTGCGCAATCATCAGTAGACTTCTCAACCCATCAAGTAACGGACGAACTGGTCTTCACCAGCGAAAAGACATTTTATTGAACCAATTCACATATTGTTTGGGATTAGATTAATTCGGAATTCAGCCTGGAACCAATTTCCATTGCAAACCGCGTGTTTTCGATACTTGATAGGACGTTATCAAAACAATGTCGTCATCCGCAATCCGTGGAAAGCCCAGCACATCTGCTTTCTAGAGGTTCCTCTCCGCAGCGGCTAATGGTAGACCTTTTATGGTTCTACGGCCCTAGTTTCCTCTATGGTTGAGAGACACTTTGGACACCTACCTATGCACTGAGTATTACAGCTTAAACAACATCTAGCCAAGGTACATGAACAGTACATTATATCCCAAAAGAAGGAAATAGAATTGATTCAATCGAACATCACAACTCTTCCTGGCGACTTCAATGTATCGTCACTGACGTATTAAGCATCAAGGCAAAGGAGATCCAGCACAGTCAACCAAGCAACAAAAATATGCGCTAGGCGCCGTCATTCGCTAATAAAAAATGATATTGGTCAACTAAAACTTGCTAGCGAAGTAATGAAAAATAGTCCATTTGCCGACATGACACCTTTCGTAGGTTAATATAGACTTCTAGGAATAGGGGGATACATTTTGATAAGTTTTTTTTTAGTATTAAAAACTGCAAACAGCGTCCGAATTAAAATCGCTGCAAAACCTTTGAAATATCTAAAAATAGCTCGACATCCGAGATCGCATTTAAAAATTGTTCAGAAATCAGTTAAACGCGGCCTATATTTCCATGACCCTGACCATATTCTCTAATAGAAACAACAGTGTTTTTTTTAGCTTCTTCTGAAATCACGCTATTCCCCTGGCAGCAAGAGCCACGAAATGGAAACGGCAAAAAAAATTTAAATATTAATAAACCTAAAGAATCTTACATCGTTCACGTTTATCTTGGCTTTCGCTGAAGTTTCCATGAATGCACAATTGAACTGTGTTGCCAGATCTTTTCCTAAATCTTTCCCGACTACTCGTTCCTCTTCCAAATCGCATTTATTGCCTACCAATACCATAGGTACATCATCGGTATCCTTTAACAAACAAACAAAAACAAACTTTTACAAACTGGAAGTTCGCACCAGAAGATTTTGTCGAAAACCGGAAGAAATGTATTTTCAGCGCAAAATTAAAAAAAAAACAGGAGTAATAGATTTTTTTTGGAATTTGGATGAACGATTGATTGATTATTGGTTTTTTTTGTGGAAAAAAAACTCACTTTTACTCGTAAGATTTGCTCTCTTAGATCCTGTAAGTCATTGAAAGTTGATTGTGCTGTTATTGAATAAACTAGAACGAATCCTTGGCCATTTTTCATATATAAATCACGCATAGCTGTGAATTGTTCCTGTTTCGAATATATATATATATAGAGAAGAGAGATTTTTAATTTGTGCAAATTATGCATTTTTGTTAGATTGTTTTTGAAGTGATATGTCTCACTAGTGTTTATTAATTCAAATATAATCATATTTATTACCGTTCCCGCCGTATCGAGAATTTCAAGCATACATTGTTGACCATCAACTTCAACTTGTTTCCGGTAGCTATCTTCTATCGTTGGGTCGTATTTTTCCACAAATATTCCCTAGAATATACGTGGCATAGTTATATGATACACAAATCGATTGGTATTTGAAAAGATTTGGCGGACACAAGAACAGAAAAATTGGTTGAACAATAATGAACATTTTTGAGTTTTAATAGTTCGAAAAATATCATAAAAACTTGAGTCGCTATTAAGTTTTGATACAAAAAACATGAATTAGTTCACCAATTGCTTGCTTTCCTCGCAAATTTGAAGAAAAATATAATAGCTTACCTGAACAAATTGTACTGTTAAAGCCGATTTACCGACACCACCGCTACCCAACACTACTATTTTATACTCGCGCATTTTGTTGCTATTGTGTTTTTCTTAAGTTATAATAAAAGTAATAGTAATCTTGGTCTCGTCAACGTAATTTTATACGCACACGACAAAATTATGATCAGGGGATGTGTAGTTATTTGCTTTCAAGCAGAAACAGTTGATTACTTTAAGAATTTCCTTCAAAATAATGACGCAGTGTTAGTACCAATTCTAATTGGGAATCAGTGAAATCAAGGAAGAACACTAATATTGCGCCTCTGGTTTGTGTCACGATTGAAATAAAGTTGTTTGGAGTATCCCGAATTGTTACAGTAATGAAAGTTTCTCCTGTTCAGTTTTCTATTTCGATAATATTAAGCAATCAAAGCTAACTATTTTTGCCGTTGCCTTCCTTTAATCCGTTTCACTTGAGTGTAGACATTTGCGCTGGTTTTTTGTTCACTCTAAATCTTTCAACGTTTGAAATAAACAAGAATATCGTGGCTATTTATTTTGAATTTCTAAAAATCTGCAATGAGAATGAAATAAAATTGTTTGAGCATTCAATAAATGATTAGATTCGACTTTTCAAAATCAGTATAAAGGAAGACCAGCGATTTTTTGCAGGGATGTGGTTTGCATTTTCAATTAAAGTAGGCATTGTGGAAGGATAGTAACGAAAACCTAAATGCAGGCCCAGTATTATATGATACATTTTCTAGCCGTTAGTTATCTTAGAAGTCGGGAGTTTAGTTAGGATTATGATTTAGTGGCCAACGGAAAGCCTATGGAACACAAATGTCAATGACCTAAGAAAACAATTGAAATTTGTCATTGCTGCTCGAATATTTCTCAGATCAAATTATTGCAAACAATAATTGCTAACAACACGAACAGAGTTTTTGCAGTGAGATACTATTATTCGCAGGCTTTAACAAATTACATGTGTAAGGAAAAGAAAAACATGTATCACTTATTTGTTTGACAGTTGCCGCGCTTCTAAGTTTGTCAAATTGACATCTCATGGTGAAAAAATTACCATTACCATCTATTCGAATTAATGTTTTTCAGTATATTTCTTCGGATTCTTGGCAAATTCAAGAATCAAGCACGTGCTTGGATCAATTGATTTTGATCAATATGAAGAATTGAATTTACACATGAATTCTAGGCAGTTCTAGTAGAGCACACTCATCGACGTTCTGGATCATACACACCCAATTGCCTCATTTGTCACTTTAAGCATCATAATCAAATGAAATTGAATATACGAAATGACTTAAATATTGTTTGAGCTATGTCTTAGGAGTTTCTGAATTTCCTGCCGGTAGTAATTTGGACGTTTTACTGAATATAAAGAGATGAGCAACAGTCATTGCAAGCTGGCCGGATGACTTACGCCCATATTCACACGCACACACTTTCACAAAATTCTCATCGGAACCGCAGCTCTATGTTAATATACACTGAATTTCATACAGGATATCTAGAATTTAAGATAACGATTCATTAGGTTTTCTTCATTAAGGAAAAATTATTTTTAAATATAACGAGAACAAGACGATTTGTAGCACGCATCAGATCTTCCTCAAGCCACCCACCGCATTTAAAAAAAACCATAACAAGCCCACACAAAAACACGACCTGCATTTCATTTAGCTTTAAAATTGAAAATTACATACAAAATCTGCTGCTTTTTTAATCGATTATTAAACTGATGAATTTTCGAAAACCTTTGTACATTTCCGTGCCAAAACATTCACAGGAAACTCGTTGGAGGACGCTGAACATACCCGATTTGACACGAAAACCACTCGGTCGTGCATAGAATGTCACCGCCATTAAATTCTGTGACAACACCTGCATGTGTCAGAACAGTGTCAAAATGGGGCAACCATCAAATGGCATTAGTATCGTCTACAGCGGACGTTTAGTCCGCGGACTAAACACCAAATTCCACCTAAATTTTTTAGTCCACGTGCTGTAGACACTCGTGGACCGACCTAAATTTAGGTCGGTCCACGATTTCAAGCGACCTGACCTAAATATAGGTCGTGGACTATAATCGTTGTAAACACACGCGACCTAAACATTGATTTTTGTGCGACTATTAATAATGTATGTATGTTGAATATAAGCTCATAACATTCCCCTTTGACACAAAATCATTGAAATAAACATGTTTGAGAGACAAATGAAACGATAAATACAGTGCATGAAGGAAAATTAAACTAAATGACAGCTGTCATATACGGACGAGGACTAAATTCCACCTAAGCAAATTTTAGGTCGGGTTCATTGTAAACACCTGAGGACTAAGTTCATTTAGTCCGCGCTTTAGGTCAGGTCACTTTTGGTCCGACTGCTGTAAACCCAGTGATTGATGCTTGCGGCCGGGTTTGAAACGAAAAACTGCTATTTTGAATATTCTAGGAGAAAGCCTATGTCGATTCGCAATAAAATCACCCCTAGCAATTAATCGCACCGGCCATAAATTATCACAAACAGAGAGCAATAAAACGTAACCTACACACCGAACATAGCACGAATGGACCGATTTGTATCGTCAATCATCGGTCCCACAACCATACGCACCGCAGTAACTCGCTTATTCACCACTACAGACCGGTCCAAAACTTTAACCCAATCGAAAAACCAAGGTTTGACTATTTGTTTTACGCCCGTTTCTGTTAACAATACCAAAATTAAAATTATAAGATCCTTGCGAATTCCACTCTCATCAGACTTAACCACTTTCAGGGCTACGAAACGCACTCACACCCGCCCAGTTTTAGTACTTTTGTTTTTCGTTATCTTTCAAAAGTTCTGCCTATGAGGGCCCCATATGTCACCATCACTAATACATCGAGGAAAAACTATTCAGGCATCAGACAAGTGGATGACACACGACATTTCAATGAGGCAGGCCGTGGTCACTGTATTACCGACCTACCGACTAAACACGTCATCGACGAAATCAGTGCTGTCGATTAAAACTCTAATTAGAGGGGACATATTAGTTTAAAATTTCTATTGCGAGGAAACTCTATGAAATTGAATATATTAAAACTTATAGGATATAATAGTTTTATTTATGCTGATGCTATAACACCATAGTCTGTATAATGTACCATAGTAAATTACATGCCCCAAACTCATACTCAAGATAAATTTGTCAGCTGATATTTAACTGCGTGATACAAATCTACTGAAATTTTCAATATTTCAGTCAAATGTATAGGTATGTTCCCGTACTTGAAACTATTATAATATATTAGAATAGATATTATAATATATTAAAATAGATCTATTATAATATATTAAAATAGATCTATTATAATATATTAAAATAGATCTATTATAATTTATTAAAATAGATCTATTATAATATATTAAAATAGATATTTTATAATATATTAAAATAGATCTATTATAATATATTAAAATAGATTCGCAGCAAGTCGTTTTCGTACTTTTGCTGCAAGCCAAATGCAAGCCAAATTTTGCAGCAAAAAGAAGCCAGCTGCCAAATTCTGTTACTGCTGCAGTTTGCTGAAGTACGGAAACAGACCTACTATGATATAAGGTATGTTCCCGTACTACGATTAATTGCAATTAATTGCAATGAAGCGCACTAAAACGGAGTACAAAAAACGGCTTCATTGCAATTAATCGCAATTAATTGTAGTACGGGAACATACCTATATATGTGTTTATTTCATTCGAGGGATTGTCTGCACGAATCTTGCTTGAAAACGTATATTGCATGAATTTTCCAGAAAATGACTAAAGCAAAGCTAGATATCAAGATTTTCGACGAATTTGAATACAATGCGAATCAAAAATTGCTAAGATCATTTATTTTCTAGACGATAATTTACATCAGCAAAATATTCCAAAATAGAAGAATATGAAATCACCGCAAGGAAAATAATCGGCACTATTAAATAGTAACTACCCTTAAATGAATAGACTTAAGGACAAATGTTACAAATAGTTAAGTATGGCTATTTGGTGCATACATCATCAATAGTGGTTTTTAATCAGTAGAATTTGTTGCAGCACAGTCACCGGCAAACAATAGTGCGACAATTCAATTATCATGACAGTAAGTAAAAATAAGTATTGGTCTCTTTCGTTCATTAAATAGTATAATCAAACAATGCAATTTGCCATACTATCCCATATGCAACTAGTGCACCAATGGTGCACCATGCCTATCCCTATTAAATTGCATTTTTGAAATTACTGAAGTACAAGAATTGTTGAACTCATCTGAGCCATAGGATAGGGGAAGCAAAAATCACACCGTACGAATTCCAATATTTAAGTACGAATTCCAATATTTAAGTACGAATTCCAATATTTAAGTCCGAATTCGGGGCCAACGCTGCTTCGCATTATAATAGTCCGGGGCCAAGCCTGCTTCGAATCGTAATAGTCTCTCTGCTACCCCTATCTGGACACATAATTTACAAATCAATAAAATAAGTCACTCTTTTTTTTTTAAATTATATTATTCATTAACCAACTATTTTAAAAGAATAATAGAAACATTTTTTTCTGTCACATTCTCATGATAATTCAAACAAATCAGCAGCCGTAACTCTTTTCGTATGGCTTTCCATTTTGAAATCTAAAACCAACTATCATGAATTTTAAAGGTCATAACAAAAATCGATGCCAAACGCACCGGGATTAAGAAAGAATAGAAAACTGTATATAATCGCCTTTAAGAAGCAAATATATTTATAGAATTTTAATAGACCCGTTAGCGCGTCAAATACTAGATGAATTTTTAATAAAAAAAAGACTCTTAATCTTCGGTTTCTTCGCTGGCTGGACTGCTGGGCGAATAAACAGGACTGGTCGGACTGTATCCTTGCGATGCGGCAGGCGAATAGAGTGGGCTGGTCGGCGAATAGTTGTGCGTTGGTGTGTAAGTCGGACTGGTTGGTGAATATTTCGTGCTGCTCGGTGAATATGTCGACATATTTGGAGAGTAACGTGGACTTGTTGCCGAATAGCTACTTCCTGCCGGACTATACTGATTACCGCTACCGACCGGTGAATGCTGTGGTGAGCTGGGCGAATAGACGGGCGATGTTGGCGAGTATTTGGGTGACGTGGGAGAGGTTGGTGAATATTGCGGCGAACCAGGTGTGTATTGTGGTGAGCCGTCGAAGGATGGGCTCGGTGGAGAGTAGGTCGGGCTAGTGGGCGAATATTTGGGAGATGTGGGCGAGTAAGAGGGTGAGGTTGGGGAGTAGTGCGGGGAGGACGAATAGTTTGGACTTGTCGGCGAATAGGATGGAGTTGCGGGTGTGTAGTTCGGAGATGATGGGGAGTAGGAAGGAGAGGTTGGTGAATAGCAAGGACTCGTGGGCGAGTACGAAGGGCTAGAAGGCGAATATGATGGAGACGTGGGTGAATAGACAGGGGAATTTGGGGAATAGTTAGGACTAGTGGGAGAATACACACTAGACGGCGAATAGCCATTTGAGCCCGAATATCCAGGACTTGACGACGGATAATTTGACGTGGGTGAGTAGACAGGCGATGTTGGCGAATAGGTCGTACTCCCGGGCGAATAATGCGGCGGGGTAGGCTGCACTGTGCCTGGTGAATAGCGCGGACTTGTAGTGAAATATGGACTGGTTGGCGAGTGCTTGGGACTGGTCGGCGAATAATTCGGCGAAGAGGCACCTGGTGAAGATGCAGCGTACGTTGGACTGTTGGGCGAATAAGATGGTGAAGCCGAGGGCGACGATGGACAAAATGGTGACATCGATGGACCCGGGGAACTGGGTGAGCCAGGCGCGGACGACCAATGCGGCGACATTCCCGATGCGTCTGATGCCGCCGACGGCGAGAAACTCGGTCCGCCGGGAGTCATTCCGCTGACTGAAAAAAAGAGCAAAATGCAAATATAGGCAAATATGAGGATATGTTATTAACTCACTTGTCCCCGAGGGTGAGAAACAGCGAGGTGTTCCCTGCTCCCACGGCGTCATGGCTGGACTCATACTAGGTGTAGAACCGGCCCCAAAGAACATTGCTGTCGCTCCCATTAGTGATGACCCGAGGGTGCTTGAAATTTCAATACCATGCTTGCATTTCTCGGCGTCCAGCAATAAATCGAAGCAGCCTGAAAGATTCCACACAGTGAGAATTCCGTCTGCACATGCATGCATCATGAAATAACTTACCCGTTCCCATTTTCGGCAGCTGTCCCATGATTATATTCTCGGATACACCCCTCATTGGATCGGTTTCAGCATGAGCGGCCGCATCCATCAGCACATCGACTGTTTCTTCGAAGGAGCATCTCATCAGAGCACCAGTGTCCTGTCGATTTATACCGTGCCGAGTGATAGCCATGAGATGACCTTTGGCAGTCATGACGTCGCAAAGCAAGGCCAAATGCCGATAGTTGACGTATAGGCCATAGAACTGCAGAACAGCGTTCATTTCCTTCTCAACCGACTTTCGAACAGCTTCGATTCCTAGCACTTGGAATATTTCGCAGATATCGTTACTGTATGTTCGGACCGGGTCCACGTCACGCTCGCTCAGTACCTTCATCATCGAAGTACCGTCCGTTTCGAGTAGCCACTCGCCGATTGCTTTAAACTCGCCCGAATCCGTTATTACGATCCGTTTCTTGCTGTCTGTTTGCGGCAGATGCATGTACACTTTGCCTATAGCCTCGATTCCCTGCAGGGTCATGTCTGAGAGCATGTTCGCTTCTATACAACGTAAGAACATGTCGTCCTCCATCTTGTCAACCGTCTCTTCCTCATTATCTTGGAACTTATTGTCCTCGTTGTTCATTATACGTATTCGCAGCACCAGCTTGTCAGCGTTGTCGTCGTTAAAGATACAGTTCAAGTCATCGCCGAAACCTGCATTAATCTTCTCGGCAATCTGTTCCATAGTCAGCTTCTTATCAGTCATGCGCTTTCGATCTAACTCGATACGCAACAGCCACGGTGAAATTCGCGTGGGATCAAAGTCCGGCATTTCGTAGTATACGTTTACGAACTCCTGATCTTCGGATATAACGGTACGCTGTGGATCCGGATCGTAGTAGATGGCAGTGTTGGCTGTAACCTTACGTAGCGTGGTGTGTTCTAGACGGCAGAGCACGTTCTTTGCCTTTTCAGCATCCCGGGCTGCTGCTCCAGTCAGGAAAACTGTTAGAGATGGAGCCTTAGGCCGTTTCGATATGTTGATGATTTCCTTAAGACGCGGTACGCCCAAGGTTACGTTCTTCGACGATACACCAGCAAAATGGAACGTATTCAACGTCATCTGAGTGGCAGGTTCACCGAGTGATTGTGCAGCCAGAGCACCTACCATCTCACCGGGATTGACCTGGGCTTGCTGGAATCGTGTTTCGATTTCTCCAATCAGCCACTCGAAAGCCTCGCTCGTAAGCCGAAACTCCTCGGCCACATATTTCGTGCACAAAGTCGATCGGACCAGACACTGGAACAGAAGCGTTGCGTTTTCGTTAGCTTGCTTCGATATACGATCGTTACCGCTCACGATGACACACCTTTGCAGCAGCTCCTTTACGCCTTGGATCACTTTCAGTGGACTCAAGTCAGTCGGAACGCGTTTGTTAATATGGAAGATCTTTTGTACGTTCCATATCATGCGCTGCAGATTACATGGCAGTACTACTTTCGACTCGCCACTGGGGAATATCTGTCGTAGCGCCTCACGATCTCGGTTCAACTGCTCCCATTCGGCCTCCAGTTCCTGGATAGCATACCCAGACTCACTAAGCTCTTTGCAAACGTCTTCGTTGAAAATACGCCTCATATAGCGCTCATTAGACCAATCGAACTTGAATCGCTTTTCGAACGCTTTATTCGACAGCTTGATTGTTGGTAGATTCTGAAATTCGACTGTTTCTCCGGCCAGACCGTCCTCGCCGTAACGTAACTGAATCAGCTGTCCCACTGAGTTACGAATGGTTCCATCGTAATTGACCATTACCGACTCCATAGCCTTTATGAGACGACGCTGGATGTAGCCAGTTTCAGCTGTCTTGACGGCTGTATCGATGAGACCTTCACGACCGCCCATGGCGTGAAAGTAGAATTCGGATGGCGTCAGGCCGGCAAGGTACGAGTTTTCGACGAAGCCTCGCGATTCAGGACCGTAATCGTCCTTAATGAAATGCGGCAGTGTGCGCTTGCGGAAGCCATACGGTATTCGTTTTCCTTCGACGTTCTGCTGACCGACACAGGCAATAACCTGCGATATATTGATGTTGGAGCCCTTCGATCCCGAAACGACCATAGCCTTCAAATTGTTGTATTCAGTGAGAGACTTTTTGGCCGAGCCACCAGTTTTGTCACGAGCGTCGTTCAGAATACGATTGACCTGGTTCTCGAAAGTCTGTCGAAGAGTGTTGCCCGGAGTCGGTTCCAGCTCCATGTTATGCGCTTTCTGGATAACGCTGATGACATCATCCTTGGCCTTACGAATCGAGTTCTGGATCTCGTTATATGTCTGCGGATCGGCAATAGTGTCACCAATTCCAATGCTGTGACCCTCCAGCAGCAGCCAGTTGTTGATCACAGTTTGAATGTTGCCGTAGAAACGACCACAAATCTCGTGCCCCAGTTCTAAGAAGACAATATGCAGTAACGAACCCGCCGACGTGCCCAAGGTTTTCTTACAGAGAATGCCCATGATCAGTTCGCCGTGCTCGACCATTACCTTAGTGTCTCCGGGCGAGATCCACTTATAAGGTCCATCGTCTTCCTCGTCGGGATGTGTAGAATGAGTACGTATCATATTTACATTGCCGGGTATGATGAGAGAAAATATTTGTTTACCGGTCCATAGCGGTTTCGGCTTGAGGATGCACGGCTGCGGCATTTTGCCGTCCCAAGTCGGCAGGAACATCAGGAGGTTCATCATCTGCTCTTTCTCGATGAATACGTCACGCTTGGTCATTTTCCGTACGGCAGTCAACGTATCCTGCACAATACCCATAACGGGCTTGTTGGCCTGCGGCGTAATGATTTGCCGCGGTGTTATGTGAATATTTTCCACTTCGGCCCTCGTTTCCATGCTCTGTGGCACGTGCAAGTTCATCTCGTCGCCGTCGAAATCTGCGTTGTACGGCGAAGTACACGAAAGGTTCATTCGGAACGTTGACCACGGCAGTACCTTGACCCGATGCCCCATCATACTCATCTTGTGCAGAGTTGGCTGACGATTGAAAATGACCAGATCATCATCGCGTAGATGGCGTTCCACTTTGTAGCCGCACTGCAAATGCAGATCGCTCGGTTTCGGATGGAACCGAAGATCAATACGCTCGCCGTTGTCGCGAACGATATACTTAGCGCCGGGGTACTGAGAATTGCCTCGCCGCACCAGATCCTGCATGTGATCGATGTTGAATGGCGTGACAAGTTCGGGGAATGTCAAATTTTGGGCGATCGAGCGTGGAACACCGACCTGATCGATTCGGAGATTGGGATCGGGTGTGATGACAGTACGAGCTGAGAAGTCCACACGTTTTCCCATCAAGTTTCCTCGAATCCGACCTTCCTTGCCCTTTAGTCGAGCTTTGATGGCTTTGAGCGGTTTGCCGGACTTTTGCATCGCGCGTGGCATACCAGGCATATCATTGTCCACAAACGTTGCAACGTGGAATTGGAGCATTTTAATATTCTCCTGAATAACATGTGCCGCAGCGCCCGAAGATTCATTCTTCTTCAATTCGTTATTAGCCTTAATGATATCGGCCAGTTTGTGAGTCAAATCGTCCTGATTTTTGGCCGCGCCAAACATAACTACAGCTGGGCGCACTGCCAGTGGTGGCACGGGCAATACTGTGACAATCATCCAATCAGGACGGGCGAATTTCGGGTCCATGCCAAGAATGAAGCATTCCTCGTCGGTAATGTGCTTGAGGATTTCCCAGACGCGCTCGGCCTGTACAATAATCTTCTTCTCCTGAGAATCCTCATTGACGTGCTTCCATTCCGCCACCATCTCTAAGCCCGTTCGTTTAATCGATGGCTGATAATGCCCACAACCGCCGTGTCCGGCTTTCTTCGACGGATCAACTGGCTGCCCGTCCTTCGTCAAGTCCATATCCTCGCCACCCTCGCATATTGTTTTGCCTTTGCACAAGTCGTATACATAGGCTAGACGCTTACGCGGTTGACCCTTCGATTTCATTACGATTTCCTTGATCTTCGGATTATTGGGCGAAACAAGGAGCTTTGAACAATAGAAGCAAACACATCGTAATATTTTCATAGTTTTCGTCAAAAAACCGATATGAAAGACCGGCTTAGCTAAGTCAATGTGCCCAAAATGTCCAGGACATTCGGTCATGTTACCGGCACAAGTCTGACACCGGGCATTCCGGTCGATAACTCCCTGTCGGGGATCCATCAGGCCGCCGATTTTCGGTCTGCCACCTTCCATTGTTTCGGGGAATTGTATGCCACCTTCTGTCACCGACATTCGACGCTAAAATGTAGAATTAATGATATGTACGCTAAGATGTAAAACCATGCGCAAAATACAGCCATACAATAGGTTAACATTAGATTTGCATGTTACTTACGATCTCGTCCGGTGCCAGGATGCCGAACTGAACCCGCTTGACGGTCCGAATAGGCGCCTTCGAGTCCGACATGTTTCTAGAATCTCACTAGCACCTTTCTTCGAAAACAACCAATTAGACGCACTTCCTGGGGTTTTAACGTACCAATCTTTATAAACACAAAACTATCGACGATTCAATACCACGGCCACTCGTCTATCACACAAACAAATTACAAATTCTTGTGCAATGCCCGCGTCATTCATATAAACATGGTCGCATCATACGAAAACTTGACTTGACCACCAACTTGTCTGCTGCTAAACGCCAAATTCGAAGAAACTTTCCGGTTAAATATCAACCGGGCCGAAATTCTTCGCGTTCAGCAATTGGTGCTGATTGGCTATTAATGCGCACTCCACTATCCGCGATTTTTTCAGTTATTATAGCACTAGGGAAAATATCAAAAGGAAAGTTTTACAACATACCGCGAAGCCGTCGTGTTAATTGCGTCGCGAATGTCTGGCGAATGTACATGTTCATTCGGACAGTTCTTATTCACCACACCCACCACACCAAAAAGAAACATGACATTTGTCTGAGAGCGGCAAATTTTCAAATATGTTTTTTCAACTGAGAGATATGTGAATGAAAATATCAACTCCATTCAACTAAGCTCAATATAATGTTAGAGAAAACAATAATATGACTTTTTATTTTAATGTGTGATGTTAAGAATTGTATTCGACAAAACAACTATCTGTCGTTTAATTAGATCTGTTCGCGTACTACAATTAATTGCGATTAATTGCAATGAAGCCGTTTTTGTACTCTGTTTTAGTATGTACAAAAACGGCTTCATTGCAATTAATTGCAATTAATCGTAGTACGCGAACAGACCTATTATTTCCACCACCGAAAAGTCTCACCACAAATGAGGATGAAAAATAGTATGCATAGGTGAAAAAGTATATACACCCTGTGTTCATGATTTACAACGATACTCGCGCCATCTATTCAATGAGTCGTTTCTGCAGATCAGATCATGGGCTGATTTACTTGAATTGCGAATTTAACGTAGTATTCATAAGTGCATTAAGTGGAATTTGGTAGTGAAAGTTAATCCTTTACGCTATAGTTATCGGTTAGTGAGTTTTATGAAGATTTTACCTTATCACTTTATAATAGTGATTCTCCAAATCACACCACCACGAAAGCTTTCAATCGTTTTACCCTCACTAGCGCCACTTGTTATTAGCTGAATTCGATTGTTTCGTATAGACGTGAGCTGTTTGGTTGTCGGCAGTTGTAAGCAAATTCTGTTAGAAATTTCAAATTAATTTCTATAAAAACTCAAAAATGTGAAAGTATATACTAGCTTGCGTCTGAAGTGATTAAATGAAAACGCTGTGACATGCTAGTATGTAGATTCATACTCTGGAAACATTTGGAAGGACAAGAAACGTGTTGGATGACATGTAAATGAATCTTCATTTGTTTTTGATCGACAAATGGTGTTACAACGGAAAATCTGACAGGACAGTTCAGTAGTCGCTGAGCTGCCTCGTATCTAGTTATTGTGCATGTGAATTTCGGTGCTTTAATTTGTTGTGACCACATATTTTTCATGGTAATTGAAACTTTGTTGATATAATTACTACGCTGTAAAGGAGTGTATGTTTATCGTTGAAATTGTTTACAAATAAACAGTTGTCGTTCAGATATCAATTGTATTTTATACGTAAAAGTGTTGTTAAGTTCTTACTGCGTTTTAACGGAGATGTGCATTATCAAACAAAACTATTACTGACATCGGTGAAAATTTTCAATAATTTGACTTTATATCGGTTTAACAGTAATATCGTAGTGTTATGGATTCTCAGACAATAATTTTAGTAATATCGATGATAATAGTGCATCGTTTTTGGCAAACTTTGCAATGGCTTTATATCGGAATAGAGCTAGGAGAAAATATATGAAGAAAAATGTAGGGGGGATGTGTTGAGAAATATAAATTGTAGAACGTCATGAAGATTGTCGTTTGTTTAGAAATGATTTTCTTTTGGTTTGAAATTACGAAGATTTGTATCAAATGTGGCTGTTGAATTGGATGGATATATATCCTGATATTATCGGAAACTGTAATGACTTTATTGTTTCCAGATATATATATTTCGGTTACGGGTTAATTCAATTCAAAACTGCTGAGAATGTCGGACCGAAAAGCAAAACGCGGTCCCAAGCGTTTTTTAAAACCGCCCCCGAGGAACAAAACCGAATTCGATGAGGAACCGAAGAAATCGGAGCAGAAAAAGGTAGTAGCTTAGCTGTTAGATTGTGAAACTGCTGTTTTAGATAATCAATTCGTTTTCTTTTTAGAAGACAGCTGAAAATAAGGGGGGCAAATCGACTTCAGATGCCGGGAAATCTAAAGATTATAAAACAAAGAAAAATGTGGTAAGTTTCAAAAAGGATTTATGTATTGAATCATATGTCTTTACTTTGGAAGAGTCTTTATAATTGATCTCATTTAGACTAATCAAAACAAAGACGCCCAATCTTCAGCTTCCGATGGCAAAAAATCGATTAGCTCAGAATTTAAAGATATTGATTCTAATGGTGCTGCTGCTGGCATTGCAGAAAAACCAATCCATATAAAGGGATCTCTAGACGAAAACCTCAGAGAGTCATTAAAATTGAAATTTTTTGCAACTGACGCCGCATCATTGACGCAAAAATTAAAAAATTTAACAGTCGCCGATGTTTTGAACTCACAAAATACTGTGAGCGAACCAATTAAACTAATAGGACCATCCACTGAAATTCAATCAGGTATAAAAAAGCGTGATTCTCTAAAATTGGAAAATTTCGCGCAACCAAGCGTTGATGATTCACAATCGAAACACGCCGGACGAATAGCTCATTGTCAACCAGCAAAGCCAGAAAAAAAGTCTCCACATCGTAATCCTGGAGAAAACGCTGTACTATTACTTCATTTCAGTTTTGTAGCATTGATTTATTAGCTTTTATTTCAGGACCATCAAGAGAATTCGACCACAAATGAACCATCTCCCGGTGGGGGACAGGATCAAATAGAATTGGTAAGGTAAAACTGTTTGATTGCAATGGTACCTTTGAGTAACTTGCGTTTTACGTTGTTGATTTCAGAAGATTCCAAAGACTAGTCCCAGTTGCTCATCTAACAAAACATCCGACTCGAACAACTCTAACAATAAGAAGGTAAGAAAAAATCACTAATTGTTATTAATTTCTCTAAACTCCAAAAATTTCAGCAAAATCCAATGGCAGATATTCGTGCAAATATACCAAAAGGAGCTATTCCAAAGGTAATTCATAATATTCATAATTATCTTCGACACGAATCTAATCAGTACAATCGAAAATGTATTTTTCAATATATATTTCTAGTAAGCATGAGGTTCTATAGAAGGTAATGAATTAATTGCTATTTTTCTTCAAATACAGCTAGCAATTAAACTCCATAAATACACATATGAGGCACACATCTTTATAGTTTTAGTTTTTATATTAACAGATACACACCGACACCGCATATAAACACGACACATGACATCATTTCATTACACATTACACTGAGGGCACTACTGGTCAGTGGAATTTTAATATTCATCAAAATTTTATTATGCTAGTTAAACGATAAATAAAAAATGATACTACATTAAAATTAGAGGTAGGTAAGTAACTTGAAAGCTATCCATGAAGATAACATTGCAAGTACCAAGTTTGTATGAAATTTCGAAAACAAGATATGAAAAATTCGATTGATGATGAAAGCTGCCAAAGTTGGTAGCCATAGTTACAGGACACTGTAAATTATAAAGCAGTAGGAATGCAGACAGTAAAAAGCTTTTTTTGTTCCAATGGGTTTTAACGTATTTAGGGAAAGAAATTTGGAGAAACTGTGGTCCTTTATCAAGGTAACATGTTTTTTCTGGGCCCCCATGATATTCCTAGACTCCCATGATCTTTTTTTTGGACTCCTGTTTTTTTTTACAATTCCGATGATTTTGGTCCAGGCTCCCATCATATTTTCTAAAGCCCCGGTGGTCCTTTTAACAATCCCATGATTTATTCCTGTATTTTATTAAATTTTCTATTTTAGATTCCTACGATGTTTTTCCCGGGCTCCCATGATGTTGTCTAGGACGCCCGTGGTCCTTTTTCTTGAATCACATGATTCTTTCTATAACTTCAAGCTCAATCTCGCAATGGATTGTGACGAGATAACTCTGTGTTTTGTGCTATTTAAGCACTTTTATCTTATTCTTTTTTTCTTGAAGAATATTTTGAAGTTTACATGGAACATTTTCATTAATCGAAAAAAAAACACATTTTTGCCAGCGTCACGTAGCACGTACATCTCGCCCACCACAACATAATCGAGCTGAACAAAACGAACCGATCATCATTCCTGACCAGGATTTCCATGAATCCAACTTTGATCCTGAAATACAATTCGGATTTAACAAACCAGCTATCATCTTCTGTATGAATCCGGATGATAATGATATTATACCTGTAACTGTTGCTGCCGATAGTGAGAACGCTGCTGCCGCTTCCATGAATTTAGTGGCACCAGTGCTCCAACATTTGAACTTTCTGGCATCGCAGAGAGATCTGACACCGGTGAGCTGAATCAATATATGAAACATCTTCTTTAATAATATAGACATTTTAATTTTTTTGTACCTCTCAAGCCTCCATCCAGAAAATGCAGCTATCTAAATAGATCTCAGGGTAAAAAATCGCCGGAAACGGAATTCTGGACACGCGCACAGAAATATCGAGGAGATTTTGATAAATCCCGGTTGTGCAATCGTCACATGGCCCAAATGAATGTTAGCTCAAGGGAAACTCAGACTATTCCCCGTATGCAGAGTCAAGGTCACCAAGTCGATTTGTACTGTTCTGGTGATAGCAATACACGACAATTCGAGTATAGACCGATTGTAAATTGTGCGGGTGATGGTGGTGGCGACCATAATAAAGTGCTAGGGTAACCTACCGCTATCATTTTGATTATTTTCTATCTTGTTATTGTTTCCATTTCAGAAACGAGCGAATCGTTCATCCGGTTGAAGATCAACACGTGCGAAAATTCAGCCGCAAAGCAGTCCAGATGGCACTTGGCCATCCTTTAGCTATTCCGGAAGATTACCAAGCGCTTCGCACTCATAGTAATAATGAATCTAAGACAAGCGATGAAACTGTAAAAGCTCAACGTCCACGCGTAAAGCGAATTTTCGGGAAACGTTGTCCTTGTAAAAGTGTGACTCAAACGAAGACTATTTTCAATCCCGATAGATTTGGTTCAAGATCACTTTTCGAAGCATTAAGACAAATGCATGATTCGAGTGATAGATTAATGCCAAACCGTCCAGATGTAGACGGGAATCGCGAAATGGTTCCTGCAGAACAGCTTCAACGAGAAGAGCTTACATCTTTGGAAGAGCAAGAAAAAATCGTCGAACGAGCTGAGCGAATTCTCAGTCGTATGGAAGCAGAATTAGGGATCAGCGTCAGTAGTGATGATTCCGATACCCATTCATTGTGCGCTCAGTTTGATTCGAATAGCTTCGACAACATTTCGACCGTAAGTACGTGCTCCTGCCGGCCAACCGTTGACGAGGCATTTCCCAAGGATAGTAAGCAAATTTTGTATTTTGTGCTGTTTCATGTCAATGATTTCTTGAATACTTGCAGTGTCACGCCATGAAATCGGATTTGTTAAGGCCTACCGTGAACAAAATGGAATCGTTGTCATCTATGACCCGGAGGAATTCTTCGCAAACCAAAACTACGAGAATGAGAATCAAGATAGCCAAAATCGGTCCGCAACAGATCATCAGCAAGGAAATAATACGGATCAAAATCTCTCTAAGAAGAATCGTGGTAAGAATGGTAATGACGGTGCATGAAGCTATTAATTGCAATATAATTATTTAGTTTTCGATGTAAACTTATAACTTCTTGTCTATTTGTGAATTTTGTAATCTTTACTTTATAACATTTAGTTATTGTGCATTTACAATCATTTTTTTCATATTATTCAATCTAACAAATGTATTTGGCTAACCATTGTACTTGTCTTCTCATAAAAACTATATTATAATTTAAGTTCCGGTGTACAACAATTCATTTGTTCTGGTTTCTTTTTTAAAAGATTTATCTAACTCTATGCTAATATCTCGTTGGAGTTTCTTTCTATTTGATAGCAGTTTTGTTCACTATGAATCCTTCAATAATATTATTTCGGATAGTATATCGAATTATTTTGAAATGCATTTGGTCTGAAGACTATTATTTGCTTAAAGACATTTCATTAATTTTAATATGAAACAGAACTATAATATCAACTCATAATTATAATAATATAATTATAATAACTCATAAAAAAAACTCAACATCTAAAATTCCTCATTACTATTCTTGTTTTCAAAATTCAATTCTGATTAACTTATTGAAATTAATTTATTTTCATCAATTGTTTTAACGTTTTTAGTTCTATAAATGAATGAATTTCTACTTTTTTTTGATTAATTAGCTAACTTATTATTATTACTGTAACAAACATCAATTAAATAACTCTTTCATAATATCTTTGGGGAAAATTTACTTTTCGATTCGCTTATAATATTTCCATCTTAAATGCTTGAATTACTCATCTACATTTTGAATGTTAGCTACCGCTATTTTGTCTGTTATGAGTATATTACTAATGCTATAAAAAATTTTGTACTCTAAAATTTTTGTGCAAG
This sequence comes from Nemotelus nigrinus, assembly GCA_947369275.1. Taxonomy (NCBI): domain Eukaryota; kingdom Metazoa; phylum Arthropoda; class Insecta; order Diptera; family Stratiomyidae; genus Nemotelus; species Nemotelus nigrinus. The sequence goes on from OX376376.1 coordinate 1,559,058, forward strand.
AAAGCATATTCAACTTTTCATCAGTCTTAATTCGTATTTAATATTATTTCGTAAATTAAACCAATTCATGATTGTCATATTATTAATTAATTCGTTTAACATTAACCAAGACTCATTATTTTATCTACTAATCTGCTAATATTTTAATACTACAAAATATGTATGCGAAACAAAACAACGCAACTACCACTTCATCAACAACTTATGCGTATCATTTTGATTTGAATTAAATTCGAATTTCGAAAATTCAAATTTCGATTATGTTTCATTGTATTTATTCTTTAAAAAAAATCGCCCATAAGCCACCAGGATATAGCAGGTACAAAAAAATCAATAAAAAGGTGATGTTAAGTGACTGTCAATCGGGGAGTCTTACCGAAAGGCATTTTCTTCATCTCTCGTTTCTTGTTTCTTCGAAATTCTTGTACGTTTCCTTGATTGCATGCCCCTCCCCATGTAGTTTTCTCTCTTCACGCATCTTCTTGTCTTTTCGGTCAACCTCTTCTCTCATCACTCTTCCTTTGCTCTCTTTTTTTTTTCTTTCCTCTTTTTCTCACTTTCTCTTTTCTTCTAGATTGAAAGATATTACAAACAAACCCTCATTTATCTACTGTACACTGAGAAGCATAGTTCCTTAGATGAACTTTACAATAACCCTTAGTTCGATAAGGGATAAATCAATCAGATCTGAGCGAAGGGGCGCCCCAAAAGATACCATTCTCTTCCTCGCGAGACCCGGGTACTTCCGGACTAAAAACAAGCCCCTTTTGTCACCAATTCATGGTTCACAGGACCTAAAATTTGATAACACTAGCAGAGCTAATGCGTTTGCGGACTCATTTGTGTTGCAATTCGAAGAGAACTGTTCATCAGAGAATGGCTTCGATAATGAAGCCCGAATCAACCGAAAGACTTCTCAGTTCTGAGCCTATGGAGAGAGAACAGTTGAGGCGAACTGGCCTTGGAGAGATGAAGAGCTTAGTGATGGGTTTAAAACCTCAGCGTTAATGATTGAATGGTTCTGGAGACGGCGTTATCAAGCACAAATGTCCTAGAAGCTCAGCACTTAAAAGGAACAAGAGATTGATTGGAGTAGTAAATTCTTCCCAGTGGAAAGGTTGACAGCTAGTATAAATGAATTGTCCTTCAACCGTTCATGAAAGTATAATTGCATAACATTTGATGATACTCCCGAACCAGGACAATTTCAGCCAGAATACTATAACGTATCAAACCAAATGTGAGGAGTTCAATCAACCAGCCAACAACTAGGAGTGTAGTGCATCAGTTAATTAAGAAAGTAGTTAAAACAGTATTACCATGAAATATTCAATTTTATAGACGTCCGATATTTTTTTTTGTATCCTTTCAGTAAAACTTAACAAAGACATTTCACATTACAGGTAAGAGGCGCCACAATGAACGTTGACTTTATTTTAGAAATGGAATTACTGTAAAGGACGTCGCAAAGGATTGATTCACATGACAGAAGGACAGTATTGTCCTTCGTTACACTGGTCCTTAAGATCACCAGTATTCTAAGCTTGATTGGAAAAATTACGTGGAAACCCACATAGTTTTTGTAAAAAAAATACTCTTTAGATTTGATTAATAATTTCTTGAAGTTTTAGTGCAAAAGTGTAAAGAACACTGAAGCAAATTTTCATTCTATTTCAACTGTCAGTAATTGCATAGTATTGCGATGGATATATGTAAAATTTTATGCAATGGTCGCGAAAGGCAAAAACTTTGATGAGAAAAATTGCGTTTGTAGTAGAAATTCGTAAGATCTAAGTGAAATGTTTTAGCAATCTTGTGATACATGCCTGCAAAAAACAGCATCCTTCTTGAAACAATGAAACGGAATAAGTCCTCGAATACGTATGTCTTCGCCGCCTCTTAAATTGCGGCAATCATAATAGTGGTAACCATATTTTACAGTTCGGGTGGGTTATAATTATTTTCGGAATGCCCATATGCTTAAAAGTTGTTTTTCCAGAACTCCAGATCGATATGAATTGATTAAAAGGTAAACACTCATCGTAGCCCATCATACCGGGCGCAGAATCGTTAATCTTCGTACACTTTCTAGGACTATCTACTATTCAGAGATGTCTGTTCATAGGCGTGCAAAAGACTTTTGAATTAGCAGGTGCAAGCAATCTAATTCACCACATATTTTTCTCAATGTTCATTGAATGTTCGTTGAATATCAATGTTCATTGACAGTATCCTATAGTTTCAGCCGCATGGACCGTAATCCACACTCGGATGCGGATGTCCTCAGGCATAGTGTAGATTTGCTGTTTCCAGCAAACAATGTGAGATCAGAAAGCGATCATACAGTCCGCCAGGAATATGACCCTTTGTTCACCGAAGAAAAGCTCCGCAGACTGGCCACTAGAATTAAAAACCTCGGCCCAGACGATATCAAGGCAGAAGTTCTGTAATTTGCCTTAATAGACAATAAAGTCATTAGCACTCATGATTTCCCAGAACCGTGTGAGCTCAGATTGTTAAATTGTAATAAAATCTTAATTAAACTTTAAACCGGTCTTTGTCTTCAAATTTCGAAAAACATATTTATTTCTGCGGTAGTGGTGTTTGGATTAAACGAATAATGAATTATTTTTTGCTGTAATATTTGTATCATTGATCGAGCGATCAGTAGTTTTGATAGATCTATTCTACAGTTACTGACCTAATCTTGCATTCTTCTTGTTTTTGTTTATTCCATAGAAGAATGTAAAACTAAATGCACACAGATAATAATTTCTTCTCAAAGTATATAGAATTAAAAAGATATGTTTTTCTGCTTTAATTATAGAATGGATTTGAATTAACCACCCTCAATTTCATACCTTTTTCCCAAATTTTGTTTCTTTTTTATTCTTTTTTTCATGTTTTCGACTATTACTTACATCTGAAAAATAAAAGAAATGAAAGATGTTAGTCAAAGATTAATAATCGATAATCGTTAAAAAATTAGTGAAATTAAAATTGAGAATAATAATTAATAAAAAATTCTAAATAAAACTTTCTAATAAGCTATAGCCCTTTACAGATTATTGATGTAAGATTGGTTTTAACATTCGAACAAACACAATCAATTCAAATTATTTTTATTTCGTTTGAATCTAATACAATTATCTTTCAAGTGGCATTTCATTTGTAATTCTTTGTAAATAGTTCTTGGGAAAATTAATGCGAAAATATAAATTTTGAAACATTGTAAATAATTTTTCCAAGAATTATTTACAAACAGTAACAAAACATAAATAATTAGAAGCCACAGTGTTGTTCAATAGTTAAAAGTAACGATATTTTCAACTATAGCTCGTTAGAGAGGCATCTTCGGGAGGTACGTGGAACTGCATTCTGGCAAAATTGAAAACATCATCTAAGTTTTATTTTCATTCATTTAATATTCTCTTTTATATTTATTACTAAAAATTAATTAATGTTCATTAAAATTAACATAACTAAAAGTAGGTACGTAGTATGTTTGTATGAATTATTTCGCGATTTCAGGTTTATGAAAATTCGTTAACAAATAGATAATTTCAAAAGTATATATTCAATAATAAGATAATTTTAAAAGTATAGCTAAATACCAAACTTTAAAAAACAAATGTAGTAAATCAATAACTAGCAAATAAATAATTCAAATCAAGATACTTCAAACAATAAAATAAAATTTGATTATACAAAATAAACACTCCAGGACAATCAAATTAAATACAATAAAACTAAACGATGATTTATAAAATCCAATGCTAAAACAAAAATCAAATTGACTTGATTCCTGGCAAGTCATCAAAATTATAATAATTTTACTAAGAAGCAAACTAAAGTGACAGTTAACAACTAAACTAAAATACTGACAGTTTACAACTAACTATTCAACTACACTGCAATCGACTAATAGAAACACACATCATATTTGGCCTGTTCGCGTACCTGAATCCATTACAATATATTCAAATAGATTCGCAGCAAGTCGTTTTCGTACTTTTGCTGCAAGCCAAATTTTGCAGCAAAAAGAAGCCAGCTACCAAATTCTGTTACTGCTGCAGTTTACTGAAGTACGCGACAAGACCTAATATTCACTAACTAAAGTCTAAAGGTAGGTATCCATATGTTGCATTTCTTCCGTATCGTATCCCTGTTGCGTATCATTCACTAAACGGATACGGTGTCCACACTATTCAATATTCCATGTATCATCAATACGATCCGTTGCAAAAAGCTCGATACGCAGCTGCAACACTTTTATTCACGAATCTATAGTGTACAACGCAACGTGTCCACACATGACTCCACTTAGTATCGTATTATTCCTTGCACAAAATGTGATATCGTCGATATACTTCAATAAATTGAAGAATGTTTTCTTTATTTTACTCCATTATCTATGCACTGCACTACAATATTGACAAGTTAACGACTCAAATGTCAAATCATGCAACGCGACTTGTGCAACGCAATTTGTCCAAATATAGGTCTGTTCCCGTACTTTCAGTAACTGAATTTTACTGAATTTTCCTGAATCATGTGGAATTTCATGAAAAGTACGGGAACGCTCTCATTGTATTTCCTGAAAATTGACAACCGAAAGTATCAGTTTTCGGTTTTTGGGAGAACAATAATGATTATAAAGTCATCATAAACGGTAATAAATTATCGCCACAAAAATATTCGACCTTTATAGCAACATTACGCAAAATATATGTTGCTTGCCGCGCGCATTTGAAAACATTTACTCCGTCTGACACTTTTCAGTAGCTCAGACCCTACTGAAATTTACTGAAAGAGGGGAAGTTTTCAGTTTTCAGTAAAACGGAGTACGGGAACAGCTTCATTGCAATTAATCGCGATTAATCGCAATTAATCGTAGTACGGGAACAGACCTTATGATTCGAGAGCGTATCGTTTCATTCCTTTGCTGCGACGGCAAGAAACCGCCAAATGACCGATCGAGTTCGTTGCGTTTCTTTGTATCAAATTTTGATACGCAACGAAGATACGTTTGTCGTATCCACTGATACGCAACGGTGATACGATACGCGAAAATGATACATATGGATACATACCTTAAAATGACGACTAAATGGTCGATGAGCAGATCGTGGAGACACACACGAAGTCGCGGAAGAGTGTAGCACTCGTGCATACATTCTTATATGGAAATTTGAACGGAATTATCAGATCAGAAACACAATATGAATAGTTGACTACTATTCATAAAGTCTGTTACATGAACTTTACCATATTATGTTTCTGATCCCGCGGAAAACATAATTCCGTTGATATAACTTCAATTGAATTTTTCCGGCAAAGTACACAAACACACACAAACAAAGTCGCGGGAGGGTGTAGCACTTTTCTTTTCCTGCAGACTGAAATACCGGCAGAAATCGGGATCTTTATTTACGATACACAATTGGAATTACGATAGGCAATTAGAATGACGATACGCAATTAGAATTACGATACGCAATTAGAATTTCTTACGCGCGATCACTTCAACAAAGAACACAAAAAACTTTCACGATTCCCGGAATGAGCTCCACCTAACCGAAGGCAAAGGTGCGCGAGCTCCGTGGAACAACCTCACATCTTACCGGCACGAGAACTATTCGGCAACTGTCCTGCCAACACTTGTTAGCCAACCGCTTCCACTACTCACGTAATTTTCGGTTCGCCTAGAAACGTTTTAGACGGTTCAACTCTTCTCGATTATCCTTTAAAATTGATCTTACCGCTAACAGGGATCAACTCAAGACTCCGTTTGGTGCAGTTTGTCGCACGTCATCAATTTTGTAAGCACTTTAGCGAATTGAATTAATTATCTGAATTTTTAGAAATGTTCAAAATTATGAGAAAATTGTCGGCAAATATTCAAAAATAAATTAGTCATCCGTTACTATGGACGTTTACGAGAATGCGTGAAAGAAAAACGGTAAAAAGTTGATGGAACACGATTAAACGTATCGAACCACTTCATCCTCGTCCACTAAAAAATCGAATTGTATTGAGCGGTGTAAAAGGATGACTGTTGATCAATTCGTCCCCAGGCCGTCTGGAATGGTAGCGAGCTCTTTCGCGCGTCTTTAGGCACACTTTGCATCTATGTATGCACAAGTGTTGCAGGCGCCCACAATTAAGTGTGAATGCATAGACATATACATGCTGTGCTGATCGACCAATCATCGATGGCACGTGTTGTACGACGAGGTCGTTGTCCACCAGACCTTGAATTGATTTGTGCAACAGGCTACTTGCAGGAATGTAAGTGATCGGCTAATAACCCAACGGGAATCACTGCAATGCATTCCGGATAGAATATAAGGAGCAAACATTCTTGGTTATGAAAATGTAATCTGCTTTCCAAAACGCTCTTATAGATAAAGGTAAAAGCATAAGTTTCCCTTTGTATTAATCTTCCCAGTCTAGGACATGCAAAGTTAAAAAGAAATCAACATGCAATGGATCTGTAGTGCTTCCACGCATTACGCAAAATACTTACCGAATATCTGCCGAAGCTTTACTTTTCCTGTTGGGAAGGTCTCGTCGCAAAATTTCCGAAGAGTCGTACAACACGTGCCATCGTTGATTGGTCGATTAGCACAGTATGCATATAGCTATGCATTCACACTTAATTGTGGGCGCCTGCAACACTTGTGCATACATAGATGCAAAGTGTGCCTAAAGACGCGCGAAAGAGCTCGCTACCATTCCAGACAGCTTGGGGACGAATTGATCAACAGTCATCCTTTTACACCGCTCAATACAATTCGATTTTTTAGTGGACGAGGATGAAGTGGTTCGATACGTTCAATCGTGTTCCATCAACTTTTTACCGTTTTTCTTTCATGCATTCTCGTTAACGTTCATAGTAACGCATGTCTAATTTATTTTTGAATATTTTCCGACAATTTTCTCATAATTTGGAACATTTCTAAAAATTCAGAAAATTCATTCAACTCTCTAAAGTGCTTACGAAATTGATGACGTGCGACAAAATGCACCAAACGGAGTCTTGAGTTGATCCCTGTTAACGGTAAGATCAATTTTAAAGGATTATCGAGAAGAGTTGAATCGTGTAGAACGTCTCTAGGCGAACCGAAAATTACGTGTGTAGTGGAAGCGGTTAGCTAACAAGTGTTTGCGGGACTGTTGCCGAATAGTTTTCGTTTTGCCGCCATGATGGCTGGTCGTGCCGCGGAGCTCGCGTACAGAATTAATTCCGGGAAGTTAATATGCTTTTAGTCCTGTGTATAAGTTGAGTTTATTCGTGTTCTTTGGTGGAGTGATGGCGCGTGAGAAATTCTAATTGCTTGTCGTAATTCTAATTGCATGTCATAATTCTAATTGCGTGTCGCAATTCTTATTGCGTATCGTAAATAATGATCCCGATTTCTGCCGGTGTTTCAGTACAGTATGCAGGTAAAGAAAAGTGCTACACCCTTCCGCGACTTTGTTTGTGTGTGTTTGTGTACTTTGCCGGAAACTGCCGGAAAAATTCAAGTGAAGTTATTTGAACGCAATTATGTGTTCCGTGCGATCAGAAACTGGAAAATTCCATGTAGTAGACTTTATAAATAGTAGTCGTCTTAGCATATCGTGTTTCTGATCTCACGATTAACAATAATTCCGTTGAAAAACCCACCTTCTCAGTCTCTGCAGACATGATGGCTACTCGAAAAATCATGTCTGTACTGGCTGCGCGAAAAGATTCAGATTTTTGGCGAAATGGCGCATCGGTCCCGAGGTTAATCTAATTTCGATAATCATGTTTGCTTTTCTTGTCCTTTATTGTTGTTCCTAGAGTAATTGAGCGTGTATGCAAGTGTTTTAATACAGTTGCCGACCATAACTTGCATCCTTTTTTATTCCATAGAAAAAAGCATTATTTTGACATAATATTACATAATTCCATAGAATATAAAAGGTTGGCAAAAAATAAATATACCTATGAAAACTACAGGTTTCTCGATCAAAATTACAGATATTATAACTAGTTTCCATTGAAGAGATTGCCTTGGGAGCTTTTTTTTCTTAAGGGATTTCTGATCTCTGCAGAAAAAAAAACATTTCTGGCTTCCTGACAAGCAGACATTAGCCAACGATTACTCAATTAAAGATCCAACATTTACTCGATTATTATTATGTTCAATTTTAAATTCACTTGTTGATTTCAATTTTTTTTTAACGATTATCAATTATTAATCTTTGACTAAAATCTGTCAATTTTTTTCTTTTCAGATGTAAATAATAGTGGAAAACTTGGAAAAAAAAACGAAGAGGAATGAAATTTGAGAAAAAGGTATGAAAATGAGAGTGGTTACTTCAAATCCATTCTATAATTAAAATTGAAGGTATGATTTTATTAAATTTTAAATAAGATTTTTTTTTTGATTTTAAGTAGAAACGTTTATCTATTTGCATTAAATTTTACATTCTACCATAGAATAAAAACAAAGATGAAAAGTTTGGCCGGTAACTCTAGAATATATCTATCAAAACTACAGATCACTCGATCAATGGTACAGATATTGCAGCAAAAAAATTAATATATCCGTTTAATCCAACTACATGTACATGCTCTCCGAAATTTTAAGACAAATACCGGTTTAAAGTTTTATTCAGATTTTATTACAGCTTAACAATCTGAACTTACACGGTTCTGAGAAGTAATGAGTGCGGATGGGTTTTATTATCTATTTTTACTGATGCGGTGTCTAGAAAATTTATCTGTTGCATGTAGGCTCTCACAAATTCGTTCGCGCTCGTGCTTGAAACTGTCCCTCCAAATTCTATGTCCCCGTGCAGAGCTTATACCGTATGCGGCACCTGAAAAACATTCAGCTGGCACCCGAGTCGGCTCAGTTGCCTTGTCAAGTGAATTCTACTCGGTGTAATCAGGCTTCTTCCTCTAATCAGGTCTCAACCTTTTTTTTTTGTGTTGGCACAGTGAGGGATCTAACCAGAGATACAGATGCGGTTGCCGGCTGTTCAAGGAACCATCTTGCAAGTCAATTCTCCAAAATCCTTGGGCAGAGTTACGAGCAATGGACCCGTGGACGGTGGAGCAAGCTTTCTGGCTACATCTCCTCCGGATAACAGTGAAGCAATCCTTCCAGCCACTTCTGCTACATCATTAGGGCTGTTTGCCGTAGAAGAAAACATTGGATTGGGATGGTTTGAACTAGACAAATAACTGCGCCTGGAATCTTAATCAAAGTCAACCAATAAAAAACAACAAATTACTGCTTCTGACTTTAAAATTACATTTAAATAATTGTAAACAAATGACGGTGGTAAAGTAATGGAACCAAATTCTTTTTAACCCGCAGATAAGTCTGCTGATGGACTTAAAAAATATTTATCCTAGGATATACAAGTTCTTATTACACACCATCGACCAGGACTCTCTCGCTGTCTTTAAAATTAGAGATCAATTGATTTAATCTGATCCAATATCTTCTGACATTCAAAACCAAACATTTTAATTTAAAGACCCCATTTTCCCATAGAAGCTAGATATCAATAACAGAGAGCATGACAGATATCAATATTTCTAGAGCAATATGCTCTCCTCATCAGCACACCTCTAACATTTAATATTCAGGTATCAGGTATTCAAGTATCTCATAGTCGTCCTCTGCGTTGACAGTAACACATGACCTAATTAAAAATATATAAAATCAATAGCTCACGTTTTGAAATATATATTCAAAGATTGACAAAAAACCAAACAAGCTTGCTTTATACAGTATTTCTTTTTTTATTTTTGTTTTTATTTATCTATGTACATATTCTTGTATAAATGTTTCGTTTTTCTCTCTCCTTCTCGTTTTCATCCTTTTTTCGTAGTTATACATATTTCAAGTGGTTTTTTTTTTCAAATTTTCTGGTATTTATTATATTTAGATATTACTAAAACGAAATGAAATTAATTTCACAAAATCAAATTTAATTTGATGCAGATAAGATTGAATACATATAAAAGCACATTATTGATCATTGTGCATATGTGAAAAAATTTAATTAGCTTCATTGCAATTCAGAAGAGTTTGGAAATTTAGATATTTTACAAACAAGGACAACATATTAATGCAGCAAATAATCAATATATCATAAAAAGCATCGTAAATTTTCGGAATGTTATTTGTGTTCATGGACAAAATAGTTCGAAGTTTGGAAGGCATAAATTTTAGGATCATAATAATCATGCATCGATTAAGGAACGATTAAAATATTCCATGAAAAATAAGTTTTATCTGTTATGTGTGGCTACATGTTGTTCGAACTATATTTTTTGCTGTTGATAAGACACATACCACAAATACTAGAAATTCACCGTTATTTCTCGCATTGTTTACATACAATCTGCAAATGGTTTTCGTTGAAACGTTCAATTATAATTAAATTAATTAAAACAAAGCTATGAAATAATTGTATTACATCATACAAAAACGGAATTGTGTGTCAAATTAGTTTTCACTACTTTTTCGCAATGGGGAAAAAATCAAAATATAGAATTAGAAAAACCATAAAAAAAAAAAAATTATGAACTTTCGGTTTACTCAATATTTTCATCGTTATTGATCGCAATAAGAAATGTCGCAAGAAAAAAATCAATAGTGTGCAAAAATACACTATTGCAAGAATAATAATTAAAATTAATTGATTTTAAATGTTATTATTGATTTGTGGTTAGAGTCTTTTTTGCTGTTGGTCTACGCTACACGAATCGATTGTATGATTTGAAATATTGCGGATCCACAGACGACGAACAGGAAGAGTGCCAGCAGCCATGGTCCAACTGGATATTGAGCATCACGAGTTTTCTGCAAAAAAATAAAATAAAATTGATTAATTTCAAATTAAAAATCTATTCGTACAGGCTCGGTTGAAAAGTTTCCTGGGCTTCTTTAGTCCGCTGTTTCACCAGAAAACCGTCTTGACAAATCTATTTTTCTGATCAGAGCGCTTAGCCGGGATTCTATTGACTTTTGTCATCTTCAATTCTGTAACAATTGCAGTCTTCGATACTTTGTACAGATATTAAATTGTTTTCGTTCCCTTGAATCAGGATTTGCCTCGATTTGAGTCTTTAAATGACATTATTCTTAATGACATTAACTTAATGCTTTAGAATTAAACGGCGAGAAATTGCCTAATGCTTATCTTCCGTTCCGATAAATGAAATTAACTGATTCTTATCAACCCTTGTGTCTTTTTTTACAGCTGGCAAGTCAAGCCCAGGTCACCTTGATTTTCTATTATTAAATCATACCGTATTGGTTGCTTATCAACTTATTGCGTCGCATCTTTTTAACATTAATATTCTGTTGCATTTTTAATTCAAGGTCGCTCTAGACATATTTGAGGGGAAAAAAAACTTTATTTATGATCGAAAGAGATTGATTACTTATGGCAAGAGCTTTTAAGTCATAATCAGCCGCACGTATGTCCTAAAATCTTGGATTAAAACTTTCAAATAAACAATTTATTCTGATTAAAAACCAAATATTTTAATTTAATGACCAATTTATCCCGTTACAAGCTTGATATATTTCCATTACATGACATATATCGATATTTCGAGGGTAATCTTCCCTCTTGTTCAGTGTCTATATGTCTCTAGACTAATATACACTGACTATTTAGACTAATAGACACTGAAGAAGACTACAGATTTCTCTCGAGATATCGATATCTGTCAATAATAAATATATCCAGCTTCTACAGGCAGAATTGGTATTTTAATTAAAATATTTGACTTTTACATACGATTCATGAACCGATAATAAGTTTTCAACTAGCATACTGCCCAGCTTTATTCGTTTCACCATCAAGGGTTGGATGGGGCCTTGGTTGGATGCAATACATCTTCTCTGGAGCAATCAAGAAATGTATGCTACTTTTATGATAACATTATCTATGTCATTCAGCTCATGCATTTGAAGAAGGCCTACTAGATATTTAGAAATCAGCAAGTTGAACCGTTACATTAGTTTTGCAGCAAATTGTTTACAGATTCAGCCACAAAACAATTTGAAGTCTACACTAGACGACCACGACACATATGAAGCGTGGCACTTTTCTCTCGTAATTTACCACGCCGGTAAATTGTTTAAAATCACCTAAACGTCATCGAGACTGTTCAAAGCTTTAGAACAGAGTGTCCTTTGAAGATATGTTACTCATTTGAACAAATAGTTGATTATTTAATAAGACCATGTGGTATAATTATTTCTCTATTATGCTTCAGATGCTTCTAGCTTTCACTGTATTCCTAACAAAATATCACTAATAAGAGATTGGATACATTATTTTACTTACCGATGATTTGGGGACATTTCCACGCATTGTTACGTATTTGCTAGCCTTTTCATTAGCAATACGCATCCTTTGTTTTGGGGCCATTATGTTGGTTTTGTATCCTCAACTAACTGGGATAAACTCTCCTTTTTAACACAGATTTGTTGGCAATCGGGCCGAAACTTTACACAAACAATACTCCGTGCGTACCGGAACGCGAAAGGATTCTTGTAATTATGAGCTTCTCTAAGCTGATATACTTGAATTTTGTGCCGATTTGGCACTTCACTACTTCAAGCACTCTTTTATCAAAACTAATTGGAAATATAGTAGCTTAAAAACGCTTAATTTCGCCGACGTATTAAAAGAATTTTTTTGTAAATTTGCAATTAACAACGAAGACGTGTTCGATAGTTGCGTGGAACAAGTTGAATGAAGCGCACACACCGAGATGAACTTGTTTATCTGAATCTAATTGAACTTTTGTTCCGAATAATAACACACACGTTTGGGTTATAATGTAGAAATGAGGAGAAAGTGAATTAGACGACAGCAAAACCTGGCACAAGCCACGACAGCACGATTTCTATGACACGTTGTCGATTGTTTAGTTGGCGACACGATGTAATGAATGACAGCCGTCCACACAAATGTCAAGTTTAGCAGGGTGGTGAAAAATGTGTGGACTGTATCTATTTGACATTTTATCTGTGGAACTTGTCGACACGTCATTAAATTCGACGATTAACATCTGTCAGTTGATTTGTCAGAGTTGTTCTATCCGATAGTATCGGGAAGTTATCAAATTTAGTTAAGGGAAGTTTATCGGGGTCCGCAGGACGTGAATTAATACATATTCCGGCATATTCAATTCTTGAGTACTAATAACTCCCTACGCCACTATGGACGACACATCGAATTCAACACTTTTCGATGCGCGAAATTTCTTCTACATTGGAAATTTCATGAGTTGCATTAATACGGTTCTGCCGGAACAAAGCTCAGGACTAGCTGATCTATTGGCTTATTCATACTATTCGTATATGGCCATTGATTCGGCTCGTCTAATCAACAGCGAAATCAAGGAAAACAATCCAACTGCATTGCTTGCATTTCGGTACCTGCACGATTTTCTCGAGAAACCGGAAAAGAGAGATGAAATCACACAGTTTTTCATTGATAAGCTGCAAGAAGATGTAGGGGAAACAAACATTTGGTTAATTGCCGGAGCTATTGTGTTTTGTCGTCAAGGATTGTATGAGAATGCTCTTAAGTAAGTATTATGTTCACCTTCTGCCAGGTTGAATATTGACCTCTCATTTTCTTTTAGGGCCTTAAATGGTAACGATGATCTTGAATGCTTGACTGTTAGTATTTATTGCTTGTTAAAGATGAATCGTCCTGACCTGGCCAAGCCTATTCTCGCTAAAATGCAAGAAAAAAGCGATGATGCTACCCTTACTCAACTGTCTCAAGCTTGGATCGGAATCGTTACAGGCGGTGAACTTCTTCAGGATGCCTACCATATCTTCCAGGAGTTTTGCGATAAATATTCCGCTACGCCTCTACTCCTCAATGGTCAGGCAGTATGTCACATTGGCCTGGAACGCTACGAGGAAGCCGAGGAAGTGCTTAAGGAATCATTGGCGAAAAAACACAACGACTACGACACTCTTGTCAATCTCATCGTGTTGTCGCATCTAACTGGAAAAAGTCGGGACGTTATTGCCCGGTGTATTGAGCAATTGAAACAATTCTTCCCGGATAGTGGTTTTGTTACGGATTATGCGAAAAAAGGAGATGAATTTGATCGACTATGCTTGCAGTATCAAGAATCGAATAAGATTGCGAGTGCACATTAGAATTAAAACTTCAATAAAATAATAAATGAAACTTATTCCGTTAGGTTAGAAAACGCTGGGTAATATATCTAAGAATTTTGTCAAAATATTTGATAGTATTTTCTTTGTTGTTAAAAATGTCAGACTAATAAATATGAATCGGTTCTGAAATTGTAGTTTTGATATTTAGAATTATGACTCAAAGTGCAAAGATTTTCATTTGTTTGGTGATAAGCATAATACGACGCGCAATTTAGAGGGATGTAATATAGTTTGCGTCTGAACTAAAATTCGGAATAGAACAAACGATTTATCAGCGAAAAATATTGGTCGACTGGTCCAGAAATGGTATTTTTTCACAAAAGGAGTCTAGTGTGATATTGTATAAGATTACTTACTACAACCGGAAACTACAAAGATTCAGTAGAAAATCGTTGTAAAAAGGTTGTTGTAAAGGTCGAATTAACGTCAATCGAATTTCCAACAACAAGATAATCAAAATTTGTTGCAGCTTCGGCCAGTTGTTCGATTTGTGCCTGTGGCTGGTGAACAACCCATACAACTGGTGGCTATACAGACGTGCGTATAACCATTAAAATGCATTTAATTTCATCTGACTAGATACGATTACATCCGGTCAATTCAAACAAAATTAGAACAATCCCAACGGCATCATTTCTAATTGAAACTATTAGTATGATGCGTCCTGTGGCGACTACAGTGCAACTCTGTCTAACAAAGCAGCTAGCATGTCATGCTCATGCTTTTAGTTGGTGAACAAAAAAAAAAAAAATAAAAATAGTTCCTTCTAGGACGACACATCCGAGTTCTTGATTAGTTTTGACAATAATTTTCTGGGGTCACATATTTGCTCAAAGGGATCTGAATCTATAAAGTGTATGTAGACGGAAGAGATTCTCGTCGTTCGCTTTTGAAATTTCTGAAATAATTGGGCGAAGTATACGAAGCATGCTTCTATCTCGCTCTCTCTCTCTCTCTATTTTAACGCACATCTCTCCAAGCTATCTTTTTGTTCTTGTTTTATTTATTTTTTTTTGTTGCGAATTTGTGAGAGGATATCTGATGAGCTTTTCAGCGGAAAAGCTTTAATGACGCATCCGAAATGATGAGATGACGGGCTGCGTGGCCGAAATACCGAACTAACAGCATCCTTGAAATCGGGCCGCACCAGGATAACACCAGGACAACAACTATGACACATAGAAAACATCTTTGCAATTCGTAATTCGCGGCAGCAGCAAGCAGTAGCCGTAGCAAGCAGCAGCTTATCCTGCTGTTGTGTGCTTTTCCCCGAACGTTTTCTCTGAGCTCGGTTCTAAAGGATTTTCAGGACACTACCAGGGCGAAAATCTCCACCAAGAGAGTGTGATTCGAATGTTGTGTAAATAGTGTGCTTGATTCACACACGTGGCGCGGCCCCAGAAGCTTCTTTTCGTGTATATGAGAGACTTTAAGGGCTCCATATATCCGGGTAACGTTTGAAGCAATTGTGGAAGGGTGGAATTGTGCTAGATGTACAAAACAAATGCTATTGTAGAAGAGTTTTAATAATGCAAGTTGATCGAATTCTGAGTTTTTTTTCAATTCCAAAATTCTTATTTATTCTAAAGCTCAACCGATTACAAAACGAAACGTCGCTTTAAATTTTTCAATGATAATCAGATTTGAAAAATATGAATAAAAGGATTCTGAGGATGTTTATCGCATCATTTTCTTGATTTTTATTGAAATATTTTAATGACACGTCACACTACCACCATGATTGCTATTTACAAACGTAACTGTTGACGGTTTCCTAGTGCCTGTGGACCCTTAGGTCTCGTTCCGAAAAGCGAATGCGAACGAGAAGCAAAGGAAAGCTTGGCCTAGGGTGCCCTGGCTGAAGCATGAGAAAAAGGCATTGCGCCGACAGGCAACGGACGACGGCAAGGACGAATCCGTTCCGATAACGATGCGGGCGAGAATGAGCTGAATGTGGTCGATGTAGTATGTTCGGTATTCTGGTCATCAGTTGAGATTTAGCCGCGCTGCCGAATGGCTGCTCCATTCTGTGTCGCTTCTGTCTCGTTTGGGACACTTTTATCTGGCCGGAAATCGTCAAGAAAACCATTCCCAGACCCATTCCAATTGACATGTGAAGTTTTTTTTCGGTTGTCTGGAACACTGACTCGACCATCATTTGCACAGTTCGTGTTTGATCCTTTAGAATTCTAACGTCTTTGGCCGGAAAAGGTCGAGACCGGATATAGTTGTGCTCAAACGTTTCGTACAATTATATATGTTTTTGCAATGGCGAAGAAACTCTTCGTAGTGTTTCGCATCCAACAGTGTCGTCGACACTTGGCCTGGCTGCTGGTTCTTTTTTGAAAAGCTTTTGCCCGAAATTCCATAGTTCTGTGTGACGGTGTAGCGTGTAACGAAATTTGAAGTGGAAGTGAAATTGGAATAATAATTGAGATAGCCTGTGTGCCGGAAATACGAATAATATCAGCTTGTTTACAAAGAAGAAGAAGCAGCAGTTCTCAGCTGGAGCACCGGTTGGCTCCGGTGGATTTGGTGTAGTGAATCTTGACCGATTGCGTCGTCGTCCACAGCGGCGAGATCAACTTGTATACCGCACGCAATACCTGGCCATCCGGTCGTTTTGTAGTCTCTCGGGTCATTGTTCTTGTTGTGGTTCGTCTGTGTTCCCGATTTTTGCGAGCGCATTTGTTCTTAATTTCCGCAAGGATCTCAGTGTATAGTGAACTGATTATATAATTAGTGTATTGATAGCGGCGATTGGTATTTATTTTGTATTTATATCGTGCTTAATTCACTGAAGTACGTAACGATGTGACAGTGGAGACCTTAATCGTATGGACTGGTTGTCCTGGATAGCTTGTCGGTAAGTGACAGACCGAGTCGTTATTGTTTTCCTTTTATCTTCTGGAGGAATTTTGTCGGTGGTGTCCTTGCTGGATATGAGAACCATTGTTATTGTATTGTTGTGGATGTTTATAAGTGTCCTTGTGCACCGAACCATAAAGCCATAGATTAAATCTATAGTAACAAGCTAACTGTCAAGTGGATACCATATCGTAGTGCAACTGCCAAAATCCGAATAGTTATAAAAGCTCTTTTACAAAACCTGTACACTCCTTAGCAATGTGCAACCTAGCTTTGAAGTTGAGCTGTTATTCGAAGAAATATATTATACGTCTTGTAGCCAGAAATAGAGGAAAAAATGGCGGGATTGAAGCCAACACTCGTACAATTTCTAATGCATTTTCATCGAGTTAAATCGTAGAGGACTCCCTGGGTCGTCTATGTAACTCACTCGACCGGTCTAAGGTGTATGCATGCATGCATGGTTGCTGTATGCACGGGGAATTTTAGTGTGGGTTGGGTTGTGGATATTTGTTTGCATCGTTTGCTTTGTTTTACTGGTTCCTGGTCTTGACTTTTTGTACCTTCGAAACAGGATATCTAGGAGCTAAAGATATGAGTGGGAATTGTGTTATATTGGGTGTAACTTGAAATTTTCGCCTGAGAATGAGATAGAAGTGGTCATTCCAAAGTAAATTTCTTTTTAAATTCTGTTTCGAGTATTATTCTACTATCCTAGTATGAAAAATAATCCTGAAATTCTGTTTAATGTGGATGCTGCTGCCTTAGATATTGTTTTATATCAACAGTACATTTCATCAAATTTTAATGAGCTTCATTGTTTCTAACAATACATAATGTAATCCATGCTTGTTTATTTTATAAACATGGATATACTTTTTTTCTCATATGAAAATTTGTTTAGAAAATACTCAGGCATTTCTATACAATCGGACCATTTGTTTTTATCAATTTACTTTATTAACTCTTATTTCTACGTAGAAACTAATATTTTTCATAAATACACGTATTCAAATTCAATTAAGTATAAAAAAAAATATGAAATTCGCCTTCAAAATTGTTTCAGATTTATTAGTACATTAACGTTCTATTTTTTTGCTTAAACAAAAACAAAAAAAAGAAAATAAAAAATAAAGGATAATTATATTTTGTTCAGTTTTGAGTTTCATTTGAATTGTTTGTTTGGCAAATGCAAATCGAAACTCGAAACTAAATTGCTGTTTTATTCTGGCCGAGTTTTGGTATGATGTAGTAGTGTAAGGTGATGAAATGCTATTTGTTTTTTATTTGATATAAAGCATGAATATCGTTGAATATATGCGTATTCGTTTCTCCGTATGAATTTAATAAAACCATTTTTTTTTTATTGAATTCAACAATCCAATAATAGCAATTATTTTATTCAAATATGTAGTATTAATCGTCGGGAGAGTTTGGGACTAGATTCTCCTAAAATATAACGTAAAAATTTCTAAGCCCTTATTCCATAAACATTGCCCTGCGTGCTCATCTTGCCACCTAGCTAAGCTGCGAATAGAGCTTCATTAGCTAGAGAATAGACCTTTATACTAGAATCTTCAATTACCCTTTGAAAACACAAAAAGAGGGGAAGGTTTTCATCTTTGGCATCGAATCCAGTTGAATTGTTTTCCTTTTTCATCAACCATTCTAAATTAATCACTCAGAGGCATAAGAAACAAAAAACTACCAATAAATTTATCAACAAACATTACATACATATATGTAAGTATGTAATTTGAGAAAAGTAGCAACAAACTAAGAAAATAGCTTAACAACAATACCTCAATTAAATAGATAAAGAAAATTAATACTAATATTGACAATTAAAATTTTATTGAGGTGCCCTTTTGCACTTAAAGCTACGATTTTAATTTGATTAAAATTCCCGAAAATCCGATCATCCCAAATGTCACTTTGTGAAGTAGAAAAAAATGGCCGACGATCATGGCTGGTTGTTATCAATGCCGGATCGTGGCACTTGTGAGGCAGTGCGGAAATTTGAAAATATCGAATTATCAGCATTTCCGCCTGACAGCACTACCGCTGTGGTGACGAGTTTGATGGTCCTACGTTGGTCATGTTAATGGGGTGGTTGCTGTTTTGATGGTGACTATCCGAGTGAGGTGATTCTTTCCTGGGTAAAGGGCTATCACTCTTGCTAATGGTCACTTACAAGGTGGTAGTCGCTCATCCGTGAGCAAAAGAATTGATCCGATCTTGATTTCGTTGCTTGGCTGATACCACTTCGGGATGGATTTTAGCCGCTCCAAGTAGTGAGCAGACCACTGAGACCAGAACTGTTACAACTTTTGCTGAAGAAGCTGCCATATCTGCTGTGTACAAATTGTACAAAATCGGTTCCAAAAGAGACCCTTAAGGGAGTTCGGCTGCTACCAGTCTTTTAGATGAGAGTATGCTGTCGATTCTGACTTGGAAGGCTCTATTTTGAAGGAAAGATCCATTGAGCTGGATGAATACAATTGGTAGACAGAGATGATCCAGTTTAACGATAAGACTTAATCAAAAACCTTTGCGGCAAAAAATAGCTTTGATGATATCTGAAACTGTCTGAGGGATGTTGTCGGGCAGGTGGTGAAGGCATAGGTTGGTAATATTATCTGGACCTGGGGATTTTCTTTTTTTGAGACTGTCGATCAAGCTTTTTACTTCTTCAATAGTAGTTGGTGGAATTGGGTCTCACCTTGGAGTTGTGGTGTGTAAATAACTGTGTCGCGGCCTGCTCGGTGTGTTCTTCCTTTTCGAGATCGCCGTCTACAGAAGTGTTCTCGCAAAATTAGAGTTCTAGAGAATCCGCGAAAGCTTCGGCTTTATCAGCATTACTCTACTTAAGGCCAGTGGATGAGTGTGATGGGTAGCATGTTTGGTTTATGCTTGATTCTGAAATATTTAGAAATTTTCTAGAGTGTACCACTATTAGAATCAAGACAACTCTTCATTCTTGAATTTTCTAATCTGGTCATGAATGACACTGGTTAGCCGGTTTGCTTCCTGCTTCAGTCTGGGATAGTCAGTAATTCTGGCTGGCTCTTTGAATTTGATTTCTCCTCTTTATGATTATGATAGAGTTTGGAAGCCCATAGGGTTGTGCATAATCGAAATTTTGGTCGAGGGGAGCAGTTTTGGTGAGGCTCTAAATCTCTTGCTGTTTCTGGTACTTGGATGCATTCATTGGACAGAGAAGTCAGGAAGGCTTGCCAGTTCGGCGCTATTTTCAACTTGATTGGGGAGTCGATTAAAATATCCTCAATTTCAAAAAGCACTGGCTTGTGGTCCGAAGAGACCTTAGAAGCACACTCTGATTTATCTTTTTGGATAAGACGATGTCTTAGACATGACTGTAGACAGGACCAAAGTGTGTGGGCAAACACGAAACACTATCAGCAGCAAAGCTATAAAGATCTTTCCCTGCTTGGTTCATCCTCATGTGCGATTGTGAGCACTGAGATCTCCTCGTAGAAAGATAGGGCCTTGTCTTTCCAGGTACAGTTTGACCTCATCGGGGCTGATCCTGTACAGATGATGTTGAGATTTTTCTCCTAAAGAAGTACTGAACTTTTAACTCAGTGAAGAACTTGATGATGGCTGCAACAAACTCCTCGTTTCTTTGCTTAAGAATGTGCGCTAACCCTGTCCATTGTTTAGGTTGGCGAAGGATGATGGGAACCAGTTTCTGAGTTTTTTTTACTGAGGAGTTTAGATTTTTGTTCTTATGGAGTTTTGGGTGTGTAGATACACTAGAGGATTTAGCTGACTTTTTCCTTGCATCTAAAGAAAGAAAATTCTCATTGAAGATTTTCGCAACATTAAAAGAGGAAGGCATCCTTCATTGTGCTTTCCTCAATTGAAGGAACAGTATTAGACGCTACTGTTTTTAGTTGGTGGTTGTCTAATGCCACCGACATGCTTGAAGAGTCGTCTTCTCAGCTGGATACTTACTCGCCAGAAGAAGTACAAAATTTTTCTATATGGGGAAGAGGAAGCGGATCCTGAAGACGGTGTTTGCTGCCGTCTTCTCTTTTTGTTTGGAGGGTTGCTGGTTGAAATATTTACATTTTTTTGGAGGAAAATTTCTGCAGAACTTCATTTACGTTTGCCACCTCTTGATTCAGACGGTATTGCTCGGCCAGTTCATCCTGAGTTTTTTTTTAAGCTGTTCGAATAGCTTGCTGAGCTTTTTTTTCCAGTACTCGTGGCTCGTCACTTTCGCTGTTAACTAACACTTTTTCGATGACAAAGACGCTCTGCTGCTTGATCGAAGGTCTTCTCTGTTCGAGTGCTAGGCTCCAACTCCGAGTTTTGGTGGTTTCCCCATCTATTTCAAAGTTCTGTGCACGCTCACGTCCATACTTAAAATTTTGTTTATTGCGTAGTGACAATTTGGAATTGTCATATTGTTACCCCTTTTGGCTGTCATAATCGTTCCATTCACAGTGTAAAGTGTGGAAAAAATAACAGAAGAGATATAAAGCAAACTTTTCCGTCTACGATTCGTTACAAATTGAAGCGTTAAATTGGGTAGAAACTTCATTCAAAATCGATGTTTACGAATGTGGAGTGTTATACGGGTAATTTTATCGCTTATGTTAATTAAGTATTGATACACAACTATGGCACGTTGAATACTACTTCATCGTCCGTAGATGGATTCGAACCAACGGTCAAATACATTAACAATGGACATTCTGTTCTTTCGGTTCCACAAACTTCAATTGGTGATATAGCGAGACTTGAATATATCTCTACTCCCACACTGGGCGCTGTTTAATATTTGAAGAAAAATTGCATACATTTCTTATTATCGTTGTTGTTATTATCATTGATATCATCAATTCAACACAATTAATATTTCTTATAAAATTTTCGTTTGAAATTTCTTACGAAATCCTCTATACATAAAAAAATATTCAAAGAAAACCAATTGAAAAGATAAACATGGAATTAAGAGCAAGTAAGCAAAAAAATTTGCAAACAAAAAAAATCATTGCCATAATTATCAATAGCATCATCATCATTATACCATTTACTTTCATATAAAAGTAAATTTAATTCGAGCAATAAAATACCATATTTCTGTACGTAGATCGAGTAGCATACGAACACTGTATTTGCCACATACCTCCACACTGGCTTACCCTCCTCATCACGATATGTATGGAAGGTAGTAAACTGTACAGAATCGAGATAAATACCGGTGATATTATTATTTGAATTATCCTGATATTGTATACTCTTTCGCGAGGTATTGAATATCCGTTCAGACTTTCATCTACCCCAAATTGGGCTATCCTTTCTCTCAGTGGCGTGGCGTTCATGGAAGCAAGGGAAGCATTGCTTCCCTTACATTTGGCTGACATGAGTTTTAAATTAATAGTTTTTATTTCGAAATCGTGAAATAATCGCTTATAAACATTTATAAAAAAAAATTTTCAAATCAAATTGTGAACATCTCACATAGTTGATCTGGTAACACCACAGAATGGTAACACGAACAACCACGACTTGGAAGCAATATAAAAATTGCATCTACGAGCATTTATTTGACCCCATATAGACTAGACTGTGACGTCATTAAAAAAAATGTGTCTATACGGTATGTTTGGAAGCAATGAAGATGTTGCTTCCAAGGGGAAATTATCTTCTCAAGAGAGAGACTCAGAGCGGAGCTGCGAACGCATGACTACTGTGGAACTTATTCCTGCGTTCCCCTCACTAGTAGCAGGGTAAATTGTTATTGTTATCATTTTGCTTTGCTTGTACAGATTTTTTTGTGAATGAAAAATGCTTTCTGTGAGCGAATTTGAATTACGAGATGTGGCAAGCATTGCCAGATGTTGTGGATTCGATAAGTCGTTTTATTTATGATTTATATTATGACATTATTTTTTGTGTGTTCTATTTTGTATAGAAACTTTTATGAAGGTGTTTTCAATTGGCGGCGAATTTTAGTCACTTATAGCCTATAGGATTTAGTAATAATATTTCAATGTAGTAATAGGTAAAGCTGTAGACTAGAATTGTGACGAATTAAATGTGTAAAATTACTGTGTAAAATTGCATGATACTTTTGATTGATATTTGAAATAGAGAAAGGTTGAAATACGTGAATGTGTTCACTTGTTCTGTGGATAAATATTTTAGAATTCGTCAACTTATCTAATTTTTATATAATTGGATCTCGGTAATTTGCTGAAAAAAAACATCATCAACCAGGATCGATCGAAATCGAATTCGTAAATTGTCTCTATATCAAAGAGATGTATCTACTCGGTAGTTTGATCGGAAAATTAATAAATGAAAAACTTGGAACGGATTATCGGTTGTAATCTTAAACAAAAATGATTTTGCTGGTTATGTGTACTATTTTCGAGCGTTTCAGACATTTGGCGAAATATCGGATTTTGTTATTTAAATAATGCTAAAGCTGTGAACAGGCTTGGTACAAATAGTCCTTTTACTTTTCAAGTTTGTTTCCGGTGATTTGAAGAATTGCTGAGTAGTCAATGTAAATATTCAGTGATATTGCTCACAGTTAGGAGAAATTGAAAAACAATGAAGATAATGAACATTGTGTGTCATTTAGGATGTCAAGAAGAACAATTACATAGTCATAATGAAAATGTGCATTCTCACAATAGGGGTAAATCACCTAAAGACAATAAATATTTTGACAGTACATAACCGATAATTGCCAGCTCACTTGGACCAAGCAAAGGTTTTTTCCGGCACATCAAATTATATTCAAAATGATCTCATTAGTTTCAAAACGATATCATTGTAATGCAATTCAGAAAAGCAAATTCATAGCAATAATATTAGATAAAACAACCGATATATCATATCGATCACAACTTTCAACAACCTTCGGTTACATTACTTCTTTCGGTGCAGATAAAGATACTGTCATAAATCTCACTGATGTTTCTGATAACCAAAATGCGTCCCGTTCATTTAACTTTGTATTGCATGTTGTCCGAAAATTCAAAGCCTTGAGGAGCCTCTGTAATATCTGCCAAAACAACTGGTTTGCAAACATGTATAAAACAAATGGATAAAAACGCAATATATATTCATTTCTTCGAGCATCGACTAAATTTGATTTTATCTAAATCGTGCAATAGTATACGTGAATGCAGAATTTTCCAAATCTATTACTAGTTTTTCAACAACGACAATAATTTTATTTGCTTTGTATTTATTCGTCAAAAAATGCTTCAGAAATTAGACTTGAAAATGCTTCAGAAATTAGACTTTTAATGGTTGGTTATTTTTAACAATTTTTCTATAATAAAGAGCAATTAAAATAACTCGTGGAATATATAACGGAAAATGATAGTGCTATTTGAGGTGGAGAGATCGTTAATAATGAGAGTGGGCTTTTTATTTTACTTAAAGATTTTCTGTTGAATGTTTAATGTAAAAAAAAACATGCTGATCGATATACTTCAGTCCTAACAATGTAATATACTGTATCATATTCACAAAATGGCAAAATTTGAAGATCAAAAACAAGCTTCAAGAAATAGTTTCACGGTAATTGGGAACGATTTATGGTTGATTTGTGAAACACCACAACGTCGTTAAACGGCAAGGTACATAATTGAATAAATGAGAATGTTGTATCATTCTTTACAAGTGCTTATGTCGAAATAATTGGTAGCATAATCGTTAAAATAAAGTCAAGGTTTTCATCCTTAAAAAGTTTCAAATTTTTAAATCTTTTCAATTCTTCGAAGTTTGGCCACTTTCAAAAATATTATATTTCTAGTTCTAGGAATGTTATTATTTTACTGATAAATATTCATATGGTTTCTTATTGTGTGAAGGACTGTGAACTTTTATTTTCATAAGAATACATAATGTCTACTCTCACGTCCCCGTTAGTAATTCCTGGGTGCTTTTATACAGGGGTTCTATTACACGTAACGAATTTGCGGAAAGCGTAATCAACCATGGACGTCAGCCATGGACATCAACCAATTGCTTCCTTTCGGTAAATTGTCACGCCACGCCACTGCTTTCTCTTACTTCAGTCTGTTTGTGTGCGTCTGTGTGTGTGCTGTGTTAAATCGGAAAATCATTATTGTCGTTGGAATATTATGGTTGTATATTTCAATTTCGGTACGAATTCAAATCAGAGCGACGCATTAGATGCATTTTAGACTTTGATGCTCGTTTGAATAATCCAACAGACGATGTCTCTTGCTTTAATATCTTACGTGGTTTTTTTTTTGTATTTGCATTGAACTAGCTGTATAGTCCCACCTGATGTTGAATGCAATAGCATGTCAAAAGAAAATTGAAATTTTTCTCTCAGAATTTCAAGTTTTACCATGCTCTCGATTTATGCTTTGAGAATTTTCGATTCAGGTCCTTGTACATCTAGTCATTATCATCATCATCAAAGTCCCTTACCTCTCATCCATACTAACAAGTATGCCTGGCATAGCCCAAAACTTCATCAACTCGTCGATTCGTTCGTCAATTCGTCCATCACTTTAACTACACCTCTCTCCATTACTCATTTTCCATCAATTAGTATGTAGAGTTTCTGTTTTATATCCGAGAGATGACATGAAAGTTGTGAAGTAGCTCGTAAAGCAATTTACTTCCAGATAACCTGAACAGAGATGCGAACTGATTGAATCAGCAGACGACGCTACGGTAAGGAAGGTGTGAAAATCGAAGGTAATCCAATTGCTTGGCGCGGTTTTCGTTGCTGTCGTATCCCTTTTGGCCAACACTACATGCCTTGGTCGTATCTGGGGTGGTTCTACATAAATAGCTGTACACTCACGAATAGATAAAATCAACTTTCAAAGCTTCCGAAACTTTGGTCATACTTCTTTTTGAATCAAAACGACGAATAAGACTGGAAAATCGTAAGAAATATTTATGAATCTCGCTCTCTGGATGAGTTGGTCGAAATATTAGGGCAAAATCAATTCAAGCAATGTGGTATGACTCGACCGGCTATCTATTCATCCAATGTACAATTATATCAAAGGGATATGAAGCGAGTGTCGTGTAGTGGCGTCATCGTTGTCGTTCTCGATTTTGGTTCTGATGATCATGCTTGTCCGTACCGACTTGTAGAAATATGAGTATAAAATACAAGCAAGCAAAAATAGCATCTAGCAGCAACAGGAAAAAGTATAAAATGAAAGAACTGAAAAAATACGAAATGAATTATGCATTAAATTTATGATTGCTTTGAATTCGATTTCGTTTTTTTTTTTTTTTTTTTTTTGCATTACCCATCGCTGTAGCCGATGACAATTTTATGCTATCGCATGTCTGAATATGATAAAGAGATGTTGCTGCAATAGAACGGTACACACCCAATAATTGAGAATTAAGTTTGCTAACATTTTCTTCAAAGTATTTGTTCAAAATTAACGTGGTATGAGTATTGTTTGTGCTCAATGCATTAGAAGAAACTACCAATTTAATGCCTTGGAAATTTTGAACAAGTGCTAAATTTAATTTGTATAGTAATTTTATTTACTGTTACCTTCGTACAGATATTGTCTGTTGTTTAACGACCGTTCCTGCCAAGGAGGCTTTACCAGTCGACCCACTTAAGGGCAGGGCTGAATACATCAGCCGGCGACGACCGAGCAAAAAGGGCAAGCCCTTATTTAGCCCAGTGAAATTCGACATAAAAAAGGCGAAACTTCGGAAAAAGTTAGGGAAAAGCTGAATTGGCATTGGTGTGTTGAACAAAATGTCAAAAGTCCCCATCGATCCGAGTGCTGCGTCACTTTTTATACGGGGTCAAAGGTCACCAAAAGTGACCTTTCCTAAATATCTCAGTAAAGGCTACGTCTTCAGAAAAACAATGTACCACGAATTTGTAGTTTACAAAATTTCCAACAAAAAAGATTATATGACTTTTTCCTGTAACTATAACCGTTATTGAGATATATTGATCTAAACATTTGCTACTAACAGCATCCTCTTTCTCACGGCATGTTGATATTATCCGATTTTGATTACGACTTGGCATGTTTGTGAGTTTGTTTTTCTATGTTTAAGAGGCGCATATAAAAAAACATGTGAATAAACTTGTCTACCATACTCCAGGGTAGATGGAAAAGTGTGCTCCGAAAAGTTCCCACCACCCCCGCCCCCCTTTGCCATAAAACTTGTAGGGACATCTGCTCGCTACTCTCTTTTCTCGAAAATAAGCTGTATTGCTGCATCATGTAAGTGATATTCCACGAAGGAGCAGGACAAGACAACAACATTGCTGGTGAAAATAGGTTTGGTAACATATCATGGCCCTAGGTGTATGAAAAAGCCAGATAATATCATGGCATAATTCTGTAAACGCTCATTCTTGACCTTGATATGAGCTCAACTCGCTGCAGATTATCCCCGAATAATCAGTTTTTTACCAATCCTGTTATGACTACATAGCGCCAAAGAGACGTGGCACGTCTCGAAACCAATTTGCACCTGAAATTACGTGACCTTGCCTTGATCGTTCATGGGATAAGACGGTAAGGAAAAAAAAACTAAAAAACTGGTTATTTCGGGATGGATCGTTTGCGGGGGTGGGTAGGGTGTGAGTACGGTGTGGGTGTAGGGCTGGTCTTGCGATGTCAATAATAGGCAATTAACAGGATAAAAAGTGATCCTATCTTGTTTAACAGTGGGCAAAGAGTAGGCAACGTGCTAATTTCTGCAAATTTGGGATGGATGCACAGGGATACCATTTTGTGGCAAAGGGGGAGGGGGGAACTTTTCGGAGCACACTTTTCCATCTACCCTGGAGTCTGGTAGATAAGTTTATTCACATGTTTTTTTATATGCGCCTCTTAAACATAGAAAAACAAACTCACAAACATGCCAAGTCGTAATCAAAATCGGATAATATCAACATGCCGTGAGAAAGAGGATGCTGTTAGTAGCAAATGTTTAGATCAATATATCTCAATAACGGTTATAGTTACAGGAAAAAGTCATATAATCTTTTTTGTTGGAAATTTTGTAAACTACAAATTCGTGGTACATTGTTTTTCTGAAGACGTAGCCTTTACTGAGATATTTAGGAAAGGTCACTTTTGGTGACCTTTGACCCCGTATAAAAAGTGACGCAGCACTCGGATCGATGGGGACTTTTGACATTTTGTTCAACACGCCAGTGCCAAGGTTGACACCAAAATTCAGCTTCCCCCTAATTTACCCAATTCGTGAGCTTGCGCCCAATTTCCTTGCATGGCTGCTTATACTGTGTACATGCACAGAAATCGCTCATGAGCTTGATTTGAAAATATCGGTTTTATACTAAGTGTTTCTATGTGTGTGTGTGTGTGTGTGTGTGTGTGTGTGTGTGTGTAAGCAAGATCGCCGGATAAAATTGTAACATATGGCTACACGAAACTCGAATTTAAACCAGTTAAAAATCCAGATTTCGTGTAACCATACAACTTTGTTCGGCTTTCTGGTCTACACACACACACATAGATTGGAATTTGTTTTCAATATGGCGGCTTCTGACAATAGCTGTTCTCCTTGCATATACCAATGCCTTCTAGAAGTACGGGCCGTCAGGCTACGTAATCGTTTTAGCTATGACGTCAATTTAGCCGTGCATTTTTACATTTTCATGTGGCAGTGCCGATATACACCGAGATTTCACTTGCGGATTTTTAGCTATAATATAAATAAAACGTTAGTTTTTTTGTGCGTGGACGCGTTATAATAATAATGTTTAGTCATAACTTGCATTTTGTGTCAATCAATTGTATCGACAGTGAATCGACACAAAACGTCACATAACCTAACATCAACCGATAAACATTTCGTAGCGAATTTTTCCAATTATACCGCACGCACCGCATTAATTTGTGTTTTAGCTGTTTACTAGCACTGTTCCGCCGATCTCACTTTGTTTTCACTTCACTCACTTCAACACAACCTGTACAATTTACGATTTCCCGTGGACGTCCCATAAGACTACGTGTGTTTTTCCGCGATATTTTTCCCACAAACTGTGACGTCATCATTCTGCATGACGGCCCGTACTTCTAGAAGGCATTGCATATACAAACAGCGATCGTCAGAAGCCGCCATATTGGAAATTTCCTAGCGTGTAAACGCTCACACGAAGTGAACAGCGATCGTCAGAACAGTTTTGTGTACAAGAAGGTTACCAATATGGCGGTAACCTTCTTCTACACAAAACTGTTGTGTACGTTCGGGGAAATGTACAAACACAATCATATTTTGCGCAAGCTCAACAAATCGACTAGACTCCGAATCTGAAAAATTTGGGATCTCATTTAAAAAAAAGGCTCAATGACTCGTTCAAGTAGAATAGAAATGGTTTGTTCAATATCCAGTTATGATTTCGAAGATGTTTTATTAAAAGGCACAATTGCTAATTTCATATTTAACCTTGAGAAAGTCTTAAAATTCAAGTTTATAATTTAATCAATGTAATTATTTGAAGTTCAAATAGCTGCAAAAGACAAACTAGGATTGACGTACATTTGCCACAGCCCACATTGGGCGCTGTATTAAATCAATAGTTTTTAAGGCCTTTAAAGTTACTCGTCTATTTCAGCACATTCGAAATGTATATATACCAATTTGGCGGTAACCTTCTTCTACACAAAACTGTTGTGTACGTTCGGGGAAATGTACAAATACAATCATATTTTGCGCAAGCTCAACAAATCGACTAGACTCCGAATCTGAAAAATTTGGGATCTCATTTAAAAAAAAAGGCTCAATGACAGGCAATCGCAATCACAAAATGTACGTGAAGATACGTCAGTGCAAAAAATGAACGGAGTCAGGTGCAAAATATTTCTGGATAAATTGATGGAATTATAATGTTGAGCAATGTTGTATTGAATGTCGAATACTCAAGAGCTCCAATTCTAATTTGGTCCGACTTTTGAGTGCCTTTTAAAATGATTTAAAAAAAAAAATCATTATTATTTGTTTCTAATTATATTTCGTGTCTGGAATTTTTATCCCACTAGAAAGAAGCTAATTGTAATATGAGAAGTCAACAGTTTATCTATCATTTTATTTGTTCTCTCCCTTTCTCCAATCTACTGCTCAAATTCATTCGGTTCGAATTGCCGGTTTTTTTCTTCTCATTTTCCAAACCGACACCACAACCCCCCTCCACCCATCCCATCCGAAAAGCCTCATCAGTTTTCGACAATTTAAGGATACGAAATTTATGACAATAACTAACGCTGCGTGCATTGTGGCTGAAACAGATGATGGTAATGATTATTAGACGAGACTATCGCGCTAGCCTAAATTAGATTCAACGTTGAAATGAATTATTTAGTAAGGGATCATCATATTGCTGTACAGCACAGGACAAGATGAAACATTAGAAAACTCATTACATTTTCGATGTTTTCTCTTGTGCTCGTGTTCGTGTTTTTCGTCCTTTACCTTCTTCGAAAATACCATCACTGTTGTCGGCTACCTATCACCAAAAGAAGCTGAAAACGACAACGTGACCATGACGACGATAGCTGCTTTGCCTACTCATGAAAGACAAGCTATGGCCTCATATTGGTCATGAATCAAATAAAAGATGAAGGCCGACACCGACGTTGAGAAGATAGCATCGAAACCGACGAACAAACAAGTATAGAAGAAATACGTATGAAAAGGATGAGGATGCTTAGATGATAACATTTCGGTATAAAAACCTGTCTATTTGAGTGACATGAAAGGATAAAGTAACATTTTCGGGGAAATGTACGAAAGAAAAATACTAATAGTTCCGGGAGAATCTCACCATTTAGTTCGACCCACTCAAATATGATATGCGAGAGTAGTACTCTACCGTTCGATTTGGCTGCCGCTTATAACAATTCCACTCGACTATTGTTTTGTGTGTAATATTTAAGAGACTGGTTATGAAATAGATTCGTTGCTATATGGTGAACAAAAGCATAAAAGATGGAAAATCGGAATGTTGAAGAGCTCTATCACCAGGCCAATAAATTATCAAGCATGCAATTCCGATATGAGCTTACTGCGAGTTAAGTACTAAATAGTGAAAAAGAAAGAAACAATTTCAACTGAAGAAGAAACCATCAACCGAAATTCCGTTATGATTCCCAGTTATTAATGTTCGTTAAAGATTTAGTAGTGAAAGGAGTAGTAAGTGCGTAAAGCTTTTCAAGGAAAGTATTATTCGGGGCTGTGAAGTCGAATAATAAGTGTAATCCTATCAAATCACCGAAACCTGTTAATGTTTTTGTAATATTCTTGTGACTTGTCTTATCGGACATTTTGTCTTCTTAATTAGTTTGAATATTCAGGTCATAGTTATATTTGAGAGCGAATGGAAATTAAATGTGATGAATGAGATTTGACTTCGAAAATAAGTTCATTTTGTCTAAGACTATAAGACTGTTATCGAGCGACTGTGGGAGATGGGCAGGAATGGAATCGACAAATGTGTCCTGCAGCTCTTAGCATCTACACTGACGGCTCAAAGACAGTTGCGGGTGTGGGGGCTGCAGTATATTCTACAGATGCGGCTTTGGAAGCAGCTTTCAGGCTTCCGAATAACAGTAGTATTTTCCAGGCGGAGGTGTTTGCGATACGTAAAGCCGCAGACCTGATATACGCCAAAGATACTACTGGCAAAGTTTTAAATATCTTTACGGACAGTCAGGCGGCGGTAAGAGCACTGATGTCTCATACATACAAATCGAAGTGTGTATTCGATTGCATTCAGGCCCTGAACAGACTGGGTAACAGCAGAAGAGTCAGAATCTTCTGGGTTCCCGATCATAAGGGCATTGATGGAAATGAGAAGGCGGATGCGTTAGCCAAGTATGGGGCTAGTCTTCCCCTTTTGGGAGCGGTTAACATCCTTACTCCTATCCAGACGATTAAGTTCTCAATCGACTCCCAAATGATGCAGGGTGCGACGCGCAGATGGGGTGCAACTCAGACCTGCAAGGTAACCAAAATCATGTGGGGGTCGTACAATCTCGCATCGACCAAATACCTCCTCGAGATAACGCGGATTGACTGCAAACGACTCGTTGGTATCATTACTGGTCATTGTCTTGTGGCAGCGCATGCTATGAAAATGGGACTCTTAACGAGCGACACCTGTAGAAGGTGTCAAGAGCCGGGGGTCTCAGAACGGCCGGGAACTGCGAGCTAAATTAAATTTTAGACAGTAACTAATGTAGCAGGGGTCAGAAAATGATGTGCTTTCAATGACTCTCCAATTCTCTATAAACTGCTCGTTTGAGCCACTGTGCAGAGCAATATCTTGCACGCTTTCACTTCGAGCTCCCCTATAGGTAGGAACATCTCCTGTGTCACTGCCCGGCACTGGGGAGAACCAGACTGCGATACTTCAGTGAGCCCTGGCTGGTGGATCTCTCGCACGTGGCAGAACAAAAGCTGAAGGACATCCTTCAGTTCGTGAAAAAGTCCGGGGCCTTTGATGGCTGCCTGGACTGAATTCCTTTCTCTAGGTCCATATATCTGGTATCGCTACGGACCAGTAGGTCTATGTGTGGCCACGTGCCAGCCAGTACAACCTAACCTAACCTATAAGACTGTCCGATTGTATATTATTGATCTTCGTCACAATCAATGTTTTCGTGAGATAGATAAAATTGATCTTTTGAAGTTCATTCCTGTCAAATTTTGGATCTATTGTTTTGGCCCACGAAAAAAAAAACAAACAATTCTTCATGAATTATTATAGTGAAGGTTTTAAATAATGGAACCATTTTTTAGACGCGATTTTCCGTCCGACACAAAAAACCAACAGAATTAAAGAACCTTCCTGAAAGCGAGCAGGTCCTGCATCTGAAAGCTGGAGAATCCTGCATCTGAAAGCCGGAAGGTGCTGCATCTAAAAGCGGGAAGTTCCTGTATCTGAAAGCAGGAAAATCCTGTATCTGGCAGTCGGAGAGTCCTGCATCTGGAAGCTGGTGGGTCCGGCATTTGAAAGTCTTCCGAAAGCCGGAAAATTCTGTATCTGAAAGTCAGAGACTCCTTAATGTGGAAATTGTCGCATCTGGAAGCCATTAAGTCCTGCATCTGCTGTGTGTGCTGTGTTTTAAAGTCGGAAATTCCTGCTCCATCTAAAAGCCGGATGGTCTTGCACCTGAAAACGAGAAGTCCTGCGTCTGAAAACCAAGGATTCTTGCATCTGAACGCCGGAGGTTTTCTGCATCTGAAAGCTGGAACGTCCCGTATTTTGAATTGTATGAAATATTACCAGGCATAAACATTGAATCCAGGGCTTGACAGGGACCAAATTATTGGTGATATGATCAGAAATTCTTATTATTTGATACGTGTTTTTGTTATGGGCGTCATAAAAAACATTTTAAAATTTTCAGTAAAAAAACCCAACAGACCAGAAATAAATTTACGAAAAATTCCTGCATTTTAGAAAAATTTTCAGTGGAATTGAAGTTTATTTTATTACAATAAAAATCACATAATAAACATCAGGTAGTTAGGTAGATTGAAGTGGCGGTCGATTGACAGAGGCTTGCCGATAGACGCACATAGGTGAAGGTTTACGTTAACTTGAAGTACTTTCATCATTATTAATCAGGGTTAGATCGAGGTCCTCTTCTTTGGATATAATAGCTGTATCAGCCCCTTTCTCTGAGCGGTCAAGACGACCCCTCAATTTGGAGGTAGTTCCGACACTAATTCCATCAGCAAAGAGAGATTCCGCATCAGATTTTACCCTCAGGTAGCTGATGGACCTCTTTCCGAGTGGCTCCTCTGCCGTTTGAGTCATCTGTTTTGGGTCAAGCTCAACAGGCTCCGGATCTTTCAAAATAGAGCTCTCTGGCCTGTCGCTTCGATAGATCCGCAGGGCCAATTTCTGATAATGACCTTTTGAACATCCATGATCGACAGTGCCTCTTCATTTATGCCAATTATCGACAGGCTCACAAATTTTCTCGGTCGCAAGATCTATTTGAGGTATGATATCCAAGATCATCACTGGATCCGAATGGAAACAGGGAATACTTTCCCTGCATCTTGGCCGACTCACGTCTTGACGCACCACCTTTAACTTGGCGCCTGGCCAGAGTTCCTCTACCTCGAAAATTACCCGCTCATTGAAACTGGCTGAATTTTGGTCCTCGTACGCAACCAGTTTATTTCCTGTATGCCAGCCCGTATCGTTCACTGTAGGTGAAGGACTCGAGCAGTTGCAGTTTTCCTAAGAGGTGATTTCATGTCTTTTGCTGGCATCAATAACAGCACAAACAAGACACTTTTTGGCAATTCCATTTAAAGGTCGAGTTAGCGATGTGGTAATCGCTATAAGCTTGTTTTTTTTTGCAGTTCTTTTGCTTAGTCAACTTTTCTCTTTCTGAGCTGCATCTGCATGGATTAGAGAAAGCGGTTGCTCTCCAATAAATGTTGTTGCCCATTGAAGGGCAACAACATCTATTCATGGTTAGCCTGGATTGCTGGCCAAATCAGAGCTGCCGCTTCAGAAGCTGCATATCTATACCAAATCAATAGGCGAAACGTGTTCATAGGACCATTCATTCAATTGCTGACAACCAGGAACTCAGCATGCTGGCGGTTGGTGCCCAGTTTTGCTATAAAAGTTTGTGGAAAAAGTCTATAAATATTCAAAGCATTTCACAAACGACGTTGCTGAGGTCTTTTCATTTGCCTCGAAATTCCATCAGTTCAAAAAATGAGTCCCAGGAATCCCAGAGAATTTCATATATGTATAAGTAGAAGAAATCATAGAACTTCACAATTTCATTTGAATATTTATAACTTAAAACTATAACTTAAAAACAAAAAACATTTTGAAAAACATACAATAACAAATTTTTTTCATCATAATTTCGAATGTCCTGAAATAGACGAATAAATTTAAAGGCCTTAAAAACTATTGATTTAATACAGCGCCCAATGTGGGCTGTGGCAAATGTACGTCAGTCCTAGTTTGTCTTTTGCAACTATTTGAACTTCAAATAATTACATTTATTAAATTGTAAACTTGAATTTTAAGACTTTCTCAAGGTTAAATATGAAATTAGCCATTGTGCCTTTTAATAAAATATCTTCGAAATCATAACTGGATATTGAACAAATCATTTCTATTCTACTTGAACGATCCCAAGCTTCTCATTACAGAAAGCAATTACCCATCTTTCTCTTCCCTCTCGCCGCTTTTGAAACATCAACCCACTTACTTTCTTCTACCCATCCTCTCCTATACTAAATCTCTTTTACGAAATGGTCCTAGCTTACAGCACTTGATCGAAACAGAAAACCGAAAATCACAAAGAAGAGAAAAGAAATAGAACTGGAGATGGAAGTAAAAATCGCGTTCAAAACTTTCCCAATTGGCAATATTTTAACTTTGCACAGTCAACTTGAGTGAAGTTAAAACTGTTGTTATGGATATTTACATTCCTTAATGGAATCGATTTGCTGTTTCTCCTTTCCATTTTTTTTCTTCTTTCCCTAGTTGATTTGCAATGGTGCGGCGTATATTCGCGGGACGTTAGGTCGTTGTTATTGTCGTCAAACGACAGAGCCTATTTTCGATCAGATGTAGAGAGAGAGAGAGAGAGAGAGAGACAGAGAGAGAGAGAGAGAGAGAGAGAGATTGGTAACAAAACGGTAAGTATCAGGCTCTGTTATGTTACATTTGGGTGCTCAATTTCGTAATCCTCTCTCATAAAATAATGTAGGCAATGAACAAAAGTCAGACAGCTAACATCATCCTCTATCACGCAATAAAAGTGCAAAAAAAAGTGGCCGATGATGATGGCTACGGTGAAACACAAGTAAAAGACAGTAATGTCAGAAAATTGTATTTTTTCGAGGGGAGGGTTGGGTAGGGGTAGGGGGTGTTAGAACTAGATGATGATGGGGTCGAGAAGTTTTAAATCTTTAGACTGTCGGGAGAAAGGGATTGAATTATCTAAATATTAACTTTGTTTTCGAGTGATTAATATACAAATAAGTCGAGAGAAAGGAAGGAAGGAAGGAAGGATAACAGAAAATTTGAAATTTAATTATGCAATAATAAACACATATAATTTATTCTCCGATTTGATGAGAAGTGTTCCAGATTAGATTTTAAGATCTTATATAGCTATCAAATATATATGTGAGTCGTTAAATACATTACTAAACTGTTCATTAAATGCAACTGTTTTTGCATAAATAAATACTTTCAAAATCAGCACAGTACGCGGTGGATGTAACAATATGTACTGGTCACAGCGTACTTTGAGTACGGTTCGACACTGTAAAAGTGTGCTGTGTGCAGTTTTGTTCATCTTTAATATGCTATTAAATCGTATACCTCTAGAGTAAATAGTGTTTGTTGGAAGCATTTTTTTTTACAGTAACGTACCATCTGTGGTGTGGATCACCAAACCTTCTTCAAGCTAAATTTCGATCAAACCATTCCTGTGTTCTTTAATTACAGAACTTTGAGCCATAAATCGAGCTTGAGTTTGATTTTGTGCTTACGAAACAATAGAGCTCTGGCTATAAATGTGTGGTTCTTGGTTCAAATCCAGCTATGGGCTACTAAGCATGTTTACCCGTCAGCTTTGAGTTGACCTAGCTGTGAGTAGGCACCTGGGTCAAAATGAAACATGGATCACAATTATAGGAACAAAGAGTGGCAGGGCATGTTAGCGTTAAACGACGTCCACAAAGAGAGTTTGCCAGGAGTTATGGTAAGAAATCAACGGGATAAAAAAAGGTTAATTGCTACTAGATTCGAGTGTGCTAAAAATGACCGTAAAGGTTCTTTCGTCTGCTTTCGATTTTTTTTGTACTGGGGTGGTTTCTTGGAAAAATGGGGTGGATTTGGTCCAAGAAAGAGGGACATTACTTATTTCACCCATTACGAATATAACATAGCCACGATATAGGCACGAGCACTAGAGGAAGAGTTCGGTTTACATAGGACCTACAAACTTTCAGATATGGCCGTAAAGCAGGTTTGTTGGAAAGATGGGACAAAGTGCGTTTTCTGGAAAGAGGAACCTGAAAACAACAAACAAAAAAGGAGAATTAGCTTCCAATTTGCGAGGGAGGGGAGTGGTAGGGAGGGGGAGGGGGTGTGTGTGTATAGAACTCAAAACGAGCTTCAGGTGTTACATAGGTTAAACTGCATGCAGCCTATGAATTTAGCTCTAAGTCAACTAAAAGTCATTAAAACCTGAAAAACAAAGTACCGTATTTCGGGCAAGTGAAAGTAGCCTTTGGCATCAATTTCGTTTTCTTTTTGAGTGATATCATAGTTGATTTCATTTACAAAATAAACATTTTAATCTTCACTCGCCGGTTGCCGAAAAAGAAATGTCCAACGACGTTCAAAATGGCGATCTCTCGTGGTTTTTACATTGGCGTTACCATATGAACTGTACCTCATGCTCACACTAATAAGTAGAAAGTCGTAAATTAGATCATTTCTCTCGTTCGATTTCTAATCCATTCTCTCTTATATCTGTGGGGAAAACTATGAATCGGATTGAAAGTTAGAGAAAGGAGATAATTTATGAATAGATGAAAGAGAGATGGAGACAGAACAGTACCTTGCGGGACCCCGGCATTGGTGGTGAAGACGTCTCATTTCAGTCCATCTAGAACAACTTGAAAGGAACCATCAACGAGGAAAATTTCTATCTATTTGACAGCACGGGCTAAATAACAAATGCAAGAAGTTTGTCTTATCGGGCTGAGTGCCTGGCTCTGCGAAACACTTTCGCAATATTTTCAGCTAACGATTGTTTCAATGACCGCGTTCAAATGTTCGGTAGTCGCAAGGATCACAGGCCTTCTTTGTTCAGACGTAGCTCGAGCAACGCATCCTGAGTTTTTACAGTAATTTTTTAAGCTTATCTAACTTCCAGATAAACGATGTTTTTTTAGGGTATCTGCTGTGTATATGCTATACAGTATTTGGGAAAGTGGTGAACCTTACGGGACTCCAGCTTCTACTGGCCGCTTTCTAAAGATATGATTGTTGATTCCGATACAGGAAGTTTTGCTCTGGTGAGAAGATGCAATGAGTAGTAGTATTTGGAATGCATACATTTTGAAAATCAGTCCTGCACGCCAAACATGACCATACTCATTGATTTTCTTTGGTTGGAACCTTTACATATGCGTTGCGAGCTGGAGCTCTATGGACTGCAATGGCTTGAAGCCGAATTGATCTTCCGGGATAGTTGATTTTTCGACCACTATTTCAGTAAGTTGATTGAGAAAAATACACTCAAGCTGATCAAGAAAAATACGGGGGAAAGGCGACTGATAGGTCTCCAGTTTTTGGAGAAATGGAGATATTTATCTGACTTCAATAATACAGTTATAATCGTTGACTTCCAGATCTCTGGTAAACTGTTCGTAATAAAGATGACGTTTACTATGTCAGTTAAAGTCGTCATTGTATTGTCAGGTGAATGATTTAGCCACGCGTTACAAATGTGTCTGGTCCAGGTGATTTTCGCTTGCTAAGATCCCTTATGAAGTGTTTGATCACGTCGATGTTGTTTGGTCTGATTCGAGAGTCACCTGGATGATGCAAGGATTTGATCTTCAAATTCAGATATCTCCTTTTTTTGCTATCGTTATTATCCCAGGAGTGATTTTCTTGGAATCGCATCTCGAGCACATCTGCGAAAGTCTTTGCTTTATCTGAATTGTCGCAGCTTAGCCCATTTGGTCTGTGCATTGGTGGTAGAATAATTTTATTTTTGATCCCGAAGTGCTTTGTTATGCGGCAGTAGTTGTCTTTGCCAGACTCCATGCCATGTAAGATGTCGGACCGCCTCTCGTTGCAGAACTGGCCGATTCGTAAGCCAGTTTGCTTCCGTTTCAGTGCTAGGATCAGGTATATTCTTAGTCGCCAACATTTCGAAGGCCCGGATTTGGTGAAACCATTCCCGATGTCACCATGACAATGGGGAGACTTACGGCACTCGTCAGCCATTGGAGAGTGATGGAAAATTACACTGCAAGTGATCAATATTACATCACATTTAAAATCGCTGAGAGCCGGCTATCACAATGAGCAAAGTTGCCAAATGGCAGGCTGTTTTTGAGGAGGTCAACTGGGACCCGTTGGGAGATGGCTACAAATTGGACACTCTTAAACTTGGCAGCATGCGGCCTAGCATTTTTATGGATAGGATGTCCATGGAGCGTCGTTGGTTCGCTGATCCCGGCGCATCCGTCAAGGACTGATGATCCCAGCATCGCCAACGACGCGTATGTTTCTGTGCAGTGCAGCGTCCAGTATGAAGAACCGGAAGGCTCGGGAGCCTGCTGGGGTGCCGGTCGAGGCACTCAAAGTCGTGGCGGAGAGTCTCCCGCATCTATTATTGGATTTGTGTAGACCCCGCGATGATAGGTCACCCGGGAAATTGACAAACATATTTTTTTTGGCCATCGGGGGAAAAAAAGTTAGTTGCAGATTTTGGTTTAAATTGTGCAAAAGTCCTCCGTCTGGGACATGACTATGAGCTCTAGCAAGGTGTGTAGATTCGTCAGGGTGATGCAGGCTTCTCAATTTTTCCATGATAAATCTTTGCTGCTATCTTAAAAGCCTGATTGTTTCTGACGTCTGCCTATTGACGGTGATATGCATTCAGGTCTTCTCCAAGCAACACAGGACTTTCTTCGGCGAATAACTTGCCGAAATCTGGGCCAAAGCTGATTTTCCTAGTAGTGATGTACGCGAAAATTCCTATGCACTTTCGGTGAATCAGTGTGCAATTTGATGATGGTTATTTCCATCTGATGTACGGTAGGAGCCAGGATGTGATGGTGGTTTATGCTCTACCTGTGAATCCATCTTTACGATACAGATTGTAGTTAAAGATATAGAGGATTGGGCGTGGAAATGTTGCGAGCATCCCCTGCATCATTTACACCATTATGTCTTTCATCATATTCTGGAATTGTTCTAGCATGCTATAAAACATCGGTCCCGAGATAGCCGGTTGTGTTAAAATTGCTGAAAATCTCCGAATATTTTATACGAATTCCGCAACGTTTCACAGATTATGCTATGAAAACAATTTTTTCACATCTATTTCCCATAGCTCAAATCAATATGTTGCCGTACTTAATGAAAAATTCACTTTTTTTTTCTCTCTCATTCATCCTTTTCAATTTGAGTTCAAAAATCAATTATAAGCTCCATTTTCGTAGATCCATCGACGGAATGGATTTATTCGCCATCAAATTCAAAGCAAAGCTAATTAAAACAAAAGCAGCAAAAACAAAACACAAAAAAAAAAAAATGAACGAACGAACAACACAAAGAAAAACATACAAAACAAACACAGAAAAACAAATAGCGCGTAAGTTAGCTTGCGAACCTTAAACAGAGTAGGTTAGATCATCGGGCATAAAAAGCGTTCCTGACGCGAGCGTCGGGTGAAGAATGAAATGCGCGAGATAAAATTTAGGGCAAGGCAACGGGAAAAATGGAAAATCAGGGTCTAGTGAGTAATTAACGCTCTCTTCATTTCATAACAAAAGCTGAAAGGTGAGATTTAAATGAATGACGACCCAAATTTACCCAACAGCAACAGCAGCAGCAGCAGCATCAACCGAACCAACGGTATCCTTTCTGCTTTGCTATGGGCGGTGATGGTGTATGTTATGCCTTTACCACCCTCACCTTTTCATCATCATCATCGTTCTAATGCCGTTTCTATCCCGTCGTCATTTCGCTAGGATTCAACATTTCGACCTTATCACAGGTAATACAGTTATTATCCAATCTGTCGTCGTCTCTATGGCTAATCAGTCGGGAGTATCTGTGCCAGTATTGCGCTCAAGTTCTTCTTGTTGCTGTTGGTGGTAATGGTGGTGATGGTTGGACACTTGTGCGACAATGAAAAATTGGTAGATAGTTGGAAGCAAAGAGATGGATGGATGACATCGCTATCAACATTACCAGATGCATACAATTACAAACAAAGTTCAAAGGGGGAACGTTTTTTGTTTAATTCATTTCTAAATACAAAGAAAGTTTAGATGCTGAAATTTTGGGATATTCGAAAGACTTTTTTTCTTTTTTTTGAAAAATTTGTCGGTTTTTTTGTAATCATCTGACAGTTTCTTTCAACCATTTTAAAAATTCATATGCCGGTATATGAAGTTATTATACATAACGATCTTTATCAGATTGGCTCAACGCTCAATCGAACCGATAGTGCGAACACAAAAGTATAACGCACGCAGAAGAACTAAAGGAATTAAAGATGGCGAGACGAAATGGGAAAAAGGGTATTCTTCGATCGTTAGACTAATTTTCTCTTCTTCAATGTGGACAATAGTATTTTCCCTATATATCTGATTATTGATGTTTGCGCTCCCTTAGATTTCTTACTCTGTTTCTTATTAGATTTCTTACTCTGTCTCTGTTGCTTGCTAACCATATTTCGTTGAACAAAAAGTCATTCATTCATTTATCCTGCTTGTTCTTCGTAATTTCGTAATTAAAGCGATTCGAAACGTTCTTCCCGCTTTTCCGCTCAGATTTATTCAAGCCAGCAAAACTTCAATTTCGGTAATATAGGTACTTTTGAGTTTCGCTTAATGGCTGAAAAGGCTCTCCGACGATTGGCGTCATGCTGCTTATTTGAATGCGTTTGTACAAGCTTGTAATCAACCCCACCATCGAATACATCTGGTCGCTATCTCGAAACGAAATGATATGATGGTTAGGATTAACCCATTCCTAGGAAAACAAAAAAACACCATATTCTCCGGCTTATTTCAAAGTTGAATTAAGTTTCGTTCATTAAAATCAAACTATCTCAACATGTGTACATTAGTTTCGCAGAAGATTGTCAGGCTTTGAGAGTTTTGTATTTGTATTTCCAAGTGATTAGTTTGAATCAGACACAGAACTATTAGCTTAATTTTTGGTGTAACTTTTGCGTTTTCTAGTGAAGTTTACAAATATTGATTTAAAACTTCCACGAGAAAGAGATATCATCAATTATAGACTAAATTTCGTGATTGATGGTTAAACATTAATAACAAATTAGATGGAAACATTTTTTCTAATTAAAATTCAAAAATCAATTTGATTAAAAACATACTATTAAGTTTTATATGACGAAGAATATTAAAGCACAGGTTACTAAAGGAAATCGAAAATTTTTTCAGAGATCCTGTTTGAAATTGTAGTTTCGTAGAGTTTTGAGACTGATTTTTTTTTTTTTGAAAGGACTTTGGAGATTTTACGAGATATAGTGAATGCATTATTTTGAGCTGTGTTATTTCTTTGATCATTTCATAAGCTTTTTTCTGTTGTATTACAC
Organism: Nemotelus nigrinus; assembly: GCA_947369275.1. NCBI lineage: Eukaryota > Metazoa > Arthropoda > Insecta > Diptera > Stratiomyidae > Nemotelus > Nemotelus nigrinus. The sequence goes on from OX376376.1 coordinate 1,601,512, forward strand.
TTGAAAAACCCCAAATTAACTGTGCAATTTTTTTTTGGTTTTGAAATATCTTGAATGTTTGCACTTCTACATACAAAATTTGTCTGATTTTATTGTAGGCTCCTATCAATGTCTTTTGCTTTCAAGATTCATTCGTAATTCAAAGATGAAAAACTTTTTAGTTTCCATTTTTCCAACCTTTGCATTCAGCGAGAAAACTATACTTTTACAAACACAAAATCCCAACAATATTATAATAACGAAACCCACACTGGGCGCCAAAATGTGTTTCCATTAAAATGGTATTCTCTAATGTGTAGGAACAAATAGCTTATGTAAACGAGTCAGTATAGCTTCGGCTGCAAGTTTTTGTAACCTTTGGACCGAATTTCACCGATGGACGAATAACTATGATCATATATCGGGCTTGGAAATGTGAGTAGTTGAGAGAAGTAGGTAAGAATGTAAAATCAGCGAAAAGTACTTTATAGAGCTAATCACTCCGTTTTTATCTGGATTGATTGTGGAATGAAGTTTAACTTCAACCTGCAAATCCATTGATCAACTTCGATATACATTTCCGCACCAGTCCGGTACTCACTAATTATGATACTACCCTGACTCGCATAAACGTTCTATCTGCGACACAGTCGCACATTTACCGGCAGACTTCAGCAAACACTTTTGGTAGATCTCTTTCAATCTTTCTGAGTGCAGGATTCCAATAAACAGAAAAAGGGTATTCAATCCTTGTTTACTGAAGCACCTCCAAGCGTGTACCTCGGCAGGATAATCAATGGTGCCGTGGACAGGTGGGAAAGAAAATTCGTTCGTAAAAATGTCATTGATTGTGGCCCATGTTTTTCAATGTGTTTGTGAAGATCTTGTTGATCTCTCTATGGAGAAATGTGAATACCAAGATAAACCGCTTGGCTGCACCAAACTCCACGTTTCTTTGCTTAAGAACGCGTTCCAATCTAGCCTATTGTTTAGTTTGGCGGAGGATAATGGGAACAACTTACTGTTTCGACGTTTCTGATTCTTTTGCAGAGGAGTTTAAAAGTTTGTTATTTTGAAGTTTTGACTGCGTTGATACACTAGAGGATTTAGTTGACTTTTTCCTTGCATCTAAGGGAGGAAAATCATTCATCATTGGTGATATTTGTAGGAAGGTTTGGAAGGGAGGGCATCCTTGGTAGTACTTTCTATAGGAGCTGGAGCTGGTTTCACAATAACAGCATATATTTTTTCCACCTCGCTGTCTTCGTCTACTCATCTTCTTCTCCTTTGTCTTCTCCAGTTGTTTCTCTTCTCCCTGTGGTATAGCCTCTTTCTGAGCGTTTTCTGCTGGTGTTTTGGGCGACGTTCTCCTTCTTCTTATTGTGGGTAACCTTCTCTCACTTCCGTAGATCAGAAACTGACACCTCCTTCCTCACTCGGACTCCTTGAATATCCTGAGGGCTAGATTCAGCCACGCGCTTAATCTGCCGTGGTCGATCTACTCCCGGGACTCCTGCAGGAGTGGCCGACTCAGCGGTCTGTTTTTCCAAGATCCGCTGATAGTTCATCTTTGCCTTCTGTTAGTTCGTCCGACAGGTGAAGATGACTCCAAATACCTTCTCCAGCTCCAACATACCGTCCTTGACGTGCTTTGAGATATTTCTTTGCACGTTGGCGGCTTGGAGTATTTTTTACGAAAGATATATTTGGGATGGAGTGAGTTTGGATGGTAAATAACGGGATTGAAGTTAATTAATCACACTGGTACTAACCCGGAAAATATGCTTTCGAGACAACAAATCTAATAAAGTTTCAATGTGTTGACCAGACTCACATTCAACATACGAGCACTGGTCGTATACGAAAGTACATCAATCAATTCAACAAGAACCAAAAATCTCTCTTTAAAAATCAAAATCTTAAGTAAGTTATAAAAACACGAACCCATTTTCGGAATACCATCCTCGCTCATTTCTTACGACGTGATCCCGGAGATTCGACTCAGATTTTCATCGTAAAAAAAAAAACGCTTGAAATGGGTAAATAAATTGAAAATAACATTATTTGGCACCTTGCCGTATCTCATCAGACACACACACACAAAATAGATACATAAAGTAATCATATTTTCCAAAGTCTTGTGTTACTTGAGTCATCATCACTCTTTATTCCGTCGTGATCATCCGTTGTTGCCGTATCAAAACGAAACGATGACAAAAATTATTATAGTGTGGGTACGCTGAAAAGCAGGAAACGATGTCAATTTCGGAAAATGAAGAATTTTTCCGATTAAATTTACTCTGCCCGTTCATGCATGCACTATGTTTGTAAGCACATCATTTAACACGTTCAGCTTCGATAATATGATCGTAAAAAGTTTTTGCAGGACTTTCATTCGAGGAAAATTTCTTGTTAATTTTAGGCTAAGACATTACGACTACATTTCTGATTAGTTTTTCCATAGATAGTTTAAATCGTTGGTGAAATGAATATTCACTTGCGATGTCGAATTGAAAATAGTATTTTGTACTCTGTTTTAACAGCTTATATGGTATATACCTCCTTTTTGGGTACCGGAAATTTAGTTTTTAAATCAGTGTTTCAAAATCGGACTTATCAAGCTTACACGCTGTGCTTGTTGGATGGACCCTATTCACAATCAACTTCCCACTTCGATAGCTTAACTTTCATTTCCTGCTGTTTCGTTTCCAACCACGCAACTCTCCTCTAACGTTCTAGTCTACCACCCTCTCGACTCAAGGACTAAACGACGAACGAACCGAGCCTATAAAGCACACGCAGCAGCACAGTACAGTACAGCACAACACATATTATTTTGTGAGAAGTCATTTAGTCCGGATCTTCGAGAAATGTTGCATGTTGACATTGCGATATATAGATATATATATATATATATATATATATATATATATATATATATATATATATATATATATATATATATATATATATATATATATATATATATATATATATATATATATATATATATATATATATATATATATATATATATATATATATATATACCGAAGTCTATACGTGCATACATGAATGTGTAGAATCGCAAATAGACACCATAAGAGAACATGGCAATAAATCTTCCAACACCATAATAAAATTACATGACTGAAGACTGATGATGCCTTGTGTTTGATGAAAATTTTAGAAGTTGCTTCCAGGCTTCAAAAGCAGTTAAACCTTTACTTGTTTCGTTCCGAGTTTTTCCGGCGCTATTTTTCAGTTGTTTGTTTCCCGAATCAGGGGACGGGGGTTGTTTCGTGACAGAGAGTAACTTCTTCTTCTTCATCTTCTTCCATATCGCGAACTTTTTCTCGAAATTTTCCAAAGTAATGGTAGTCAACGAACCGTTGAACGCACCTAAAAAAGAGGCAAGAATTTTTTCATCACCTATTTGAGACTACGAAAAATAATACCATTGAACGGTAGACGAAAATAGTAAACTAAACTTGAATAATTTTTTTTTTTTGGTTCATTCATAGACGATTGACAGTTATGAAGTTCTTTAATTTCGTACAAGGCATCCATTCCTAACTCGATTTCCAGTTGGTTTGTTTCATTTTTCGCCCAACAACGAAACCATTCATCATAACAACAAGCTCACATTATAAATTTTTCAAATCCTACATGATTCCTAATTCGAAATTCAATTTGCAAACTAATTATTATACACACAAAATCAATATTCGCACATACTGAACTAATCGAAATCGTATTTCAAAAGACACGAGCTTTCGAGTCCTTGGTTACGAAAATTGCATCGTCAATCTTAAATCATGCTAAATCATCGAAGCTTGGATACCTACTTCTATCCAACGCAAATTGTATTGATCTTCCTCTTTCTGAAGCTATCGCGAAGGATAATGTTTTGCAAACCGATTTCCCTGACTTGTGCTCTTCGACAAACGAACGGCCGTGTCGTTTCATGGAAACTTCATGTCGTTGCTGTATGTAAGTACAAAACTCTTAACACCAACTCCTTGAATTAAGAAGCTACGCAAATTGGTTACATGCTAAAAAGATAATCGGAACTTTGACAAGGTCTAAATTATAGGTCAAACTTGGTCTTCTTCATGTCGTTGATTTTGTTTTGCATTTATCCGGTGATAAGTATACAAACACATCATTCCTTTATCCGTTCTGCTCTCGTATTTCGTCGTTCCATCCCCACCTAGCTACTAACTAAACAACTCTCTGGTTATTCTTTATCTGAACCTTAGTCCGTAACGTTCAATACAAATATCGTTCTTCTTTCGTATCAGCTCAGCACTGTGGAAATTTTCGCATAAATTCTTCGCGCGGTGGTGAAATTTCATTCCAGAGTGATCGCCTCCCATCAGGAACCTTTTGGTAAGCAAATCACGTAATTAAGGATTTCAGGGAGGAAATTAACTTAGCCAAATGGATTACGAATAAAGCCATCAACTGTGCAGACTAAACTCGTATCGTATCTCCTCGAATGTATGTTTCCTATTCGACTCAGCCCTCAAACCTAATCGACCCCCCCTCACTCTTCGGCACTGTATCAAACGAGATGATTTTGTTGTACCGTTAGCCGTCATTGTCGTTTACTGAAACAGAACAAAACACGGCAAGTGGTAAAGCATGTTACAATTTCTTAGGTTTCCTCAGTGAAGAAATATCTGCGTGGCCTTGTCTATCATTGTTGTGATGCTGCTACTGCTGCTGCCCAGCAACTGTTTGAGAAAGAATCGTCTTCTGGTTACTATAGTGCTGCGGTGGTCGGAAGATGGTAACAGCGTAATATTGCACAACTTGAGAACCCAGACAGAGAAACAATGAACTTTGTCTATTCTATTGCTAAACTTCACAATCTAGTGTACATGTGCATAGATCCGTTTCGTGACAATCATCCAATATGGGGTTTTGCAGAAGTATAACCTCATCGGGTTCGAATTGTCTCTTGAAACTTTCTGACTACGGTCGCTTGAAATAGATTAATTAAATCGTGGGTTTTATAGATGAGAGATAGAGAGAGAGAGAGAAAGAGAGAAAGAGTATTCTCTACATATTCCTTAAGCCTTTCTTTTTCACATTCATCGTATTTGGGATCGAATGTGTATAATGTCTTATTCACCAACGTTTTCTACGGCTTCGTAAGTATCTTATTAACTTCTAGGATTTCGTACAAACGCTTAAAGTTTAAAGATATTTTCAACATTGAGAATATCCTAGATTTCATATAATTCCTTGGATATTAATTGTTTTCAAGGCAGTCGATGTTTCTAGTAGATTCAATGATTTCCCAAAAGACCCTCCTCAATATTCTATGAGATTTTCAAAGTTTTTTCATCGATTTTTTTTTTAGAATATCTCATTGAGTGGAGTTTTTGTGTGTGTGTATAGTTTTAGAATTCACCGAACAGTTCTCTAATTAAGTTGAAGTCGTTGAAATACAAAAACAATTCTACCGAATAGAAATTAAAAACACTTTTCCATTCACACGACCTGATTTTAAATAATACATGAAGCACCCGCGGCCAAAACGGGGTAACCCTCATTTCAACTTTTTTTCAGGACGTCAGAAAAACATTCGCATTTTGTATCAATTTAACTTATCAGCCCGAAATATCGCAAGCTCCTAGATGACCTTTACATACGTCATGTACTAAAGTTTCGAACCATTTCATCAATTGCATTTTTATTAATGAGCGCTTCCGTAGCTCGGGGGGGTAACCCCAGAGGTAACCTGCGTCCAAAAGGGGATAACCCACAGTACGCGTTTCGTGTTTTTTTTATGTATAACATTTTTCGATGCATAAATACAATTGTAAATAATATTTTTACCATTCACAAACATAAGTAATATTTACTTTAAAGAAATAACCTAAAAAACGTCTCTCCTCTACGACGCTGCTCACGGCGCTTCTCTTTCGCTCTCATATCTCGGCCAATTTTTGCGCTAGAACGACAGAACTTGAATGAAAAGTCGTCAAAAACTCATGCCGACAACGTGCATTTGAGCAAAAACCTGAAAATGGCACTTAAATCTTTCTTAAAATTAAAATATGGAAAACTGCTTACATGCCAACTGGATTGTTTACACTCGACTAGTCACACAGACACTACCGCAGTCAAACCCAAGCAGATGTAGGCACTCACAACAACGAGCCATCAGCTAATACCGCTAGATGGTGACTCAGGTCTTTTTTTTTTCTCAGAACTTAGAAAAAGTAACGGCGCTCATCGAATTCCCATAAGACTCAATGAGGGGTTACCCCCTTTTGGACGCGAGCTAGTACTGCGGTTACCCCCATCGTCAGCTTTAATCATTAATTAAAAATAAAAATAAAAATATTTTTCACTTTCTCCAAACGCTCCTTGACGTAGTTTTTATTGGAGAATGTGAATATGTTAAAAACTCGATTTCGAAAAAAATGAGGGTTACCCCCTTTTGGCCGCGGGTGCTTCACATATGAAAATTTAATGCTAGCATATCTCCACACAAAACTGGCCAAAATGTGCTGTCGCCCCTGTCAAAAGTCGATCCAGAACTGCCCTGTGAATTTTGTGTCGATCCACCGTCATGATTGAAAGTTACAGGGGAAGAGAGATTTTTAGGGGGTGATCTCCGAAACAAGTCAAAGACTTTAGGAAATCTCGCTAGTTATTTCCATTGAAGAGTGTTTATCATACGAAAATTCCATAGGACTATTTCTTGAAAAAAAAAAACAAGAAAAAAAAACATCACGCTGACAATCTTTCACTATTACTAGAGCCAAAAATCGATCGCACTTATTTTACGTTAAGACCAAGCTACCCTGTTAGTATCATTTTGATAGGGGTAGAGCAAAAGTCTCAATACTTAACATTCATTCTGCCGAGATTTTCTAGGCTGACCTGATTTTTTCCAGGCCCCCCGTGGCCTTCTACCACGGTCTATTGATTTTGTCATGATTCCGATGATTTTTCCTGCACGTCACGTACTATTTTCAACGCTCCCATGATTCTCTGCTGGATTGCTGGAGTTTTTTTTAAGCCTCCCTGACTCTCATGATTTTGTATTGCGATCTCGTGACTTTTTCTGAAACTGGACCTCACGTGTTTGTTTCAATGCTCCCATGATTTTCTTCTAGACTGTTGGGATTTTTAGGCCTCCCTAAATTTTTCCAGTCCCTCATGAATTTCTACCACGATCTAGTTATTTTTTCCGGAAATCGCATCTTTTTTTCTACACCGCTCTGTTTTATTCAACGCTCCTACGATTTTCTTCTGGACTGCCAAGATTTTCCAGGCTTGCCTGATTTTTCGCAGGCTCTCGTGATATTTCACTACGATCCATTGATTTTGCCTAGACTCCCATGATTTTTTCTGGACTTCACGTGCTTTTTTCAATGTTCCCATGATTTTTTCCTCCGATTGCTGAAGCTATGTTAGCCTCCCTGAATTTTCCAAGTCCCTGTTGAATTTCTACCACGATATAGTGATTTTTTCCTAGAATCCCATGATTTTTTCTGGACCTCTCGTGCTTTTTTCAATGCTCCCATGATATTTTTTTCATTGTAATGCCAGTATTTTCCAGGTCAAAAAATATCAAATTTGTCGACAGAGTCTTAAAGCACTAACGTCTGCTTAAACCAGCTTCACTTTTAACGACTACTTCCATCATAGAGAGAAGAACAAACTGTCAGGAAAATAATTTTTCTTTCTTCGTTATTCCATTCAAACTCACTTTTAGCTATTTTCGTCAAACGTTGTTCAATTTACTAACTTGTCTCTTGAAGACTCCATCTAAGGATCACAATCTTAGCATCAGAATCCAAAAAAAAAGGACTTAATGTCGAACTTTTCTACAATTTTCTCTTGCAGCATCCCAAAACTGAATTTTCAACTGCCCACTTTAACTGACTATCTCAATTTTACGCTCTTTTTTTGTTACTAAAATTTTTGCAGTTTTCAGTAATATTTTCCTAAAAATAAAAACCACCCTGTCTCAAACAACCATCACTATCTAGAACCCTTAAATTCCAGACACTCTCAAACCTGAGTCGGTAATGTCTATGTTTTCTTTGATACTAAAAGCGAATAGGCAAAATATCTTATTCTTTCCTTCTGCACACGTTCATCTTCGAAAACCTTGATCAGATCAGGACAGTCTAAATGCTTCTGGGGCTCTGTCGTTTTATCCTTATTGCTGGAAACCTTCCGGTTTGGGAAATACTCCACCTTTATCGTCTGAGTTAGCATGCCCCTGGTTTTTTTTTCTAAAGCATACTCAGACTCGGAATTCACGACATCGTCTGACCCATATTTAGGAACTGCATATAATTATCTTTGAAAAAAAAGCAAGCACAATAAGCCACAATAATGCGGAGCTACTATATTACGGGCGCCGAGTTACTAAGCCTCTTTTTTCACAAATTTTTCGATGCTATCAGTGACCGGTTTTGAATTCACGTCGATCTATAACAAGTGGTGTTTGCGAGCCTACGACTCTTGAACGAAATAAACCGTGCATTCGGTCGAAGTTTATTCAAACCGCTCGTCACACAAAAATGACATCTATGAGCAGAAATTTGAAAATTCACAATAGTGAGTTCAAATCTTTTCACATCTGCAGCATTCGTGGGGACAACCCTGACCCTGAGAAGTCTCAAGACGCCAGGCAACCTTAACTCTCCTACGCTCCTGTAACTTTGTCTCGTTTGAATATCTTTTGCGTGGTATACCGCCTAGTGGTTTTTACTCGCTATTTACCAGTTTGTACGATACCTGACCAACCTTGAAATTATTTTAGTATAATCATTCATGTTCAATAAATTTATTTGCATCCATGGTACTACAAAAAAAATTATCTATCACTGCTCTCAAGCTAACAACCCTGCTTAATTTTCAAATCATTGCCTCCGTTGCAGAACGTTCATGCTCTTATTGCCCCCTAGCTATTTTCACAGCAAAATCTGTTGTACAGCAATTCGGTGTAATCGATTATTATCAATTCGGAGAAAAGCGAGGGTGAATTTTTATGCTCCGGCTTCTCGTGACCACCACAGAAAAAAAAACCTATGTGAAACTGGTTGATAATTAATGCGAAAATAAACATAAACAACGTGAAATAAAATAAAATGTTCTCAGAGTCTGTTTTAATGTGTTTTTTTTTTGTTCTGTACAAGATTAAATAAACACAGAAACCCGGGGGCGCTTCGGCTACAAAGTACAAGGTCGCAAAAAAAATTAAACGACAAATATGACTTAAGTGACGTGTTGTGCAGTGTTCGCGGAGCATAGATATTTTCTCAGTTCGCCATTACTCTACTAAATCTTACAAACAACATAGAACATGGCAAAAAAAAAAAATAATCCGCCATCAGGCATGATTTTACTTCACATACATACATATACATTCATGCACAAAATGACATGTGTCACCGTATATGTACTTGCATCATAGCAGGATTTTTTTTCTCTCCATTTTATCCTACTTTTAATGAAATTTTCGTTGCCTCGAAATGAGAATATCACAGGAGAGTGCTGGAATGAAGGTGGCGGGGGAAGGAGGAGATACATGAAACGAAAAGCGCAAACCCAGTCAGGGTCATCGTGAGAATTGTCGAAATGGAAACGGATGTAAGCGCTGTGAGGAAGGACCAACAACGAAAAAGGGCATCAGCAATCGCAGCAGTAGCAAAAAGTAACAGTACAGGGAGCTAGCTGCACAATGAAAACAGAAAAGAAAGAAAGTGTTCTGAGCCGCGGGTCGGTTCTTTAGGAAAATACATGATGTGAAATGTAAAAAGCACAAGTACAATGAGAATGAGGGAGTTTCGAGAGAACACAGTAAGTGAGTTCAGCATGAAAAAAGGGCCTGAAACGAAAGTTTGTCAGGAGCGCGTATATTAAGGTTTCGAATCATCCTCAATGCTGTATTACTCTAGTTTTATTTTGTTTCCAACTGGAATCGAATTATAGCAATTACGAATGAAATGTAGATGAGTTTCGTTTGAAGGATTCTCCAAAAATAAATCATCTACAATTAAGTAGATTTCACTGATTGCATCATTTCGATTATCACTCTCACCGAACAGTATTGTATTAACCAGACGCTGTAAATAATTCACAGGAAATTATTTTAATTAGGCATCGTTCAATTGATGCCAGGCAATTTTCCATGAAATAAAACCAAAACTCCGCTCTCAAGTTCCAAGACAGGATACGGTGAAATAAATAGCTGTCAGTTGAAAAACCCACAATATCAGCTGATATCGAACATCTTCCATTTGTTACCATGAAAAAAAATATCAGGTTACCACCATCTCGTTCGAGACAATCTTTGACCCCGATCACCGCACTACTAGCTTCGGTCTTCTTCATTTTCAGTGTTTTTTTCCCCCTCCTTCAATGAAACCATTTTCATTTTGTTGAAAATAACAGCACTTATAATTACGATGAGCCTAGAGACTGCAATTCAAGCGGAGAAAGGAGTCAAATTCGGGAAGAAAAAAAACAAAAAACAAAATGAACTGAGCAATGCTTGAAACGACAAGATACGTAGATGCAATGAAAGATGTAGTAATTGCTAAGATACTGTTGCAAATCGTTGTTGCTGACCTGTTATTAGTTAGCGATTGTTTTTTTTTGTACTAAGATGAAGGTAAACTGATAAGTATCGAAACGGAGTTGTTTGTAAACTTCCGAAGTTAACATGTGTTTTGAGCAAAATTAGTTTACTGTCATCATAGATACACCAACAGTATCTTTCAATTTATTGAATATTAAGATAGTTTCTTAAGAATTTGAAATAACCAATCAGTGAAAAAACGTTCACTTCATTTTTCTTTGAATTGAATTTTCGTAATTTTTAGATTTTTTTTCGCTCAAACATCTTGAATTATTTGTTGTTCCAATACAGCTATGATTTTAAAGAATTTATATTCTGATCAAATTTTGGAAAAATCTTAAAATTCTTGTTACGATTGAATAAATCTAATCATGTGGGATGAAAATGGCTACATAGGACAACTAGAGCTGACGTGCATTTGCAAACCCACATTGGGCGCTCTATCAAATCAATTGATTTTAAGCCCTTATTTTGCGAAGGTATTCCAAAAGAAATCGAAATTGTCTTGAAATAGATAGTGTTGTATATTTACTGGAAAATTTTGTGAAATTATTTAAAATTTTCAAAATGATTTTAATTTTTTGACATTAAAATAAAGTTTTCAAGTGATGCGATTTTTCCAAATGTAAATAAAATTTTGAAGTTTCCGAAAAAATTATCAAGTGTTACTAACATTGTTCGTGGAAATTTATTAAAATTCTTAAAAAAAAAAACCATTCGAAATGGACAAGACATTGTTGTGTATACTTAAAAATTCAAAGTGTATTTACATATTTCAAGCTCTGTCAATTGACAGTACTGTGCTTTTATATTTCAAGATTTCCTTTTATGGCATGTATGTTATCTTATTGTGGTGTTACCGCAGGTGTTGCGATGAAAATTCGTTAGCGGGAAGCATTGGGGAAAATTTACGGAAAGTTGAAAATGTTTGAAGAACAAAGGAAAATTGGAGATATAAGTAGTTAGGAAATAGCCGTGAAACTGGACAGTTGACGATTCAGTTGGAAGAGTCGAGTTTAGAAACTAAAGAAGTAAATTTGACAACTAGATAGAGTAAAAATTGAAGGCAAACCTATTGTGATAGTGATTTGAGGCTAAAAGTCGTAGGATTAAATTCTGGCTTGGTTCTTTCTAGCGTGCTTCCAGTGCATCCTTGCAGTTTTTTTTTTTTTACTATATTGGCTACTTTTCTATGTATTTGCAATGTTTCGGAGTAGAATATATAAGCAGGAATTAGAAGTTTGATAAACATGTGATTTTAAAAGAATTCTGAAAGTCTCAATGGTCCGAACACGTTTTTTTTTTACAAATTTAAATGGAGAACTCAGCTATGCCAGAAGAGAGACATATTAACATAATTTTCATAACTCTACTCTATGCAATTAAGACACCATTTTTGACTGACACTGACTTAATTATAAGCATTATAAGATATTTCTTCGTTTCAATACCTGTCATTTTATCAATGTTCTGTAAAAATCAGTAGATTAAAGATTTTCAAAATGACAGAAAATAGATTGAAAAAAAAACACAAAATGTCAACAAAAAAAAATAAAATTGAAGAACAAGTTTTCGTCGCATGTAATATTTTAGACGATATTCGATTCCTGTAAAATGAAAATTTTGACAAAAAACATCTTGAACTGCTTGTTCTAAAACAAAATTATAATATAACATCAATATCCATTCAATTGTTAATGAATTAATAGTAAAGAAGAGAAAATATCAAAGAGCGCCCAGCGTGGGTAATGTTCATATATACTCTCCAAACTTCGGATTTTAATCACATTTCCTTGATGACAGTTACAAATACCATTGAAAAATTAAAACATTAGCCTGCAGCTTATTTTTTACGATAAAAGACGAAAGAAATAGCTTTTCGTTTTTTCTTTGTGAGATTTATTGAGAAATCTATGGGTCTCATAATCAATATCAGGCATTCAATGAGGCAAAAAAAAAAATTCAAATACCGTAGTAAAACCTTAAAATGTTGGAAAAAAAATTATTCCTGATGTCGAGAGGTCTGAAACTTATTTTGGTGGTTTTTAAAGAGCCACAGCTTCAAACCAGTATCAAACCTAGTAGTATCATATTACGCTCTGTGCTGTAAAAGCAATTTTGTTCACACTTGCCACCGATAGCCAATCTAAAATCTCTGCCAACTATGAAAAATAAATTATATTTGCGCACCACCATCTCCCTCCCTACTATTTGTCAATTGATCGTATCTCTGATCCTGTCTGTACATTGCATTTTACAATATTGACTCACACCCCCTTTTCACAAAAGGAAGCTACACAGATACTCGAAAGAAAATTACTTCCAAAATGGATAGCTAGATCTTTCTTAGCCCTCGGGCTACAGGCTGTGTCCTCCGGAAGCATGAAAGAAATATGCCATCCACTCAAGTCGGTTTCGAAACAGATTTTGATACCAAAAGCATATATCTTGCTAACATATAAGCCATAGAAAATTGAGCGAACTATGAACAAGAATCATTCCTGAGGAGTGAAATTCCAAGTGGTAGTCGACTCCTACTATCAGAGCGACGAAACTAGTAAATGTCGAACTTGAGAAAGTTATCCGAATTTCTGTGGGATCTCTCTTCTTCGGGAAAGTTTTCACAACGAGTTTTAGTCTTGTCCGCGCGACCAGGATTTTGGTGTGTCTGAATCCTTGAGATTCCTACTTCGCCTTCTGGCCTTTCATCGGTTTTCCCATCGAAATCGTACTCATGCCGAACTGCATGAATTCGTTTCTTATGACCAGAGGTTTGAGAGTTTGGGACAACAAAGGACTAGCTCGCCAAATACATAACTCCAGCTCTCGAACTCATATTCAGAACGATTCACATAGCATATTGTGAATGTGTGATATCCTATGTTCCAAGTTTTCGAAAGTAATTTTGCACATGACTCCCTGGTGATATGCAGAACGAAAGGCAAAAGGATGATTACTTAGCTTCTTAGGTACATATCCAGACATACATACATGCTATGGACTTGATATCCTTTTTATTTTTCGATCCCGATTTGTTTTTGTCATTGTCATTCGTTTTGTATTGGTCTCGTACCGAATTTAGCAGTTGGGGATTTGATGAAGCTACGAAGATCTTTCGTATTCGTTTGTTAGATTTGAAGGTATTAGAAAGATACTATCTGGCTTTCGACTTACGTTAAGCACTTCTTTATTTTTCGATTTAAATCAGGGTACGATTTTGCTCGCAACGAATTCAGCGGTCGATGGGTGATAGATGTTGTTATTTTTTTCGGCGACTAAGCAACACTTAAGCTTTGACAATGGAAACGTTTAATGCCTTTAACACGGTGCACCGAATAAATTGACAATTTGACAGTGAACGAGAGAGTTTTATTGAAATCACGATTCTTTGGATTTGATATGCAGAACAAATTGATGCGTTAGATTTTTTTTTTTTCGTTTTGTTCAGTTGTCGCAATTTTTATTGGAGCCTAAATTTCTTAAGAATTTACTTTTAGGTTAGGTTGCTTTTAGGTTGGAGTAAAATCAATGCCATTGCATGTGAAACAGAACATCATTCAAATGGCCACCCCATGATTAAATTTGGCAAACCTTTAACTGTTCAAACGTCAAAACGAATTTGACAGAAATGTCATGGCATCACAGGGAAATGTCAGCAGGAAATTGGGGCTGCCCTAATGGAAAACGCTATACCTTATGAGGCTGTCAGAATATAAAACATTTTTAGCCTAAAACTGATTTACTTGGGGTATTTAATTCGGGTATATTGGGAATGGTGGAAAAAATGGAAATTTTTTGAAATTTTTGAGTTTTGTCATTGACGCCATTACTGACTGTTTTAGATCAACCGAAAACAGACTGATATCAGAGCTCGATCGACAAAAAATCATATAGTTGGCAAATATCTTAGAAAATTTATCGTTCTGGCATTTTGAACGAATACAGGATGAGGAGGAACGTAGATGCATTTGGTTTCGTTCGATTCTCCATTTTTGCTAGCCATTCTTCATGAAGTGGGATGTGGACTTGCATTGTTCGGGATTCCATAACTGAATAATGCCAATCGGATTCCCATGGGCAATTTTCAATGAATTCATTTGCTGTTAATAAGAAATTCAAGCAACATGTTTTGTTTTTTCAAGTAATTCTTGCATCATATTACTCATCGTCGTCATGTATCGACTCCTATTGTCTCAAAGTGTTGACAAAATCGAAGCGAGTTCTATGTTAGAGCTGATTTTAGAGCAGTGGTTTCAGCAGAGCCGTGTGCTTTTTGTTTGATTGCGTCGGTATACTTGACCCCAGGAGCTACTAGTGATGAAGGTGCAAAAGTCTCCGGCATGGAGCCTGTTGAGCGTGATTTTGAATTGAGATCGTCTTTACTCTCAGATATTGAAATACTGAGCAATTTCTGTAGTTAGCAGTATGGCTGCTACGACAATTGCTACATTTTGTAATTGCAGGATCTGGTTTACTCTTATGATGGGCAAATTTTTTTGCCACTGCGTTCGAAATTACTTTTATGAGAAACGAAATTAAATGCAGCATGGTTTTTAACGTAACCTAACCTAGTTTTTCAAAGGAAATTTCTCTAATATGCTTGCACACCCAACACTTAATCATATTTTCCTATATTAAAGGCTCAAGAGCAAGTTTTTCATGCAAGATGTGTCAACGAGTTTTGAAATGAGATGTTTGTGGCATAGGTCGCAAAGTTGAAACGTCGCTTCGATGCGAGTTCACTCCCTTTTTCATCATGCAAACTGAAAATACTTTGCACAAATTATTCGAAAGACTTGTGCCTCTCGTATCTTTTGTTGAAACACGAAGAACAATATCATATATGTCGCTAAATCGTAATAACTTCAACGAACCACTCTTCTTCCCCCGCTACACACACATACACACATATACATACCCAAATACCATCAACATAATTATGAATAGACATTTACACAATGGTCCCCAGTAAGTTAACGCTAGCGGCAATTTCAATATGCTTAATGAATTTGATTAGGCCTACGACCTCTCGAGCTTGGTCAGGTTAATTATTTGCTCGGCGTACTGTGGCGATGCTGGGTGGTACGCTCTAGCAATGAGAATGACGAAAGAAAATGTCGAATGGCAAATAGAAAGACCGTAACGAACAATTACTGTGCCGGCGCGTGATAAAATATTCATCTCCTTCCGCATCATGTCTTGACTTCGTCAGGTGTGCGAGTAGTCCAGCCAACCAACTACCTCCTGGTAAGTCCTTTAAACCCTGCAGCTGCTGGTCATAATACCGTGTCCTCATTACAATGGCGCTTACATGAATATCTTAAAAAGATGCCAAGAGAACGGAAAGCTAATAGACAAGAAAATAGACCGTGTGACTTACTACCAATCCTCGAAAATTACCAACTACCGTTAGGCTAGTCCACCCTGCTACAACAAAGACCAGGTGAAGATCTATTCATTATACCGTTCCGTGCGACAACAAGAGACTGTTGATGATGATACGAGCGACGGATATTAGGTGGCAAGAGACCTTGGGCAATTGCCATGAAAATTTTGTATTTTAAATGGTCCCGCCGCGCGAGCAAAGAGGAGCAGCAGCAGCAGCGACGACAACGACGACGACGACACCAGCCACCACTAAAGACAAAATTCCTAATCCTAAACTATCTTCGTAATTGACGCTTGGCGAATAGAGAAATTAATGAGCTCGTTCATTGTCGACGTTTTTGTTTTTGTTGTTGCTGCTGTTGCTGTAGCTGATGATGATGGTCGAGCCCTTCACCCGCAAGTATATGCTCTTCAGGTCAGCGAAAGCCAGGGGAGAAATGTAAAAGATACCACTACGACAGGGTCCGTTTTTCTTTGCCAGGACTCAGATTCGCCATTTGAATACGTTGAAGCCCCCCCCTGAATATTATCAATGAAGACAACAATCGTGCATATCACTTTTACAGTGTATGAATCGCAAACTCATTAACTAGTTAACTTCAAACGTTTCGCGCGCTACGAACGAATATAATTACTTAGATTAAACTCAAGGTATTGTCAAGGTGTTCATTTTGTATTTTGCCCAAAAACGAAATGGAAATAAACGAAAACGAGCTGGAAGTTGGCTTAGAACGACGACGACAAAATCTTAGAAGTAATATGGTGGTCGTTACATTATTTAATCAGTTCAGTAGAGTAGTCAGCGAGTGATATTTAGGCGGTAATACTCAAGTTCAAGAAGCTGACTAAAGAGCGAAATAAAAGGGGGCTAATGTAGTGCTATTTACATTTAATGGGAATATCTTTGGATTGAAGTCGAAGTTATTTTATAGTTTAGGGTTTGGAAATTGCCGTGAACATGACAGCCATAGATTAATTTTATTGAGCGAAAAGATTCGCATGAAATATTTTGATTGAAGTGATTTAACGTGAGACTGAGTTTTGTCTTTGATTGTAAGGAACGAAGAACGTCGAGGTGAAATAAGACAGAAAATTTAAATTGCTGAAAGAGAGAGAATTTTACTTAGTCTTAAAACATTTACTAACACTAATCTGATAGTGATTTTTCTATTGTTGCCAAGTGTTAATCAATCATTCTGATAATAGGCGTGCACAGGACTTTGAAATAGAGGGAGAAAACACCAGGATTCAGCACACATTCTGTTTCATTTTCATTGAAGTACTGTCAAGGTACAAGTGTGAGTTTTTTTCAAAGCCAGCTACGCAATAGAGGTGACAATTACTCCCTTTGTCCTCGTCTGTGCACGCCACTGATTTCAAGCATAGTTTGACTTTGCGGCTTTTTGCTCGTAAACACTTTCTTATTTTTCGTAGTATTATTCTGATATTGTGGAGCTGCTTGCGTTTGATATTGAATGAAAAACATCAGAAAAATCTATAATGCAGACATTAGTCGATTCACCGACCATAGGCGGGCAAAGAATCATGAAATAGAGAGGGGGGGTTGGTGTCAAACTCCTAAATTCGAAGCGGTATATCCTTGATTTTCAGCGAAACACTGTGAAGGCACAGAAAAGTTGTAGTAAGAATAAAGTGTCGCAAATCAATTTTCAAAAGTGGTTAAACGATAGAGGAAGCAATCGCCCCCCTTTTATCCACGCCAGTACACGCCACTGTCATCGACTTGAAACCTAAAACTAACTTTGTAGGTGCATTAAATATTATTTTTTTTTTGAAGAAAAATAAAAAGAAGAACGTTAATTCTTGAAAATGTGAAAGCCTAGAAACAAGTGAGAGTGTAGGAAAAAATTATGGGAGTCTGAAAGCTTGGAAAACATCATAAAAGTCTATAAAAATATTACGAGACTTTACATAAAAGGTAATCAGGCAAAATATCCCAGGAGTTTAAAAGAAGCAAACTGCATGTTTCCTATTTGTTTCCACCCTGTAAATTTGGTTTCGAACCAATGACTGCGTTAGAAGTTCTGGGGTAGAAAAATGTCGAGGGCTACCATCCACGAAAACAAACCCAATTTTCGAAACTGAAACGATTTGTTGTTAAGTTTCGCTACAGAATCATTAACATTATATTCTCGTTTTATTTGTAAATCTAATAGTAGCACAATTCATTGTAGAAAAAAAATGTGGGAAAAATTAGAATGGCTGGCAGCACCAAAACTGTTTTTTTCTCTTTATTTTTTTTATTTTTTTATTATGATTCCCAGACAACTGGTTTGTTGGTATAAGGGATAGCACAAAGTTTTTTCTTTTTTTACGTTCCCACGACACGCGGTGTTCCCAAGTGGTCCCCCATCTAGGTACTAACCGTTAACCGAAATCCTTTCAAACTAATAAAATCAGGGTGAGAAGGTAGAAAAATATCTAGTAGGTTTGTATTACGTCCAGATACATAAGAGACTCTTATGGAACAATGGTGGTCTACAAACATGGTGGTCTACAAACATTTTTTTTTAGAACAAGCCATCGAACCTTAGCAAAATAATTGTGGAACTCGAAAAAATCATGAGAGCTTCGGGACAAAATCATAGGGGTCAAGAGAAAAATAATACAAGTCTAGAATAAAATAAGAGTCTAGCAAAACCACGGAAGCCCAGACCAAAATTTTGACACTTCTCAAAAATATCGGGATAATTTGACGATGAAAATATACAAATCTGAAAAATGATACTGGAGTCTAAGGAAAAGTCCTAGAGGAAAATGAAAAACATTAAGAGCAAGTGAAAAAATATCGTAGGACCCAGTGCACTGTGCTCATTATGTCCAGTCGAACAAAAACCAAAACACACAATGCAGTGTAAGCCTAAAGCAAGGTAATGAGTTGTGCCCTCCACTGTTCAACTTAGTTCATAAGGAGTACGATACTATAGAAAATCAATCACGCAGATGCTTTCACTTACTTTAGCTTAAGCCAAAGAACTTCTGCTTGAACTTGACCAGGAAGGAAATAAAAATAAGCATAAAAATGAATCTGACAGTTACAAAAATGTCGATGCAAAGAAATAAAGAGGACCTTCAACAAACAAAATATACCTCTTGACGAATAGAATTATGTATAAAATATAAAAGAGCTCTCCACAATAATCCAACTATGGTGACTGTAATAGACAGATCACGTAAAACGCATAGACGATCATCGCGTACTTCAAAATGTGGTGTTGCAAAAAAAATCGGAGGTTCAAAGGACAACAGTAGAAAAACCTAGGAAACGCTGATCTTACTCTGTCAGCAAAACTGGCCCATCGCTGTTTGGATTTCCTATTTGGAGGACATGGTCATTGGACCAAGGCAATTGGAGGTGTGATCTATAAGAAGTCAAGGCCCGGGAAGGATGACGGCACGAAACGAAAATGCAAACGATAAGGCTATTAATAACTCGTCCAAAACATTCGGAGGACGTAAATTACCAAGCAATTATGCATCGCTAAATTCCTATCAGTGTCTTTTACTCGTTTTATAACCGCAAGGTCTTTTCAAAATTCATCGCCATCATCTTTTCGAGGAATATTATTTGTTCAAGCAATTAAACACGTTCAGAGAAAAATGATAGCAGGGACATATCAGAACCGAGCTGAGATAAATACACAACACGCACGAAGGACACAGCCGAAGTGACAATGATAATAATAATTCTCGTATTGAAAAACCCCCAAAGTATTTTTACTATTGTGCATTCGAAACGTAAATTATCGCAACGGAGTTTTGAGGAAGCAAACCAAAAATTCAGTTTCAACGACGACTCATACCAGTGAAGAAGGCAGGAAGCTAAATGGCGAGTAAAGCATTCAAACTGCTCCAACTTCCATGCCATTTTACCACCTGGAGCCTTACCGACTCGCTTCCGGCACAAAATAAAATGAATCGCGGCCAGCAAGCCAGCAAGCAAGCAAACGAACGAACAAACGAACGAGGAGATAAGTAATAGATGGTATCTAGTTAAAACTTCTTTTCGGTTCGTAGAAAACGAATTTAATGAAATGGAAGTTATTTTATCATTTTCTCAATGCTCCTATTGCCATTGCGTGCTTGTTTCTTACTTTGCTCTAAATTTTATCGCTGACCGGGAAGGTTGTTTATTGAACGATTACCAACGGATAGATTGGAAGGGATGAATGTTCGTTGTTTCCGCAATGTTTTAAGAG
The DNA here is from genome assembly GCA_947369275.1 of Nemotelus nigrinus. Lineage (NCBI taxonomy): Eukaryota > Metazoa > Arthropoda > Insecta > Diptera > Stratiomyidae > Nemotelus > Nemotelus nigrinus. Next base: position 1,621,720 of record OX376376.1, read on the forward strand.
TATATCAAGGCTATTATTTAGAGGAGGTTACTAGTGGTTCATCATATATGGTTGAAATTGAGCTAAACCTGTATCATATTTAAGCTTAGTTCATAGATTTTCGATATGAATTTATAGATTTTAAAAATCGAATTCAAATAATTTTTTCGAATCAAATTCACGTTTTTTCGCGTGTCAAAATCACATTTTTTTCGAGTCATATTCATAAATTTCCATTTGAAGTTCATTTTTATATAGAATTCATTGCTCTTCAAGGCGATTCGATACTTTGCCATACTGCAAAATAGCATTCACAGGCTTCTAAACTCATTCAAAATTAAATTGTTTCGGAACTGAATAAAATTCATAAAGATATTGAATTTGACTGGGAAATATCATGAATTTGCCACGGAAAATCATGAATTTGTACCAAAAATCATTGAATTAGGGTGAACATTTATGAATTCAGTTTGAAAATGGTAGATATTTATCTGCTTATCCATTCAACATTGTTTCGTTTCAGATCGACATTTTTCACTACCAATCTATTTATTTGTTTAGATCTGAATTCGTACATCATTCTTCCTCCACATCACTCTATCAGTTTTTCTGCTTTTATTTAATTGTTGATTCAACATTTAAAAGTTTATTCAACTTAAACTACAAATCATCAATTATCTAAATCAGTAGCGTGCACAAGACTTTAAAATACAGGGGCAAACATCTGAACTCGGCCCCAAATTTTTCTTGATTTTCAGTAAACTACTGTGACGGTACAGTAAAAGTGTAGTACGGGGTTGTGTATAGCAACAAGTTTTTAAGAGTGGGTTAGCAATGAAACGAAGAGTTGCCATCCTTTTCTTTTGCTCCCGTCTAAGCACACGCTACTGATCTAAATAGCCCCAAAAAAATCCTATTAAGGGGAGATATACACCTAGGAGCCGGAAAAAATGGCCGTTTTTGTGCATTTTTTTAAGGAAAACTATTTGAAATATCGGATTTATAAAAATATACACATTCAAAAGTATGCTTAATTTTCTTTATTTAAAAATATAGAAAATATACAAGGATATTGTCTGATCTTTGGAGCGCCGTAAAAAAAAAACCAGCGTTAACGGTACCCACTGGCATTTTTTCAAAAAACATCTGAAAAAAAAAATCGAAAAAGATTATTAAATTAGATACTATAATCTAGTACTTGTCATAGCCGATTTTGAAAATTTCGATTAATAACAAAATGGCGGACGTTTGAACATGAATAGTGATTTTTGAACCAAAAATTAGATATTATTTTGCCTATAAAACAAAAACTAAGTAACGAAGAAAAACCCAATGGCAAGTACTAGATAATGCTATATGGAATAATCAAAGAATTAAGACAATCAGTTAATTGGTTTTCGAGAAATTTTGGGTACCGATTTGAAAAACGTGTTTTTAAGAAAAACGCGTTTGAAAATTTAGGACTGAATAAACCATTCAATTAGGGGGCCCGGTAGCTCTGCTCGCTAAGGCGTCAGGCCGAAAAGGGCCGTGCTACGGGGCCTGCGGGTTCGAATCCCGCCAGTGCCATGGCTGTAAGTGTGAATGCGTGTGATTGTCCATGAGGGTGGCAAATGGGCCCAAACTGGTGGCCTAATGCTCGCCGCGTTCCCGGCAGCCCTCTTCGCTAACCTAACCTAAACCAATAAATTTGTCAACTTACATGGAATCATGGATACGAGGCCCATAGTATAAGTCTTTTACGGTCTGCGGAGTATTCATAGGTTCTAAATTGTGTTGCCGACGCCGTATTCAGCCTTCTTTCGTCTGTTCTTGCGCTTGCAGCTCGGCTTTCGCTATGCGAGTTTCGTCTTCTGGCGCTGCGTTTAAGTGCGCACCGATATTCTTAACACATTTGTGACTTCCAACAATGAGGTGAAACCATTGTTGTACATGTTGCAAGATATACTGCAATGTTAACGATTTTGACCCTGCTGTTCATTATTTTTGGGGCTATCTTCCAAATAAGTTGGTTGCAGTTTGGAGTATATCCACCAATGCTGCTTTCCAACAATTTTTCATTGCTGAGGTCTTCGTATACTGGTTTGATGACATCTTACACCCTTTTTGGGTAATGCTCAATAATTGTGATGAACATTTTCCAGTTCTCCTTTAGCCTTCGCTTGTTGCCACTGGCACCACGATTCGGGGCCTTCGGGACAGAAATGTTGTTGAGACTTGCTGTCTGTTGATCCGTAATGGTAAAATGTTGCCCACATCGCTTCTTTCATTTCATCCTTAGAGGCACAATTTCTGCGAATAGGTAAGCCATAGTAAATGCTCCGTTTATCTATAAACTTTGCCCTCAATTTGTTTTTGCTGCCGATTCCAGGACTTTTTTTCTTGCATTCGCGAAGACGGGTTCCCATTCGCTTTTGAACGTGTCCCACGCATTCTTTTGTTGTAATTTCAATCTCGTTACCATACGGTTTCGCATTCACTAATCCTGTGTTCGTCTTAGAGTCGCCATTCCCGGCGTCATTAGTGTACACAACTCTATACTTTTCGACATTTATTGTGAAAACAATTCTTTCATGGCGTTAACTTCCATTTTACCTGCCGATCCATCATGATTGACCTGGCAATTTTCATCGTGATTCGATTTCCATTCCTCATATTGCTCAGTATTTTTGTGTTTACTCCAATAGTAACATTCAGCACAATAAGAAGATTTTACAAGAAAATCAACAACTTTTCCTGTTAACTGTCCAATTAGAACCGCAAGTTCGTACAATGAGGTAAAACCACGTTTTCGCCACGTATCATCTCCAAAAACGGTTAGTTTTGCTATACCAGCACTCGAATTTTGTTGTGTTATTTCCTGTTATTCTTCTTTTACAGCTTGTTTTCACACCAATTGAACAATACTTGAAGCAGCATAATGAATGTTATTAACTATCATATCATACGTCGCCAAACACGTTTCACTCTCTCGGCTGTAACTAGCTTATTTACAGAAATATTAACTTGGTCTTTTCACCAGATATTTCTGAGACCTGTATCTTCAAGAAAATGCAATAAAAAATAAATCGATTTTTTCGACCATTCTAGGTGTATATCTCTCCTTAATACAACTGTAACCCATTGAATCACTAAAAAAATGCTTAAAATGCCTTCTATCATCGTATTCTATTACCGCCTCTTCATTTTATTGCTTAGACAATTTTCACTATGTCTAGTACAAAATAATAAAAAAAAAAAACACTTCAAACTGGCTTGGACTCTTCTTATTTGTTTCTTTTTCGAAACATCAAATGCCAAAAAGAACATTGAAACCAAATCGATTCACACACAAACATTTTTCCGAAGTACTTGCCTATGTTTGCTTGACTACTTGCCTTCCTAACGGCCTTCCACCTACCCATACACATATATCCAAAATGCATGATTGTAACATCGTCACTTACATATATAGGCCACAAAATCATATTTACACTTTATTTACTATACTACTTTCATTTATATTCGACATCCTTCGAAGGAAGGAAGACCCCCAAACGAAGAGTAGATGGAGCAAAAATTGTGTTTTATTGCGTTCGTACGTCACCAAAAAAAAAAACAGTATTCGCTTGTCGCTGATGTGAAGCTTGATAAATAACGTATTTTGCGACAGAGAAAATATATCGTTTGTTATTTAGTTGCTGTGTTGTTGTTGTTGTTGTTTTCTTTTTGTCATCGATACGATATTCTGTGCTTTCATCATCACATCCACATTCGTAGACTGTCTTGCTTTGTCGCTCTTAGCATCAGTCAGCAAGTACGTGTTGAAATATGATTACGAATCCAAAATGTCAAGACCCGACCAACCGTACGATTCAAATCGTATTTGCGCGCTTTTTTTTTTTTTTTTGCTTTTTGGCAAGAAAATTTCGCATTATACGAACGATGACCCAAATCGTATATAAGATGCATGATTTCTTAGCAATTACACTAAGAATAAATATGTGTTTTCGTTGCAAATAATTGTGAGGATAAGAAATCGAACCAGTTGTCTGTTGATAAGATACAATTTAAACATTTCAGATATGTTTTTGACAGTTCAAGTGTTTTAAATTTTACATTTATCATTAGCGTCAGGTTTAAACGATAGGTAGGGTTGAAGAATAAAATGGATTATACCACACAATGGATTATGTAATTTTTTCTCTTTCCTCACTACCCTCCCTCCCTTCGTCGATTTTCTAGCCCAGGAAGGGGTTTTGCACCATCCTTGATATATTGTTTCACCAAAATAGTTTTTTTTTTTTTTTTTTACATAATTTTCAGGTCAAATTTCATCCAATTGCGCTTGTCGATTTGCCCACAATGGGCGCCATATTTTCTTATGGTTTTCTCCTGTTCTTATGTTGCGAAATTTATTCACACAATTTTTCTGACTGATTTGCAGATAGTAATGTATTGAATTTGAATAATACATCACGGCCCCCAAAAAAAAATTGAAAACAAAATCCAATTTTCGCTAAAATGTTGGCCTAAAAAGTAGAACCAAGCTAAATGGCTTGGTTGAGAGCAAAGGAAATCTAATTTTTATTATTTTGTATTGTCCGCACTAACGGTGAGAGCTTCGGCGGCGTCCAGTTCTGGTTTTTAAATAAGTACCGACATGTCAGAGGAACTGTTTTCTGAACTGGATGATTCATCAGATCCTGATGTGCTGACTTCTTCAATATTCGAAGACGAGATTGCGATTTTAGAAACGAATAAAATGGAAAAATTTGTGGGATCTGTAAAAATGCCAAAAAATATAATTTGTAGAAAAAACCGATTATATGGTGGGGAAAAAGTTAAACTCTCTAATATGATAGTTTACACATTCTTGAATAATTTACTGTCAACCAGTGTGATTCAGCGCACTTGGACTATGTGTAATTCAGATTTTATGCAAGTTTATATTAAGGAGGAATTCTGGTCTAGAAATTTGTTCAAGTCGATTTTTTTTCGTTTGCATATTTTCAAAGTTTAGACCTTTAAGAATAAGCTTTTAAAAGGATTTTCGGAAATTCGAATTATTTTTGGAGTTATAGCTATTTTTGTGACACGCCAACTAACTGCCCGAAACGAGACTCCAAGTTTTAAACGCTTTTTTCTCGCAACTACTTTTCTCGATACGGTTGACATGATATCTCTAGTTCTGATGAACCGATTTACGTGAAATTTTGCACAAACCCTCTTAACACTATTGGCTATCGTCTGACGTAAGGACTTTTCAAATTTTGTTTTCTACTATTTATTAAAAATCCCCAAAGTTGATAAAATGAGGCAAAAAACCAACTTTTTTTTTATATGGACGCCATTTTGTGAGAAAAAAAAGTTTTTTCAAATCGCCTACGTCAGACGAATTTCACATTCTTCTTATTACAAAATGCACCAAAAATTTATGTTTCAGACCACCAGGAAGGTTGGAATCATGTCAACCATGAGGCAAGTTTCTTTTTTTTGAGCCTTCACTTCGCCGGCCTGTATCTACAACAATTTTTATTTTTTTTTTTAATTTTTGAATAAATTTTTATACTTTTAAAATGTTAGTAAAAGACGTAAAAAAATATATACCAAAAATGTTTATGGTTTTTTTTATTGCGTCCGTAAAATCGCATCAAAATCGTGCTTCTAGACCAGAATACTGCCTTAAAATGGATAAATAGATAGCTACAAGAAGAATTGAATTAATAAAAATAAGACACATTTTTAGTAAAAAAAAAATAAAAATTTCGTGACTAGAGATTATATAAAGATGTTTACTGTTATCGAAAAAAAAGCGTTTTTACTGGATTTAAGAGTCAAAAAAGAGTTTTGTGGAACCTTCAATATCGTAAATCATCTGTGCAACTTTTTTTTTTTTTTTACAATGGTTCAACACAATCTAAGTTTTTTTAAAACGAAAATCCCAAAACATAGCTGTGTAATTGTTACGCTATTTGAGATCACTGATTTAATCAACCTGAATATAAAAGCTTTCGAATGACATAAAATGAAAAGCTTGAATTCTACGAAAATGTATGTTGAAGATAAGATTCTTGCTCGTTTAAATGTTTATTTTCATATGTTTTTTTTTCAATTTTAAGTACACAATGAGACAATTGCTTAAATCCATACATTAATATCTGCAGTTCTTCATGCAGAGCGGTAGATTGTTAACTTAACTAAACTCACAAATTACTCTTAAGACCTTAAAAGAAATCCTAGATACTTAAAAGCCAGTAATTTTAAAAGAAGAAATAACGTGAAAACCTATGAAAATGTTGCTAAAATCTCATAAGACCAACGTCGTTTCAAAGCGTTATTGATATCATAACATTTTGCAAGCTATCATTTCACTTTCAGATCTCTCTTCAACCACACTTTCGCCACAAGCATATGGCGTTATATGGTATGGTGGTCTACATATGGTGCATTAATAAATCCAACACAGTTTCTTCGATGAAACGATATAGAAATAACAACAACATAACCAAACAATTGACTAGATTTACAAGAGAACCCTTTATACATATATATAAGTACATATATGTGATGTTAAAACATAGCCATTCGAAAACGGCAAACTGTATCGTTGTTTTACCGCGTCTTGTCTCAATGTTTCTTATTAATGCTGTATGTTGTAAGCTACCGCCAACCATCCGTTTGCATAGATACCTAGATTTATGTGCACAGATTCGCTTTATTTTTTGCCGTTGTGATTTATGATTTTTCCTGTCCTAGTCGCGTTTGTAGCTTTTACCGAAATAATACCGGGTCGAGATAAAATGTTAGATAAATAATGATTGGATGGTAGAAAGAGTAGAGTCATTACAAATGGAAATAGGGGATGAGCCACGGTGGAAAACGATAGGTAGGGTTGAAGAATAAAATGGATTATACCACCCAATGGATTATGTAATTTTTTCTCTTTCCTCACTACCCTCCCTCCTTTCGTCGATTTTCTAGCCCAGGAAGGGGTTTTGAACCATCCTTGATATATTGTTTCACCAAAATGGTTTTTTTTTACATAATTTTTGCATATTTAATGTTTATAAGTGCTTCGACAGGTCAAATTTCATTCAATTGAGCTGCCCACAATGGGCGCCATATTTTCTTATGGTTTTATCCTGTTCTTATGTTGCGAAAATTATTCAAACAATCTTCCTGACTAGTTGGCGCGAGATATTTAAAGCCATCACACTTCAAAGTGATCTCTTAAATTCTTTTGTTCTTCGGATCTAAGTGAAAATATTCACAACATCTAACAAATTTTTAGTTTGAAATTCTACAAATATCATTTCGAGTTGTCTCGAATATTTTTGTCTCAACATCTTTAACCAAAACAACCAGCTTCAATTGTAAAATGAAAACAAAAACAAATCGAACGAACAGAAAAACTCTCAATTAAATGAAACGTGCAACAGAAAATCACAGCTGCCGCAATCCTTTAAATCGTCAACAGACGATGACGACAAGGACATGAATTGCCTACCCCAACCCTACCGAATCTCTTATACATCGGGAAAAAAGGAGTTGAAAGTCGAGGGAAAATGAAAAAAAAATAGAAGCAGAGAAAAAGTTGATATGTACAAGATTTTCCTTTCCTATAAGTAAATACCTATTACCGTCATCCATTTCCTTCATGTTGGGCTTCATGCTGCCACGGCGGCTGCTGCTGCAAGTGATGCTGCCAGTGTCATTGATGGGCAAGGATAGTGGTGGTTACGGTAGTGGCGTTACTGGTAGTTTTTTTTTTTTTTTAAATAGAACATGAACAGACTAGAAGGATGGATTGTATCGTTGCTTGACTGCTGAGTGTCTGGCTAGCCGACTGACAAAACACAAAGATGATACTTTACTTCCATCTCAGCTTCTGGCTTGACAAAATCAAATTCTTTGGCATATAGCTTTTGTTGAAGTTGAAGGCAATTAAGGATACATATTGCTCATCCTAGAATTATCGATGGGGTTACAGCTGAAGAATAATAATACTAGAAAATGTTAAAAATCTTTGTGGATGGTTACGGCTTGGAAATGTTATTGTTTGCAATGTGATTTGTTCGAGCTAAAAATGTAAACTTTGATGTATCATTATTGCAGGTGGAAGAATAAAAATTTTCAGGTACCCCTATATTTCCAAGCAGTGTAAATTTTTGATAAAATAAATGTTGATTTGTCATTTCTTGTAAGAAAAACAATGGATCATCGTGAAAATTACAGAGCGTATTGATATTGACTAAAATTTAACACATATGGGTTTTCTAGATAAAGCGGGTAACCCTGTAGCTGCGGCAGGCTGCTGAAAAAAAAATCCTTCAAATCATCGACCCTCCTGAAAATTTTTTGATTCATGATAAATTTTATTGTTTGTCCTTCATGTCAAGTTGAAATTTTCAAAATTCCGATTTGCACAAGAACGGCAACCCATCACCAAATTATCTCTATTTTTAGCACTCGAAACTTCTGTTCACGAGAACTGACGACCGGAAGCATAATGAAATTTACAAGACATGTTGGTATTAGCTAGGACTAGGTCTGATAGAAGTGATTTTGAAATGCGGGCAACCCTGTGGCAGTGCTACCATCTTGAAAAATCACTAAGAAAAAAAAAACAGCTTTTTGGCCTATAACTTCCGATTCAGCCATCACATTTAAACAAAATTCACACAATATTTGGATCTTACTTTCGATAACATTTGGTGAAAATTTGGCTGAAAAATTAGAATAGAGTTGCCAGCTATGGTGATTTTTGTCTCCTAAATCTTGTAAACTTGCTCAGCAAAATAAAGGCTTTTTTTCCCTTTAACTTCTGTTCCAGTTATGAAATCAAAACGAAGTTCATGCATTAAATGGACCTTAATGTGAACCAAATGTCGTAGGATATTCGTACAAAAATCATGAAAGGGCTGCCAGCTATGACGATTTTTGTAATTTTTTGAAATCTCTTTACTAAGTGATTATATTATTAGATTTGCAAATGGGAATAATCCTGCAATGAAAATTAACAGCAAATATTAACGCTTTAAAAATTTGAAAATTTTTAAGGGTGGTTACCCTAAAATTCTTTTCACCCGTATAACTTCCAGCGCAGTGATTCAATCGAAACGAAATTTACTGATTGGGTTTAACTTAACGTGAAGCAGATTTGGTATATATCTTGCTTTGCTGCTAAAACAGGGTAACCAGCATTAGCTATTTTCGTAAATATTGCACCAACAGATGCTTGAAATTACATACTCATATGCAAAGCATTTGCAATAAAAATAAGAAACCAATTTTTAAATTTTCCGAGTTTTGAAAATTTTTCGGATGGCAGCCTCAAACAACGTTTAATCGTTGAAACATTCAATGAAATCCTGCGATGAGAACAAAATTCAAAGGATACGTTGATTTAAGTATGAGCTTGTTATGGTAAACTTATTGCTGCTGCGTTGGGAAAGTGCTGCCAGCACTGAACAATTTTGAGTTTTGTCGCTTTGGATAAGGAATGGTTGATATGATTCTACAAAAAAGTTTATAACGTCTTTCCACATTTTTTTGTCACTCAAAGATAATTTCTTCGAAAATTAGTTTTCTAGCGGTTCTGATGCGCTAGTTTTTTTTTTTTGCAACTGCCCGTATATTCCCGTTATGAAAATTACGATTTCCTCTAATATATGTTTTTCGGTTGCTTTCCACCAACATTTTTCACTACATAGTTATTTACTTCACATTACTGTTCCCTACTTCTATTATTTTTGTTTTTATAGTTTTTGGGTCCGGATATGCTTCCTGGTTTTCGATTTTCAAACATATTATTATCACCAGTAACAATACTAAAATTCTATCATGTAAATCTTTGGAGAAAACAACCTAAAACTGATAGATCATTCATTTTGTACTCAAGCCTCGAACTAATCATAGCACAAAAAAAACATCCTGTGCATGTTGTCAGCTCTCATATTCTCGCAAGGTGTAGATTCCATGACAGACAAAACCAAATATGGCAAAAAGGATGAAGTAATAAACCAAAAATATACGAAAATAGATTAGATTAGCTGGTGATATAAAAGATACTTGGCTTCAAGCTGAATTGGGTGAGAGAGAGAGAGAGAGAACTGTCACTTACCCAACGTTGTCAACTTAGTTCGGAAGGATGTTCGTTGCATCTCTTATTCGGTATCGTACCGACATCTAGTTCCTTGTGCACGAAGCACTTTTAAAAGTTAAGATAATCACTTCCAGGAAGAATGTTATATATATATAGAACTGTACGATCAGTATACTACTCAAGCTGATAAAGTTTCTGGCAGCCAGCTAAAGGTGAGATGTGTTTGAAAGAAGAAGCAAAAGGATAAGGAAAAGCCGGATTTGAAAATGGTTTCACTTTTGGTTAGTCGGAAATAAACGGGTTTCATTATGAATTCGGTGTCCTGGCAAAGTAGATTTAAATTTTCGGAAATTCCTTTGAATGCAAATACTGCAGCTGGTCATTATTTCGAGACCAGAATATATATACATATCAATATGTATCGTGAAAGGATAGAATTATATTTGCATGACATTGCTGCTACTAGCACGGGGTGATGGAGATAGTTAAAGTTAGCATTTCAGAAGTGAGGTAAGCATATCACGAAAAGTGCACAGATGCATTGTAACTCTAACAAGAAAGTGTTCGAGAATGAAAATTCATCGCTTAGGAAATTTATCTTATATGCCTGCCGGTTTTTCAACAGTAAATTGAAATTGGTAAAGGATTGCATGTTTTAGTCCTAATCGGTAACATGTTTTAGGAACTAAAACTACTAAATCACGAAAAACGAAAATTTCACGGTGAACAGAATTTTCGAGTGCTAAAAATAGAGGTAATGGGTTGCCGTTTCTGTGCAACGCAGAATTTTGAAAATTTCAATTTGACATGGTGGAAAAAGGTCAAAATTTATTAATAATCTGAATTTTTTTTTGAAAGAAGAAAAAAATTTTCAGAAGCGTCGATGATTTGTGGGATTTTTTTTTCAAGTGCCTGTCGTAGCGACAGAGTTGCTCGCACATTTTTAAAAAAAATCTGATGACTCAATAAGAATTTAAAGGACATAAAGCATGCAGTTTACAATTGCAAAGGGTCGCCAACATAGTCATTAAACTTCTATCTAACCTGATCCTGATTAAGACCGATACAATCAAGTGAATTTTTTTTTAATTTAAAGTATCATCAAAGTACCCGCCGGCGCCAAAGGGTTAAAAATAACTAAAATTCGTAAAGACCTGGATCTATTTCATATTAATCTTCGAAAATCATTTAAAATGTATTCAGTAGCCGGAAAGTCCTTTTGAATACGAATATAAACGAACGGAATTAACGAAAAACCTTTAATTCTTACTTAAAGTTCTGAAGAAAAATATGAACTATGAATCTACCTAGAGATGAATTATCGACACTGGTTTATATTAATTTTCTTTCAAATTAATGCAGAAACTAATTATGTCTCTTGCCGTCTATTTTGCATACCTTTAGCATGGATAAAACTTTTCTTGCCAAAAATGATAAAAGAACCAATTGTACTCAAGCAGGCAGGACAGTACTGAAAAATATTTGAAGTTGTTATGATGAGATAATGAAATACAAGCACTACTACTGAATATCTCCTGCACACACTTTTTATGTACAGAAGAAAATAGATGTATACGTTATGTGTTAAAACCCAACAGTACCGCTAATATAGTAACACTAAAGTCAAAGGAGCAGCCATGGAGTTTGGATCAAATGAAAAGTAAAGGACAAACGAAGAGAGAAAAGAGAGAGAGAGGACAAAAGTCTCGAAGCCGGAGAATGAAGAGCTAGAGACAACATACCGAAAAGACAAAAGAACACTTTATGAAATTATGCTATTCTTGAGAAGTACCTAAAGATTTCATCGTGCTTTGCTGTGTTGTGTGCTCTCTAGTTGCAGCATAAAGCATAATTGAAGTGACATCAAATATTAAAATCGCGATTTATTAAGCATTTTTATTTTTCTATTCTTTCATTTCAACGCTGGATACTGTATCTTTTGTTGTGTCTTATTTTTTTTTACTCTTTTGCTGTTTTCTCTCGTTCGAAATTCTGATGGACGAAGAGTTCGTTTCATTAGTCAAGGTTGTGATGACCACCACCAACATGGCTAGTAGCGAGAGAGATGTGTTTTTTTTTGTTTTGTTTAATTGCAAGTTCACCGAGTCCGTGACTTATCTGCCTGACCTTTTTCCGAGTAAAAAATGAATATATTTTGCCTAGAATTTCTTTGAGCTGTAAAATTAGGAATAATTTCGTAAGACTTAAGTGCAAGTTGAGAATAAAGGAGCTGTTTTTATCTCATGGACTTCGAGCTTTATTCTTTTGGCAAGATATATTGATGCAAATGAAAAGCAGTTTTTTTTAATGTCAGTTAAATTTCAATCATCTTACCGAAAATCTAGAAAGTGAATAAAATCAAAGCCATCTGGTTGTGATTTTTTCATTAAATTTTATTTAAAGTTACACTCTCGGCGCATAGCTTATTCTGAAGCTGTACTCCCTGTTAGAATTTCTAGTTTGTGATTTGTCGTGCGAAAATAAATTTTCTAATCCATTTTCTAATCCATTTTCTCATTGCGATCGTGTTTGATAAGCACGGGTGATCGTAATTGTACTAGAAAATAATTATCTAAAGAAAGCGCCCAACGTGGGTTCAATATAAAATAAACATGAAAAATGCTGAATTTTGAAGTGATATTTACCGTTATAAGTACTCAATTGCTACAATTACAAAAATGGATGGATTATGCTTACACGCTCATAAAGTTTTCAAAAAAATTTGAATTGCATGAAAATGAGAATCCGTGAAGAAAAAGAAAGAAATCAAGAATGTGTTTATCATATTTAGGAGGTATGTATTCTCAAGTAAGTTAAATAGATTGGACAGGGAGCAGAATACTTATTAGATGTTTTATGTAGGTGCAGTTATTTGCTTTTTCAGTTTTGATTGCAAAAAAAAGTCAACCATAGATTATTAACTTTTTGTTGGGGGTGTACTTCCAACGTCAATATTTTCGAGAAATCGAGTAAGACAAACGTGTATGGTTTTCTCACAACATTCAATTGCAAAATCCAAAGCCACCTCACAGCAAAAAAAAAAAGGCAACTACTCATGAGCTTTTCTTTTTTCTGTACGTGAACTACCCCAGCAGAACAGAATTTCTGTACTAGTGAATTCACTGGGACGGGAGTGTTGTTGTTTCCAATGCGTCTTTGCTGGATAAAGGAGCAAAAAAAACCGCTCCTAATATTATGCTAAACGATCCCGAGCAGAAAGGTTGCTATATTCGATAATGTTGTTGCATTCGCTGAGCTTTCGCTTAGGTTCGTTGTTAAACTAGAATGACGCATAGAAAACACCTAAATGAAATCTTATCTAGATCTAGAAACACCTGAATGAAATCTTATTTAAATCAGACATGAAACTTGCATATGAAATAATCTACAATGTAATGTGCATTAAAAAAATTGAAAACAGTCTGCACACTACAAGATTTGATGTAAAATAAACCCATGAACGAATTGCTCCCGGACTGCATTGCGGCCTCACTGACCTTACAGAGGCAGCGGTTGTTGTTCATTTCACTGTAATTGCCCAGATCTGATCTGCCCAAGAGTGCAAAAAAAAAATAACACTTATTGTCTCTACCCAGATTTGAACCACGAATAAGAATTTTCGCAATCAAAAATTTATCTGTTTGTCACCATAAGCGATATAAAAACCAAAATTCATTTCGAGTAACTTGTTAATAGCACCGCAAAACAAGTGCCACATTCACTAATACATTAATTCAATACAATTCTGATTATTCAAAAGGTCAATCTGTTTTCTTGTTTATTTCCACACCTGTTCAGTGTCGAAGCTTGTTATTTGCCCCGAAATCAATTGTTCAACTCATCTATGTATTTGCCAGTGTTTACAACAAGGCATTTATCTCCATCTTGTGCACATATAATATTTCACACAATAAGGTTCAGTGTTTGTTGACCACAAAGCTTTGTTCGTGTCCTTAATTACAAGAAAGCTGCAAATTTATCTTGGCGCTTTCGCCACACCAGAAACTGAGGGAGAAATGATGGTGACTATGATCCAATTTACATTATTCATATCTTAAATAGAAATGTATACACATGTTTCCGATAATTTTAATATATTCGAGCGCTCATTTCAGGATCTAAATTTCGCTTGTACAAGAGACAACGATGAAGAACGAGAAGACATGGAGAGAAACGGGAAACAATATCTATGTTTCTAATTCATCCAATTATCTGCTGTGATTTCAATTGAATTCCCTCAGAAATGTTTAAAGCATTTCAACATCATTAATCGATGTTCTTATTCGATTCTCCTCTTTATCCTCGTCTATATCATTGTCCTCGTCAATTATTTCGAGTCTCTATTTAGCCCGGGAGATGGAATAGTTGAAACTTTGTAACAGCCTCGCACTTAGGGGGTTGGTTTTTGTTTCAACTCCTGAATCTGATGCATACTATCAAGTACAGTTGTGCTCAAATTGATTTGTGCTGTATCAATTTGATAAACGGTAGATAGCTAGCTAAAATTGCCGTAGGTTAGGATTTAATCATGAAATTGTAATTATGTTGATGAAATTAGACGGAGTATTGTTCGTTTTAATCTTGTTTGTATATTTCTTTATTTTATTTATCGACTTCTATTTAACTTAAGGCTTAATTTAAAATTTATGCCAATTTATTCAAAAAAATCTCGCTAAAATAATTAATGCTTAATTCATTCAACTTTAAGGAGTTACCCCCACTTGTAACTTTGAAGTTTTTCGTTATTTTTTTGTTGCATTTTTTTTAAGTATAACTATCTAAGAATACGTCCTTCAAATTTCAAGTCGATCCAAACATAATTAACCGAGATATGAGCGTTGAAAGAGAAGAAACTGTTGCTTATACAACCGTTACTTATACTTATAAACGCGTTTTTCTCGAAATGACATCTTTGAAGTCGGTGACCAAAATTACTCGAAAACTACTGAACCGATCTTTTTGAAACTTAACAGGCTTATTTAATACACAAAAATGTAGTGTTTGATCGTTCGATTTTTTTTTAAATAAAAAATGGGCGTTTTATTGCCAAAAAACGACCATTTTTTTAAGTGAAAATCGAAATATTAACTTTGACTGTCCGCCATTTTGTGAAAAATGGATATTGTTTTAAATCCTTCGATCAAACACTAGTGTATACTGTTATTTAACTAAGTCCATCGCTATTTTTTGTTTCAGATGATCTACTTCGACACAATTTTGGTCACCGCAAAAGGTGAAAATTAAAATTCCATTGTTTTGACGGCCATTTGTAATTAAATCGTGTAATATTTTTCAATAAAAAAATTACTGAAAGGTGTTCAAAGTATGTATTTTAAGAAAATATAACAGTCGTTTAAAAACATTTCGTAGTTTTGTCAAAATAAATTCATGAAAATGACCTATTTTATTGCGCTACAAGTGGGGGTAACCCCTTAATTGGAGGATTTTCTTTCATAAATTTTCCGTGACAATGATGAAACAAAAAGCGGAACAGAGATTTGAAACATCGATGATACTTCAAAACAATCGAAATATGAGTACTTAACCCATATTGAGCACCTTAGAATGCATAAATATTTGAGTTTTAAAATTAATAAAGCTAGAGTGTCTTCATTACAATAAAGGTGAGCTTATGAGGAATAACAAGGGTGCCGCCTATCGATCCTTGCGAAAATCCAAAGAACGATATAAATGTGTAGAAAAATTGACAACTAACCGTACCGTCAGAGATTCGATTATACAAAAATACCAGTGGCGTACGTATGTAATCCCAATACTAAAAGTATCGGTTGAAAAATCGCTTGAAAAAACTGCTTAATTATTGGATTTGTTCTAGTTTTGTTTTTAAATATCTCATAAAGTTGTGGTCTGCAAAAAATGTATGCAAAACTTTTTTAAACTGAAGAAAATTATATGCAACTTGGAAATAAAATTAACTTTCTAACTTTGATATTTTCCGAGATATGGCTTTTTGAATCATAAAATTTGTTCTCATAGATATGGAAATATTTTTAGTAGAGGTTTAAGCTAAAATTTAAGACTAACATGCTCTAAAGCTTGGCATGACCACAAAACTCCATTCAGAATTGGCCCCCAAAGGATGAATTCATCGAACTCCGTTTTAGCATGAGGATGTCATTCAGGTCTGACGATTGAAATATTCTCAAAAAACATGATAGCATCCCGGACCTTTTCACTGGTGGCTATAGATCTGCTTGTGTACTTGCTTTTCGAGCCACGAAGAACAGAAGGTTTGGTCGGAGACACAGACGCCTTCTGCGTGTCAATCACGGTAGCGCCCGGTTGAAATGATTCTCAAGTTGGGTCTTTAAAGAACCCTTCCTGGGCTCGTAGAAATCGTAATCAGGGCACTTTAGAGAGGCCAAGCTTAGGTTATTGGTTTTTGTGGGGACCAAGTATAGATCATGATTCTAAAATTTGAGAAATACTACTGTGGGCAAAAAATAGTAAGACTTTGTTCATAATTTTAAAATTCTTTATTTATTCTGCCAAATCTATTTCGTCCCCCTCAAAGTAATCGCCCCGGCCGCAATACACTTATGCCAACGTTTTTTCCAATCCTCGTAACAGTTATTAAATTCAATTTCCGGAATAGCCTTCAATGCGCGTAGCGATTCACGTTTAATGTCTTCAATAGACTCAAAACGGTTTCCCCGGAGCGGTCGCTTGAGTTTGCTGAACAGCCAGAAGTCACACGAAGCTAAATCAGGCGAATACGGTGGTTGTGGAACGATATTGGTTGAATTTTTGGCGAGAAACTCACGAAGAATCAATGCGGTATGCGACGGTGCATTGTCGTGGTGCAAAAACCAAGAGTTGTCGGCCCATAACCCCGGCCTCTTTTTACGAATTGCTTCGCGCAAATGACGCAAAACACTCAAATAGTATTCCTTGTTGACAGTGTGGCCAGTCGGAAGGAATTCGGTGTGCACCACACCTCGACGATCGAAGAAAACTGTCAACAAGACCTTGATTTTTGACTTGCTTTGACGTGGGTTTTTCGGCTTCGGCTCACCTTTGGCACGATATTCGGCCGGTTGATCATCTGTTTCCGGGTCGTAAGCGTAGATTCAAGACTCGTCGCCAGTTATAATACGTTTTATGACATTCTGGAAGTCAGAAAGCATTGTTTGACAGACGTCAACGGGACGCTGTTTTTCAAGAAAATTGAGTTGTTTTGGAACCAATCGTGCTTTCACTTTTTTTAGGCCCAAATTATCTTTTAAAATGTTTTTTACTGATCCTTTTGATATTCCAACGATATCAGTAAGGTCTCTGACAGTTAATCGTCGATTCTCAAGCACCAATTCTTTGATTTTATTGACTTGTTGATCATTAGTTGATGTTGATGGCCGTCCTGGACGTGGTTCGTCGTCAACGCGTTCTCGACCCTCTTTGAATAATTTGTACCATTCAAAAGCACTATCTCGTGGGATACAATTATCACCGAAGGCCTTTTGCAACATTTTGAACGTTTCGACACCAGAAATTTCATTCCGCACACCAAATTTAATGGAACTTCTTTGTTGAATAATTTCACTCATTGTAAAAATCGCCGAATGCACTTTTTGTACTTCAGAAAGACAAGCGTATACTAAGCACTAATGATTACTTTGATGTGATATTTGGCACGGATGTCACTGACAGTCATACCAACGTAAAAAAAATTTTTTTCGACGAATGGATTTCCGCGCGAAATTTAAATTAAAAAGTCTTACTATTTTTTGCCCACAGTAGTATACCGTTGCGCACAAAGAAGACATGTTCCTTTGAAAGTTCTACGGGACTACGAGCAACAGGTGCTGATGTAGCCTAGCGGACAAAGTGCTGGTTTCTAGTGTGTATGGTTCGAATTCCGGTAGGATTTTTTTGGTGTCAAGAATTCATAGAATCGTCCTTGCAACCTTATAAAACATGCATCTGCCAACGTTTGCGATCATTGCCTAAAATCTAGAGACTAAGAGACTTTAGGGACTGGCGGCTAGAAGCCGCGCTTGGTCATCCAATGGTCCAACCTCATGACTTGGTTAAGTCTGAGTTGAGCGAATTCGACGGATCTGGAAGTGATTACCGCTGCGACGTTCGTACATGATGTTCCAGAGGTCAGGTCCTAAGATCGACGCCTGTGCCGCACCTGAAGTGACAGAGTTCCTCTTGACTCCTTCGTCGATATCGCAAAGCAACCACCGGTCCCTGAGGTAGTCCCACATCATGTCTAGCAAGTAGTCAAAGATACGGAACCTCTGCTCAATAGCCCGGAGGATGTACGTCCACCTCGCCGAGTTGAAAGCATTTTGTACGTCCAGTGTTACCAGCAGGACGACCGGTCTGGCTTGATGACAAGCCGCTTCCGCTCTTACTACAGCCCCAACATCCTCTGAGATGGCATCGATTAGAGAAGATAAAGAAATTAAAGAATATAAGCTGTTTTCAAGTGATCAAAAGTTCATGTATAGAGATTTATAGAACCTCGTTATCCGCATGAAATCCTTTCACGTAAATCCTTCTTCGAAATTCATACGAAAAAAAAAACTCTGAACAAAAACCACAAAGAAACCTAACCAAATCAAGAGAAACGAAAATATCCTTTGACTCACGATATAATCAACTAGCAAGACGTAAAAGAAAATATGACAAAGTGGTATCCCGTTAACAAAAAAAAAAAAAACCGAAAAGTTTCGACGAATATTTATTCCTGTTTTTCCGGGTAAAATGTCTCGTTCGTTTGCTTTACGTGGAAACTTAAAATCACCATCATCACTACTACCATCCACAAAATAGGATTGTCAAAGGAACAGGAAAAAAATAGACAATATTGGATTAGAGGTCGAAATAGACTTAAAACTACGTGAAATGCATACCTATTCCATAAGGCCACCGAAATGCCAACCACCCAAATCTATATAAGTAGACTATTCCCAGTTATCGATTTCAGTGGTGGTTACATTTGCCCGGGACTTTTGCGAAGAAAATAGAAGCAAACTGGATTAAAGATAGCAGAAACAAAATTTATATATATATATATTTATACATATCAGGTCTATGTCCTATTAAAAGGAAGAAATAAAACAGACCTTTGCATACAACCCTTATCATCAGTTCGGATTCCGTTTTGCGTTCTCAGTTCATCCTTCCTTTGGGATGGCTAATAGGGATTTATTCGCTCACACAACTTTCATCTCAATAGCTGCCGCGGCGGAGCTTAAAAGAATAAAACAAAATCTCACTCTAGTTCGAAATCCTCGGATCTATCTCGGATTCCAGGGGACATAAGAGAGCGAGCGACATAGCAAGTACAAGTGACAGATTTTTTTTTTTCTTTAATCTTATTTCGCAAATGAGGTGTACTAAGGCATTTTCTCGGAAATGTATGTTACGAATGAAGTTCAAGTTTTAGATGGAATATCATTTCTGACAGATTTAGCATTATTTTTGTGATCTAAAGTTTTTGGATTTAGATTACATTAGTTTTCGGCTCTTCAAATCTATAGTTGGATTGAAGCAATCTATCAGTACGAAATTTTATTTTAAAATCGAAACTTAAGGGGGGAAATACATGTAAAATCGAAAAAAAATTGTTAATTTCAGATTGAATTAAAATATATATATATTGTTCGTTCAGAAAATGTTTAATATTAAATCCTTAAAATACCTGTTTCACAGTAAATGAAAATCTTTTTTGAATAATTTTTCAACCCAAAATGGCGGCGATGCGAGCGAATGAAAAAAACACATCAAAAACTGCCTCGTACAACTTAACGCCTTTTCCGGGGAACTTGCAACATTCAGAGAAAAAAAAATATGCTAATGAAATATGTAATTCATAGGTGAACCAATAAAATTTACAAAAATATTTTAAATTTTTACATTAATTTTAGATTAAACATAAAAATCGATTATTTTTCAAAAAAATCACACTTTTAACATTAATAAACAAACTATTTTTCTGAAATTACAATAACATTTAGGTTCAACGAAGAGATAATACTATTTTGTAGATGTGGTATAAATTTGAGCCGGATCGATTCAAAAATTTTTGAGACATCTTGTACGGCAGTTGAGAAAGTACTACTTTGAGAAAAACGCGTTTAAAGTTTTAAAGCTCCACCGACCTGGAGAACGCCGCGCTGCCTTTAACTGGCTATAACTCGAGAACTAATTCGAATATCTCTTCAAAATTTTTTTTTGGTTTATTTTAAGAGCATTTCAAACATTTTGATGTAATAAAAAAAATCGATTTTTTTTTTAGCAGTTACATGTATTTCACCCCCTTAAGAGGAATGAGTCACTGGAACAAATATGACTAAGTTCAAAAAAAAAAAAAAAATACAAACGGGACTTAGATCAAAGTAAGATTCTTCGGGCTTCGATTTATATTCAAATTCACGCTAGTGACCGATGAATTCGACCTGTCCCATCAGCAGTATGGTGGTACGAAGAGAGTTCAAAGTGGAAAACGATCAATTACTTTTCAAGCATCTTCAGTAAACAGTTTTCAATTCAATAAGCGAATGCAACCTGTAAATAATAGCAGCTGATAAACGGAAGCTCAAATTTCGAAGCGAAGGTTATTTTTTTTGCGTTTGAATTCGAACGCAAAAATCAGATTTACTTTCCCTCTCTCTCTCTCTCTTATTCAATTTCGTTCATTTCTATCGAACATAAAACCAACTTCAATAGAAGGTTTAGTGTAATACAAAAAGCAGGATATTTTCTGATTGGGATCCAATCAAAAGGTCGAAACAATATCAACCATTTTTTTGTTGTTGTTGTTGCTTTCTTGAAAACCAAAATAGATTATTGACGGACGTTGAAATCGAAAAGAATCAAATCTTCCATGTTGAAAAGGAGACAGATATGCGGTAGTAGTAGTGGTAGTAGTAAGGAATAGAATGAATAGAAACGACGTTGTAACTATCTATTTGAATATATATATATATATATATATATATATATATATATATATATATATATATATATATATATATATATATATATATATATATATATATATATATATATATATATATATATATATATATATATATATCTATATATATCTATACATCTATACAATGTCGTGGACAAGGACACATGGAAATGGTAAACGAAAAATTGAAAGAAAAAAAAGAAGAAGCAAATGAATTTCGAATCATTTTCGTCTTTCAATGTTTCTTGATTTCGGAAGATAAATAACTTTTCTGTTTTCCTCTACCGTAGTCCGTTCCTACATTTGCCCGCTTGTCCCTCAACCGACGGAGAAAAAAAACATAATCAGAGGAAAAATTGAAAGATTGAAAGAAAAGTCTTGAATAGGAATCGGAATCGGATACCTCTCTGGTATATGATAATAATAATAGTAGTGGAAGTAGAGAAAATGACGATGAGTATGATGTTATCAATGACAATGGTGAAATCACTTTTGCCGAGGTGGAGCTCGAAATGTCTTTGGCGCCGCAGTTAAACATTTTTTTTTAGTTTTGTTTGTTAGAAAGCTGGGGTGCTGGTCGTGGGTAATGATGAGACGACGACGACGTATATTAAACGTTAAATAGTCAAATATATGAATGTAATTATTTGTGAGAACACAATTGAATGGACGAAAAGCATTTATTGTGCAATAGAATTGAGATTGAATTCGTTTGGGTAAATTCGGTAATGATGGAAAAGTGCGTGTGAAATTGCGAGAAAGAAGTAGATGAAAGGTGAATTCCGTTATAGCATTGGATATACAAAATGTTTTAGATTGATTTTAAATGAGAGGTCGCAATGACCAAGATGTGATTCGAGCTTGAAAATATTTTCTCAAGCTCGTTTACATATTGCCTGAGTGGAGTCACCGTCAGTGTAACATTTTTTATTGAAGTCAGGCCCTGGTATATCTTGCGTGCCAAATCCAAACGGTATCTAGCTAGGTGTAGGTTTCTGGGACGAACTCGACCTCCGTGCTTTCTTTCTATTCACCTTTTTTTTCCTCCTTCCTTCCACTCTCTCCATCACTCAATCAAAATGCACGGTCCGTGTGCATCGAATCTCCTCAATATTATTACTTTCGTACTTCCCAGACAATAAAATATTGGTATAAGGGAAAGCACTTCATTATACACTATCGTCTTCAGATGATATCGCCTATTTCTTGTCGTCAAGACTTATGCCCAGAGAAAAGTTTAGAAAAAACTCTGGTTGGCGTCTTCGTTATCTTTGTGTAAGGAATGATCTTAGATTTTCCTTAAATTTAACCAAATTTGCTGATTTTCTTACATCTTCTGGTAAGATATTATAATAAGCCAAAGACTGTTGCACTGGATCCATCTTCAAGCGATCTGTCCTAGCTTTTTTAATCGCAAGGTTATTCGCCGATCTTGTGGCTGTCTGAGTTATTTCTCCAACATTTCTTACAACATATGGCCATTTGAGTTTTTTGTTAAGTATCTTGAATATCAGCTTTCCTTGTTCAAGACACATTATTTGTTGTATGCTTAATAGTCCTGTTTCACGATACACATGTAAGCTTGGAGTCAAAGTTGGCATTTTGTATATAGTCTTGATAGCCTTAGTGATTAGTCTTCCGATCAGATCAATATTTTGTTTCGATGTTTGCTTCCACAAAACTGCTCCATAAGAGATGTTCGACAAAATGAAAGCATTGAATATGTCAAGTTTGATGTTGAGGGATAAAAAATCATATTTTTTTAGGATTCCTATCATAGGCGGTACTTAATATCTGATGTTATTGATATGTTGTAGCCAAGACATTTTCTCGTCTAAAGTTAATCCTAAGTATCTAATTAAGTTGGCCTTTTCCAATTGTCGAAGAAACATCGCTGAAGAAGGCTATAAGTGATAGCCGAAATACTAGTATACGGATTTTTGAAAAATAAATTGGTAGAAATAAAGGAAACGAGTTCGACTTTTCATTATATTTTTTATTTTTTATTTTACTCCATTTATTTGTACCGACGGATTAATTTGCTGCTTGTTTTTTTGTTGGAATATTAAATATTTAGTTTTTTTTGGATGTTTATAATTAATTTACTTTGCTCGAGCCAATTCCAATATTTTCCTAGGTCATCATTTATATTTTGCTGAAGAATTGATTCATTTTTACCGGAATACAGAAGTAGTGTGTCATCAGCAGACAAAACTATTTTTCCCCATCAGATAAATGTCCTGTACGCTGTTAATGTACAGTAGAAACAGTAATGGCCCAAGGATTGATCCCTGAGGAACGCCGATGTTTATAGTGCATTCCTGACTTTTGTGCATATTGTTGGTTGTAATAATACGCCTGTTGAAGAGATAATTCTTTATCAGCAGCTTGAAGTTGTGGTGGATTCCGTATAATTCGAGCCTCTGAAGCAGGATGTCATGGTTAATGGTGTCAAAGGCTTTTTTCAGATACACGAAAATTGCCGCTACATAGTCGCCCCTATCCAATCCACTGTTGATAAAATGTACTGCATCTAACGTTGCTGCTAGTGAACTACTGTTTTCTTGAAATCCATACTGAACTGGTGTCAGTATTAAGTTAGTCTTAATAAATTGCAGCAATTGTTTTTGAATGGCTCTTTCGAATATTTTACTTAGGACACTTGTGACAGCTATTGGGCGATAATTTGATGGCTCTGCTGGATCACCACCTTTGAAAATTGGAGTGATTTTTGCTAGTTTAAGGCAATCGGGGAATGTGCCAGCTGCTAGATGTTTATTTATTATTGTAGTTAGAAGCTCCAAAATATGATTTTTCAGCAATTTAATATCCTCCGATGTTATACTATCCAGACCAGGAGAAACCTTTGATTTAAGGTTATCGATTATTTCAGATATTTCAACAGGATCAGTGGGACGTAAGTGAATTGAAGTGAACATATTAGGCTCAATATAAAAACTCGAGCGTGATGAAAGTTGCAGTTGCTCGGTGACTAGTGTTCCAATGGTAGCGAAGAAGTTGTTTAACTGCTGTGCTACTTCTTCGGGGTCTGTAATGGATGTTCCATTTATCAACAGTTCTTCTATGCACGTTGATGATTTGTTTTGTTGTTTAGACAAGTGCTCATTTACTAGTTGCCAATATCTCGAGGTATTCCCGGCTGAAGCTTCAAACTTATTCCTGTAGAAATGTTTTTTGGCCTCCATAATAGCTCGATTCGATTCCTTCTTTTGCTGAAGAATTGATTCATTTTTACCGGAATACAGAAGTAGTGTGTCATCAGCAGACAAAACTATTTTTCCCCATCAGATAAATGTCCTGTACGCTGTTAATGTACAGTAGAAACAGTAATGGCCCAAGGATTGATCCCTGAGGAACGCCGATGTTTATAGTGCATTCCTGACTTTTGTGCATATTGTTGGTTGTAATAATACGCCTGTTGAAGAGATAATTCTTTATCAGCAGCTTGAAGTTGTGGTGGATTCCGTATAATTCGAGCCTCTGAAGCAGGATGTCATGGTTAATGGTGTCAAAGGCTTTTTTCAGATACACGAAAATTGCCGCTACATAGTCGCCCCTATCCAATCCACTGTTGATAAAATGTACTGCATCTAACGTTGCTGCTAGTGAACTACTGTTTTCTTGAAATCCATACTGAACTGGTGTCAGTATTAAGTTAGTCTTAATAAATTGCAGCAATTGTTTTTGAATGGCTCTTTCGAATATTTTACTTAGGACACTTGTGACAGCTATTGGGCGATAATTTGATGGCTCTGCTGGATCACCACCTTTGAAAATTGGAGTGATTTTTGCTAGTTTAAGGCAATCGGGGAATGTGCCAGCTGCTAGATGTTTATTTATTATTGTAGTTAGAAGCTCCAAAATATGATTTTTCAGCAATTTAATATCCTCCGATGTTATACTATCCAGACCAGGAGAAACCTTTGATTTAAGGTTATCGATTATTTCAGATATTTCAACAGGATCAGTGGGACGTAAGTGAATTGAAGTGAACATATTAGGCTCAATATAAAAACTCGAGCGTGATGAAAGTTGCAGTTGCTCGGTGACTAGTGTTCCAATGGTAGCGAAGAAGTTGTTTAACTGCTGTGCTACTTCTTCGGGGTCTGTAATGGATGTTCCATTTATCAACAGTTCTTCTATGCACGTTGATGATTTGTTTTGTTGTTTAGACAAGTGCTCATTTACTAGTTGCCAATATCTCGAGGTATTCCCGGCTGAAGCTTCAAACTTATTCCTGTAGAAATGTTTTTTGGCCTCCATAATAGCTCGATTCGATTCCTTCTTCATAGCTAAATAGATTTGCTTTTTGGACGTGGAGTTTGGTATCCGCTTTGTGTTTTTTGTAAGCAATTCGTTTTCGATTTGAAACATCAATTATATTCTTAGTGATCCAAGATTGTACTCGTACACGACCAGCCTTTTTTTACTTTTCGTGTGATTGAAAATCAAACAAAACCTCTTCATTAGATATCAGCACTGAAACTGTCCACCTTCTTTATCTTCCACTCCTATTGCTACAGTCGTGTCCGAAGGCGATTGACAATAGAGCATCAATCATCTCCGTAGATCATTGAGTTTTACAATGCTTGGCACAGCTGCCTCGAGGTAACCTGGCTAGCGCGGCAATCGGATGGTTCGATTGCCGCCTGCACATCCCATCTCTTCGCAAAGTTCTTTTTTTTTGACCGCGTGTCCTGACTATATGAGATTCTTATTAACATTCGTATTACTTAAGCTAGGTCATACTACCTAGCACCTTCCATGTGCTCCACCAGTTTACTTCCATTCGATCAAACATTCAGGGATCTATGGGGCATCCTTGCTCTTTTCTCGAGGGCAATACCCGGCCCACATGTAACAAAACAACTGACCAGGCGTCATCTGACCGGTGCGTTCATCTCTAATCTTGTCTCCGGTATTATAGGCCCGATTGCAGAGAAAAACATGCGTCGCTCCCTTCCGAACCGCGTGCGATCCAAAAACGTATGCAAAACGTCATTACTTTCCGTTACACAATACTTATGGAACTGCTTGCCTTTTTATGCAAGCTAGTTTCGGATTGAACACAGCCATAAAACAATCAATTGCAGTTGTATTTTATTTTGCATTTAATTGCTGCATGCTGTATTATCAAGCGTATGTCTATTTGTGTTGCGGCTAATTGTAAGGACGACCCATACCCCGAGGTTTCTTCCATCAGCTGGGCAAAAGAAAAACAAGGAAACAAACTAACGTCAAAGAAAGTGGATAATCTGCTCCTTATTTAACTGTCATTTTCTCTTTTGAAAACCGTAAGTAAGTAACTTTGAAACGAAGTCCGAGCTTTTGCGAAGAAATCTAAGCTTAATTATGAAACTAATTATCGTCGCCTCTTAGTGTTTGTAGTTTACTGCAATTATGGAAAGAGATAATAAACTTCAAAACTAAACTTAATTCTAAAATTAGACTCAACGCCAGATGGAGGCTATAATTCTTATGGTCAGAAAATCGATATTTTTTTTTTGTTTAGTTACTAGTGTATAGTGACTCAGGAGTGTCCATACAAAATTTCAGGTCGATCCGAGCAAAATTAACGAAGTTATCGGCTTAACAATACAAATAGCTCAAATTCATATTTTCGCGCAAATCGCGTTCCTTTCCTGCTTTATTAGCCGCGCGCAGCTCTCATATACGTAATAGTAGAGTCTTCCCACTCTATGCACACCTGTCTGTGCTATATTTGTGTAAAAACACTTATATATGTGACTTGTAGTAGTATACATTCATTTCATCGAGCAGTTACGGTACACGTGTTTCGTAATTTTTCACGCACTTTTGTTGCACAGTTAAAATTTTAAAACGCGTTTTTTGAGGAATTTTATTTTCAAGTCGGTGAGACATGCAACTCGAAAACTACTCGACCGATCTTTCTGAAATTTCGCACACTATTTCTGTAGGCAATTTACTAGGTAACGCTGTCGAGATATTTTTTTTTCTTGCCTGTTTTTTTATTTATGGAATTTTTTACAACTGAAAACAGAAATTTCGAAAAAAAAAATTCCGTTTTTTTTCGTTTTTTTGACTTCAAACTTATACTAAAAATTAAATAATCTAGATATTTGGAAAAACTCGACAGCGTTACCTCAAAAAACTCATAAACTAACGAAATATTTTTGGTTTTTTTTGTTTACGATGATCCAGTCATTAGTTATGTGTCTCACCGCAAATCAACTCTTTGTCCTGAACGAAAATGTCAAATTCATGTCACGAGCTTAATTTTCGATATTTTTCAATAAATTTTTTTTTGGATACTCTTCAAAGGTTGCTCTTTACTGTAGGTACTATCCCAATCAAGTAACTATAAACAGTTTTCTAAAAAAAAATCTTGAAAATGGGTTTAAAATGTGCTGCTCTGACCATACCACCCCCTTAAGATCATTAAATTCATCCTCAGATGACACTTCCTCTAATATTTCTTTATCTATTTAATGGTATCTATTTTACAGGCCCTATAGGCTCCAGCTCAATTACAAAAAAAAATTAGGAAATAAACATCCAATGCACCAATTTGGTGTGTATAGATGGTGGCGTGCATAGGACTTTAACACAAAACTGTGAAAGCGTCCTCTAAATTTGGAAAACTCTCTCTATTTACTTTTATTGAAGTACTGTGAAGGCATGTGAGAGACGGAGGAATTTGTAGTATTCGTTTTTAGAAAAAGCCATGCGTTGATTCTACGGTTGCCCAAAACTTCAAGGCTACGAATATGATCGTTGACAAAATTGTTAAAAGAACTTATATTTACAATAATAATTATTGAAAAATGTCAAAATGAAAAATCACTTAAGATGATTGCGAAGCAAAGAAGAAACGATTCTCAAAAAGCGGGAAACATACTCAAATCTCTAACTGATCCGGTAATATCGTCTGAAACTGTTGTATTATAGAGTCCCAGACGTCTTGGTTGCGCGTCAACGTCCTGCTCATTTCGACATGTTTCTGATTTTTCAATGAATACTCTTATCATTTGGATGCACGGCATTCTTTCACCGAAGGCAGGGTCTGTGTTAGCGTCATTTTTCAATAAAAACGAGTTGATTGTTGCGTAATATTCACCAGTTGTGTAATATTCACCGTTCAGGCTATGTAAATGCAGGACTTTGAAAAAGGGGGGCTCAAAACTAAATTTGTCACAAACTTTCTTGAATGTTCAGTGAAGTTTTGTGAAGATATAGGAAAGGTGTAACACGGCGTAAAATCCAGCAAAACGGATTCAAGAGTGGCAATGAAGTAAAGGTGATAACGTGCACTTCTGCGGAATCTATGGATAAAGGACGGAAACCTTTAGCTGTTTCGACTTCACGCCGCACAAAATAATTGCTAAAGCTCTTAGCTTTAAATACGGGATTCCACAAGGGACTGTACTATGTCCTATACTTTTTCTTATCCAGAAAAATGACTTCTTTGCGATATATATATTTAATGATAATGAATATATTTTGCTGATTATACAGTGCTTTTGCTTTTAACCTGAGTGCTTAGAGGTTCCAGGTGTCTCTTCTCGAACCCAAATATGCACACGTACACAAATACACTCACATAAGCTGCTTTTGATAGAAGTGTAAGAAAATAGAGGCTAACTTGCACTTGAATATACTCTTAATGCCACCCTAAGTACATTTATCTGGCTCAAGATTCATTCGATGGACTGTACAGCGGGCTGCCTCTGCCCTACGTTGCAAAGAGTTTAGATTATACGGGAACTAAACTGTTAAGCATGAAAATCTATTAGGAATTCCTCACTCCTAATACAAGGTATTCTAAATATATAAAAGCACAATTAAAAAAAAAAATTTCTAATATTTAGCTCAGCAGCAACTATAAACAAATTTGGTTTTTAATTTAATTTTATTATGATCAAAAATACTAATACAACAACACATTTAATTATTCTCTTCCTCTTTTTCAGAATCAATGATCTTTACTGTCCCAGCAACATTAACAAGCTGTTCCACGTTATTTGTCAAACGAAATTTCCAAATTTTGCACTACAGTGATATAATTCATCAGAATGTCAGCATTTCTTCCGCTAAGTACTTCCAAACGAACACTCTTACTAAATCATAAAAAAACGTATTGTCAACTTAAATCAACACAATTTGCCTGCGGGGCAAACTGCTGTAAAGTATGTAAAAAATTAACGGGAACAACCTAACGCGTCTTTTCACTAATAATAACCAAAATGGCGCTATTGCTGCTGTATCTCGATCACAGCACAAGCATACGAACAGAATTAAATGAAAATCAAATGGCTATAATGGATAATATATCATTGCAGATGAGGCAATTTCGCAGTCCTTAAGATTAAAATTTGATTGCCTCTCGGGTGTGTGTATGGGTGTCTCATTTTTCATCGTAACTCCACAACTCGCATCGTACTTAAAATTATTAAATAATTTTCATTGCCAAAAAAAAAGAGCGAATTTTCTCACTTCAAAATGTTTGCATACAAACGAAATGTTGTGTAAACTTTGGGGGAATTTCGAGAAGTAAGACTTCAAAACACAACGAGAACGAAAAATAAATCTATAAAAAGAAAGTGAAGAAATACGCAAAATATTTCAAATAATATCAAGGAAACGGAATATAAGAACATAGAGGTGAATAAAAAAATGGAAAATTCAAAAATTTTTATGAACATTTCTTTAGTGGCTTAGAGCTCCCATCGATATTTCCATATTAAATAAAAAAATCACTATAAAATCACCTCGTCTGACCAATTAAATTCGTTTTAAGCCTCGGACAAAATAGTACATAATGTAAAAAAAACAAACATATTTAGTTAAAAAGAAAAAAAAAACACTAAAAAACGATACAGATAATAAATAAAAACTTAATAACAAATAATATGGCACTAACACATTTATACCAGCATAATTCCCATGTAAACCAATCATCGAATAGCAACTTGAAGTGCTGAAAAACTGATCGGGAAATTCGAAACGGTGCAAATAATCGAAAAAGAAAATAGATAAACCATTTTTTAATACACAATATTGATAATTTGAATGTGATATGGGAACAACAACAAGTTTGGTATCAGCTCATTTATTTATTTTATTCATACTGGTCAGTTTCATTTGCCACGCTGTACAAGCTGCATCGACAAATGGTGAGTAGTGAAATATCTTTGCAAATATTTATGAAAAAAAAAATATAATATTGATGTATTTTATTGTTGAAAATTATGATTATTTGAAAAATAATACTTTTATCTGATTTTGAAATTTTTTTGACTATCAACTGATTTTTACGATCAACATTTATATGATATTTTTTCTTGATTGCTCTGGTGAATTCAACGTGTAATTTTCATAGTGATTGTAGATTAAATTGAAATTATCATGATTTATTTATATTTTCAAAATACTCAACGAAAATTTACCTGTTAAAATGATATGCTCTCACCAATTTATTTTTACATTATTTCTAATCAGCATTTATTTACACAATCTTTAACTATTTAATGAAAAATTAGTTTGAAAAATGCATTTTTCATTTCAAAAAATGTATTACTATTCGATCTATGTTTTTTTTTTTTTTGAATCCTTGAAATTATCAAAAGCGAATTTTGATTTTATCGAATTTCGTTTGCAAAAATCTCAGTTTCTACGTAAAATTTTTGTTTCGTATTTCTTGAGTTGGAAATACGGCTTAAGAAATTTGATTTTCCCGAGACTTGAGCCTCTCTGAATTTTGGTTCATTGTCTCTTTATAGTCTGGTGTGAAAAGCCGAAAATAATATTTATTGTAGTTAAATAATTAATACGATTATTGTTGCAACAGTTAATGTTTATGATGTAATTTTTTTTGCAATAAATGGCGATAGTAAACCTATTCAAAAATACTTTCAGGAATTTGTTAAAAAAAGCATTATAGAAATGTATATTCTTTCGTCCTTAGACATTATTCTATCTAAAGTTTTAATGAATTTTTTTTTGGCTAAACTCGACTACTTGACCAAAACCACCACCATATGCGCTACATAATTTTATCGATTGTGCTTTTGTGGTTGTGTGTTTATTTTTTCGGTTGTTTTCTGCTGTTTTGATTGTTTATCTTCAGTGTGTTGGCTTTTTGTGTATTTTTTACTAGTTTTTACTGTTCTCCCAATTGTCGTTTTGAATCTCGTCGGGAAAGCTAATTTTGACTTTATTTCATCGCTGAGGCTCAACATTTCCATTATGGACCTGATATCCTCCAGAATTCTATGATCGGTTTTTAGGTCACTTTAATTGTACCCGTAGGTCGGTTATAGGTCACTAGCCTTTTTCGTTGCTTCCTTCAAAATTTTGAGATGTAGTAATTCTACGTTTAGAAGGATCCCCATTCTTGCCACTGGGATGGAGCTCATCGCTCCTGGAATCAGGCCATAATTTAGAGTTTGTTGAGCCTATTAATAGCAGCTTTTTATGTGGTTTTCTTCCACTACACTACAGCTCCATATTGGATGATAAGTTTCACTACTTGTTTGTATAATCAGAGTGTCTGCCGTTTCCCCCTACCTTCAGCTTTGCCTCTCCCAGCTCCGCAAACACATTTCGAAACCTTAGAATTTTACTCCCCCATTTCCCTACTTCTTCAAGGACATCTCTCCTCTGGAAATTGTGGTACAGCGAGCCGTGTCTTGCATGAACCTTCTTTGTCCACAAAGTCGCGTTGTGCGATTTCCCCTTTTCTATTGCGATTTCCCCTTTTCGATTTCCCCTATTCTATTTGTTACAGCTTTTGAGTAGCTCATATAGTTCATTTGCCAAATGGAAATTCATAAAGTGCCATCTTTATAAATCAATCAGCTTCTCCATGTTCTTAAATTTGAAGGACGTAAGGCTAAATCTGGCCTTTTATGATTTTACTATGTCGGTCAGCCGGTTTGCTGACATCCTTGGAAATAAGCACAACCCGTGCCAGTCTGCACGGTTTTGGTATGTAGCTGAGCTCTAAGCTCGCTTTAAATATGTGTACCAAAATGATTTTTAATTTGTCCGCGGTTTTTTGTAGTAGAGCTGAGTAGATTCGTTTGGTCTTCGCGATTTGAAGTAATTTATTGGCCATTCAACATTTTCAGAGATTAGTTTGGTATCCAATCAGGATCTTCAGCTTATTCCTCAGCCTCATTGCTGCTCCTAATTTTGCACCCTGGAAAGTGTGTTCTAATCAGCACTTCCAGTGTGTCTCCAATCTGGCGATCTAAGTAGTCCTATATTGCTTGGTAGCCTTTGGATAGAGCTTGCTGTATCCTGGTATTCTCTGGGATGCTATTTAGACTTTCGCATGAAGCACTCTAAGCCTTTCTTTTGGATTTCCTTAGCTGTTTGTTGTTTTTATAGGCCCACCAGTTTGATGTACGTACCCGGCTGAACTTCATTCTTGCGGCTCATTTGAGTTTCTGGAACTTCTGGTTCCACGATAACATCCTTGTTTTGGAGCATTGGTTTTCTCAGGGCAATAATCGTTGTATTATTCGATCAGTATTCGGTAACTTTGCACAAAGTGCCCTCCAATTACGTCATCGTAGTGAAACTCGGGTGTAAGTCATGAAGTTTCTCTTTAAAGCCATTTAGATAACATTCCCAGATTGTAGTTTACCGTTTTTACGATAGCTTTTCCTAGTTCGAAGTTTATATGTCTGCGATCAGAAAACGAAGCTTTTAAAAAGGACATTCCGCTTCATTAAATGCACTGCACTGTTTAACACTAATATGAGGTCTTGTACTTCTCGCCTGTACACTGTCAGGAACATTGGCATCTTGTCCTTATTTGCTACAGTTCTAAGAGTGTCTCACTTCTAGCGCTGACGTCACTACTCCTCCATGTTGTCTGATGAGCATTGGCAGCACAGCCAGTTATGAGCATTTTGCTCTCCTTTCTTGGGACCTGGTCCTCATCTCCTGAGATGTAGAGTGGAGCAAATATCGTCTCTACTGTTCTTCGTAGAGATATTTCTTTGGCGTCGTTGAACGGACGTTTTTTTTTATGAGAAGGTGAAAGCTTAAGCGATTACCCTTTTGAAGTGAGTGCTTATTCGTGGTAAAAAGATAGTTTATTATTGGGGATTCTTTTTTTTTTTTAAATTTCAAGAGCGCTGTTTGTATCGGTAGCACCGGCAAAGATTTCAAGCTCGTTAAATGTTACTGGCCAGAAATATGTCATATTTGACCAGAAAATTTATTTTTACCCGAAGATAAGAAAATTTCATCCCAAAGCACTTTCAAGTGAACAAATTTTTTAGCGCCCAATGTGGGTTTAATCGTTATAATTGGGAGGAATAATATGAACTTTCAAATTTTGAATGCGTTATTGTTATACAGAATCCTCACTAGATTTGTTGCAAATGTAATATTAACCATGCTTCCGGAAATATTACATAGAAAACTGTTTATAAATTTTAATTTTCTTTAAGTTTTCCAAACATTTTCATGTGCATACTGACAAAATATTTTTGATTTTTACGTCTAATCATTCAATTTTATTCTACAAATTTTTAAAAAAACTACGACAACTAGCAAGTCTACGAAAATTGCAAGGCGTTGTATCCATCTGCAATGCGAATTCTTATAATACAATCCTCTTCCATTTAAGCTTCTTTTCGCAAAAAAAAAAAAAATGAATCAATATTCGTTCTCGACTCTCGTTACGAAAACCGGAAAACTATTTTGTATTCCGATCCTGTAACCTGAAAACATTGCGGCTTAATACTGTTGACACTCCATTAAGTTCACCATACGCTGGCACACTTTAATCTTACAATTCCAACATATACGAGTGTTGTAAGTACATCCAAAGAGATTCGATAATATGGTCCATGCTGTCTAAATATTTTTTATACCTTCTATTTTTTTTGGGTCGGATAGGCTGATGAAGAATGTAAGGGATGACTCATATACACTTTCGGTTCAACTAAAACTGTCCTATGACAATTTTCTACTCGGGTCAGTGTTATGCACGATATGAATGTTGTGTTACCCTATACAATCACCATACGACATGACCATAATTTTGGACGTGTGTCCAACAACCGTATAATTTCTTGTTGGCTTGTTGAAAGTACAATGGTAATAAAACTATAAGAGGGGAAAAGCTAAGGGGTCTTGTAAATCCCAAGATAAAACCTGAAAAAGTGCCTACAAGATAGAAGAATCCGAATTGAAATTTCGCTCAGAATTTGAACTACAGGCAGCGTTCGAAAAGGTCTCAAGGACCGGAAGCTCGTTGGTCATCATTCGAAGGAATTAAAATCTAAAAAAAAAAACCTATTTTCAATCAAATTGAAAATTCCCAAAAATCGATTCGCCTTCATTCCATACATTCTTCCTCATTCATCCTTTTATATATTTTCTCGTTTTGATCCTTGCCGTTTTATCGAACACCACGAAACTGCTCGATAAATATGAAACTAACCAAAAATTGTGGTAAATAAACGACGACAACGTATAAACTCAAAAAGGGTGCAAAATTCGTTCTATCTAATTTTTTTACGACAGATGTGGCGTGAGGCTAACAAACCAACCACCATCTCGACCGAATGAACATTGTCGTTGTCCGAACAGTATCAAAAAAAAAAAAAAAAAAAAGACTCGCATTCAGAGTTTAGTGGTCATCGGGTCATTCAAGAGCTCTTTTTCCCCAAGCACTGTGCAGAGAAGAGGAATGGATGGAAAGGATATAATCAATCCCCCGTGTACTTTTAGATTACAGAACGTTCGGGTAATCTAGTTGACTTGGTCACTGACGACTTGTATTGGTCGGTTCTTGGATATGGGAATGAAAAGCATTTGTTTCAGAGAAACGTAGCTTGAATTTGTTGGACAAAGCTTTTTGCAAGAATGGGGAAGGAGAGGAAGCAGTTGTTGTTCGAGATTGCAAATGGTCTGCAAGCGAAAATACAAAGAGATTAGGCTAAGATAGGTGACGACGTCTGCATAGTAAAACGAAAGGATTTTGTCTCGGTGGGTTATACGAAATATTACCGTTATGATTGGTCGATACAAGGAGGAAAGCTTTGTGGTGCGAAGAGATTCGTACTTGGTCGCTGACAGGTAAAAAATATAAAATGAAAATTGTGAGAAAATTTAAAGGATTTAGTATGAGGATCAAATCCATTCGGTCTGGTGAAAATTTGGGCTCAAGAGTCATAATAAGATTTTGTGGTCGATTTGGCTTGAAGAAGGCTTGGAATGGATAAACTGGTTTAAGAGAAAAAATTAAAATTTTGTTTGATGTGATGTTGTTGGTTTCACTTTTTATGATTATGTAATTAATATTAAGGGTAAATTGAGTTCAAGATATGAACGAAATGTATATAATCTTTTCGAAACTGCCTACACTACATGAGCAATTTTTTATTTGAGTTTTTTTTTCCGTATCAAACTTAATTTTATGATTTTCTGTCAAATAGATATTGTGGGCTGATATCGAAAAGGATTTATCTTTGAAGTACTTTGAAGTTCGTCATATGCCATGACATAATTATTACTTTCTTCGAACTGGACACACTACTATGTGCCTAAATTAAGATGTTTTTACCACAACTATATCTCGATATTTAATTCGAAGAGAAAAACAAATGAAAAGAACACACCTATTTTTTCGATCATCGAGAACAATTGGGGTCAAATTGACCCCAACAACTTTTGAACGTCTATAGAATCGCCGCCACTGAAGATTTTCATTTGAAAAAAATTATAGGTATAGATTGAGACCTCTTTTAGTAGTTCTCATGCATTAGAAGTGCCCTAAATGTCCTTAACATACCTGGGAAAATACGCGAAAAAACAGTTTTATCGAAAATCAGGTTTTTTACGAAAAAAAAATCGTAACTTTGTCAATTTTCAATATTTTTGGTTAACAATTTAGGGGGGTACACTCAAGGTATGACAAAATCATAAAAAAAGTAGCCTTATAGTGACCTTTGGAAAAAAAGTATTTATTTCGCATATTTACGGTGGTGATTGTGAGGATTTTAAAATTTGCAAATTTAAAAAAAACCATAACTTTGTCAGTTTTTAATATATTGAGCTAATAATGTATATAGATACTCTCAAGACATAGTAGAATAATAAAAAAATAGCTCTATGTAAAGGGTTACAAAAAATGGTGTAATTTTTTGAATAATCAGTTTCTGATTGCTCCGAGACATGATCGTCTTCGGAGGAATCACTGCCGCCCAAATTGTTATCATTGTCCTCAGCTAACAAATTATTGCGTACACTAGAAAGCAGATTATACGTCATATTGCTAAAAACAATACATAAAAGAACTTGCAAACTTATTTTTAGGCTTTTTTAAGTTAATCTATCGATTTATTAAGTAAAAAAAATTGAATTTTTACCTCAAAATTGACGTCGAGTACATATGGGGTCTATTTGACCCCTTAATCTACTTCAAAGGCTTCTCAGCGACGACTGACGACTTGGGACTGTAAGCGAATGGTGTAAGCTTATAGTCCAGACACAGAAATACACATAGGAGCCTATAGTACCCCCCCCCCCCTCCCCTTTTCCCGCAGGCCTAAGCGCTGCGATCTGTCAAAAAGTTCACTGGGGTCAATATGACTCCCTGTGTTCTCGGAGGGTTAAATAAAAAATACACTCATTATTTTTATTTCATTCATGTTTTCATTCAAGCTCTCAATATTTTTTTTTGAAAACAAACTTGGATTCTATGGTTTTCCCTAGACTCACGTAACGTTTTTCAGATTTTCATGATTTTTTCAACGCACCTTTTATTTATTGTTGACTCCAATAAATTTTTTGTATAATTTTTCTTTGTTTTTCCTATGTATTTCTTGACTCCCATGATTTTTTCAAGATTGTCATGATTCGTTCTAGACTCCCATTATGCCTTTTCCTACATTTAATAGTTTTTCCAAAGTCTCATGATTTTTTGTAAGTTTTCATGATTGAAAACAAATTATTTTCTAGAGTCCAATGATTTAGACTCCCATATTATTTTCAAGATGTTATTTTTCATGTTATTCTCTGGTGGCCTTTAGTGGCTTTTTCAAGCCTGCATTTAGTGGCTTTAGTGGCTTTTTAGTGTGTAGAGGAAAAAACTGTTTGAAGATCTGTCTCAGTCGATTTTGAGTCTTTTATCTTTTCTTAAGGGGGGAGATGCGCAGAGATTGTATAGTTTATTATATTGTATAATTATATAGGTCCATTTTTTTTACTATGTGGATAATCCACGTTAGTTTGTCATCGAAAGCTAGTCCTAAGTATTTTGTGATTTTTGTGATTGCGTTTCTAGTCCGCGTAGTTTTAGTTTCTTTGGAGTTTCTCTTCTTTTGTGTGTGATGAAATTTGTCTAATTTTATCTGCCATACGTGCATGAAGTCCAGAAGTATGTTGATGGAAGTTTGAAGGGTTGGCGTGACGGTGTCTACTAATACAGATTTATTCAAATTAAAAATTTATTTTATTATTAAAAAAAAAATTAAACAGTTTTCATTGAAATATTTCCTGAAATTCTGGTTGAATTTGTAGTTTCTAATAAAATTTCTGAAATTTGAAGTGAAGACGGTGATAGTTACGCTCTGAAAATATAAAAACCCCCATATTGTGCCACGCCATCCATCCTAACAACAAAACCCACACTGGGCGCCAGAAAATCTGTTAACATTTAAGCACTTTGAAATTAAATTATCTTATCTTTAGGCACTAATAAGTTTTTCTTGTAAAGTTTTTGGTCAAAAATGTTTCGAAACATCTGCGATTCGCATTTAACACGAACAAATCGTTTGCAGAATTGTCATTTTTATAGACGTTGCTCTCTCTCAAATCTCATTTTCTCTCCACCACATTGTCAGTGTCTTTGGTCCAGTTAGATATCCACAGTGATGATATCGCAACCCCATCGAACTGTGTGCTTGCTGCAAAATGAACTCATGTGTTAATCGATTTGTGCTGTGGTACCCTAACAGTACAGGATTCAATGTATTGGGCATTTGATGCCCCAGCAGCCGGCATACCGGAGGCGAGACAGATGCTTCCTGTTTCTGGATTTGTTATTTTTGAGCTTTACTGGAATGGTTGGTTCGTTGTAGTCGTCATTCTTGTTCGCAACAACAGAGCAAAATGGAATATATTCGATGTAGCAGATAGAGAGAAGAGTTTTGATTTGGCTTTTCATTCATCCATTCGAATGACTTTCAGCGAGACTAAGGATGCTTCAAGCATTATCAATGAATGATGACGGCCGAAATCCCATAGAGCAAAAAGCTCGATTTTGGGTAGGAAAAAAAAATGAGAAATGGATTTTCATGGCCAAAATGGTACGTTTTATTGTTATAAATGGAAGTGAAATTTAGGACGTTTAGTTTACTTTAGTTTTCTTCGTTGCATGAACCTTTATCGTTTTCTCTCTTTGCCAATAACAATGGCCAGGGACAATACACCATACGCCATACACAAATTCATATATATATCTTTGGGCTACTAGAACTACGGAATGTATATTGCGTGCCATCAATCACAAAATTTCTAATATGACAACAGTAATTCATCATATCTGTGTTTTAAGTAAAACCGAATACTAAGAATGTTTTCAAAATGAGC
The DNA here is from genome assembly GCA_947369275.1 of Nemotelus nigrinus. NCBI lineage: Eukaryota > Metazoa > Arthropoda > Insecta > Diptera > Stratiomyidae > Nemotelus > Nemotelus nigrinus. The sequence goes on from OX376376.1 coordinate 1,660,356, forward strand.
ATATATACTTTTGCAACGTAAAAAAACCTGACAAACGACAGAAGAACGGGTGTTTGATAGATATAAATTTATTATACAAGTGGTGATGAGAAAACATTTTTTATTCGATGAATAAATGTATAAGAGTAAACTTGTAGCTAAATCGAGTATGGTAACAGATTTTCGTATTGTTTTTTTTTCTTTTAAATTTTCGATAGCATACAGCTTTTTAATACTTGCTGGAAAAGCATTATTCATTTGCATCGTATTGAATACAGTTTGAATACTATTTTCAAGTGATTTTGATGAGCGATTTTAACAGATGCTGATTGTTTCCTCTGTATATGCTCCATGTAACTTCTAATTGCCTCCTTAATCGTTTTCCCTTCATGAAACTGAGTAACGAATCAACTCTATCGCTGATGTCCATGCTGCTCCAGACAGACGGTGTGATGCACGTTGGCGTCCACCCCCCCACGAGCAGCAATTTGTTCCTGTCGAGTGAAGTTTTGCAGCCACCTCCGTCGGAGCGACTCTGCCATGTCCCATGTAGGCGGATGCCAGGAGTACCTGCTCCTCTTCGTTCCCCTCGTGTGCTACCACTGTCAATTAGATGGAAGATAAGCGTGAATGTTCTTCGTCACCAGCATCGCCGTTCTTATTCCTGCTTCTGCGGTAAGTTCCTGAACCAGCGCCACGTCAATTTTACCTTCATCGTATGATTTTTACCATACCTTTGTCAGTATTTTGAGTGTTGGCCGTGGCATCCTCCTTGACCCGCAACTCGCCCTTCTGGGGATCGGCTGTTGTAACTGTGCCCAGGTCCCTCTGGATTGACCGGTCTCCAAGGTGTTAAAGTTTCCATCCTTCAGGTGGCGTTTCTTCAGGTGCATCAGACACTGCCCACGTTCGAAGCCATTTTTTCAAACCGCGAGTAGAGCAAGTCGTCAGCCTCCTTGTTTATTTAAAGAATATTTTATTTTATTTATTTTATTTATTGACCATACTTGGTATAAGCAGTACAATAAAATATTTGAAATATATATGTGTAAACGAAAAATTAAATAAATTAAATAATTAACAAATAAATCAATAACAATTGATAAATAACAAACAAATAAAACATTGACATATAGCTTAAGATAAGGGGTTATGGAAGGCTTGGAAAAGGGAGGATTTGAAGGAGAATTTGGAGATCGTTGGGGAATACAGAAAACTTATACTGTTAAATATTCTGCAGCATCTATTTACCGGCTCATTAGCTGCGTAAGTAGTGGAATGTGGATATTCTTGAATTAAACGGGAGGACCTGGTGTTCCTTACAGGGTTATTTAAACACCTGTCCTCCGTCTTCACTGAAAAAACACACAGCGCCAGACTTTATAGACTTCTGGCGCCATGTACATAGTCGATTTGGGGATTGTGATAAAATATAGCGCCACACGCCATAATACATGACGAAAAGTACATAGGAGCAGGCGCTATGCTTATAGCCCTCTACGCCATGTACTATAGTCCTCCACGCCATGTAACATAGTCCTCCACGCCATGCAGATGGCGTGGAGGGCTATAGTACATGGCGTGGAAGACTATAGTACATGGCGTGGAGGACTATAGTACATGGCGTCTGGCGCTATGTGTTTTTTCAGTGCAGAGCTAATTTTCTTCAAGAAATTGTGTGCGCGGTATTTTTATAGTTCGATTGTTCAAGTGGTTCGATGTGTCCCAATTAATAGGTTTTAAATATGGCCCAAATATAGTTTTTCAAAACAATATATAGCCGAAATACAGTTTTTCATGAACATTATATAGCCCAAATTCAGTTTTTCAAATACATTATATAGCTCGGAGGCCACACACCCGCGAAATCAAAAATTTTCCGCCGCCAATTCAACTTTTAGGTAGCACAATTGACGGGAATTAGCCAAATCTGGCCACAGTGCTTCTATTGTTGATACTCACATTTATAAGTTCCCTCACACAGTATGGCTGCGAGTTATAATTGGAGTTATCTTCTTCAACTGAAGCCATATTACATGGCTCATGGTACTATGTAATATGGCGTGTGGGGCCATAATTTCTGCGCCATGTAATTATGGTGCTGGGAGCCATACTGCATGGCTCAGGGTACTATGTACATAGCGTGTGGGACCATAAATGCTGCACCATGTTACATAGGACCACGCGCTATGTAGGTTCTGACATTATGGCGCGAGGAGCCATATTCCATAGCTCAGAGTACTATGTACATAGCGTATGGCGCCATAAATAATGCGCTATGTTACATAGCTCTGGGCACCATGTGGATTTTTTTCAGTGTTGTGCTGGCAGTTTCTTGATTTAATTTTTATTGAATAATTTACGGAACAATGTTCCATTACATTAGTGTAGTAACACATTATTTTGTCATAATTCTATGCTTTAAATTTAGCTTAATTCTATGCCTCAAGTTATATCCAAGCCACAATTGAAATAGTGTTCAAAAGTTTACATTCGAAAAATTGCACACTATATATTTAATGCGGGCCAAATCATCATTAAAAATGTCTGCTCGACCAGATATATTATTTCCAAGACGTTTTAGCCTCTCAACGGGTGAATGCATTAGGTAATTTACCCTATAGTTTTGTAGCATAAATATGTCATTGCACCTCGTGGTTCTAGAAGGGACTCTTAGCGAAAATTCACTTAGGAGAGAGGGTACATCGAGATTCCCATTAACAATGTTGAATAAAAAAGTTGCGTCAAAACTACGTCTATCTGCTAGAGATCTGAAGTGTAGTAAATCCATTATGTGGCGATAATTCAATTGATTGCGACTAATGCGCAGTTTATAACCTACGTACCTCAGAAATTTATTCTAGATTTTTTCCAAAGCCTCCGAATGGGCTCCGTAATAAGGATTCCAGAGAACACAGGCATAATCAAGTTTACTTCTTACTAATGATGTATATAACATTTTCAGTGCATTTACGTTAAAAAATTCGCTTGTGCTTCTTATCACAAAACCAAGCATTCTGCGCGATTCATCTGCGATATTTCTAATGTGAGCTATAAAATTCAAAGATGGGTCAAAAGTGATGCCTAAATCTTTAACGGACTCAACGACTCTTATGGGATCATTGCCTAGCATGTATACATGATTAAAATTGTATGTTGTCCTATTGAAAACCATTAGCTGACATTTAGAAGCGTTTAAATCGAGACAATTATTAAGACAGTAATTAAAAAAGTTATCCAAGTTGGATTGTAATACCGAAATATCTGCCATTGACGTGATAGAATGAAAGATTTTGCAGTCGTCAGCGAATAAGAGATACTGAACATCATTGAATATTATACTTATGTCATTTATGAATATAAGAAAGAGCAGCGGACCCAAATGTGACCCTTGAGGAACACCAGATGTAGGAGTAAATGGTAAGAAAAAGTGACCATCAAAATTTACTATAAGACATCGATCACGAATGTAATCGGAAAGCCATTCGAATAGTTTCCCATCAATACCGATTAGTTTGAGTTTTTTCTCCAATATCCTGAAGTTGATCCGGTCAAATGCCTTGCTGAAATCCGTGTATATAGTATGAACCTGTTGTGACGATGCAAAGGACTGAGAAATAAAATTATGATAAGTAATTAGATTAGTGGTTGTTGACTTCCCAGCACAGAAACCATGTTGGTAATCTATAATTAGAGGCCTGATGGAAGGTGTTAGATAGTCCGTAATTAGGCTTTCAAATATTTTCGGTATAACTGATAAAATAGAAATGGGACGATAGTTACTAACATCTGATTTGTCCCCAGACTTGAATACCGGAATTACATGAGAGCTCTTCCAAATTTTTGGAAAAGATCCCAGGGCTAATGAGTGATTGAAAATAAATAGTAGAGGGGCTAAAAGTGATTCCGCGCATTTCTGAACAAATATCGGCGGCAGACCGTCAGGCCCACCACATTTACTTACATCAACAGACAGTAACTTCTTTAATAGCAATTCGGGGCATATAATATGGCTATTGAGATTAAGATGGGTTAAGGAAACCGGAGGATCAAAAGAACTGGTTTTGGTTGAGAAGGCTTTGGAAAAACTCTCTGCGAACATATTCGATATGGTAGACTTGTCGGAGGTGAAATGATTTTCATGATCCTCCAATCCTGTGCTGGAACATCCGGATTTTGCCTTTGCAGCAACTTCAAGGCCATCTCCGGTTCCACCACTCGCGGTATTAAACTAGATTTAAACTAAACAGTACAAAAACATATTTACTATTTCTAAGAATTTAATCATCTACTGCACGCCCATTTTTTTTTTGTTGGATTTCCCATCCCCCAGTACTTACCGATTTCTATCATCAAACAGCTAGGTTATTAATGATATGTTCACGCTTAATGGTTTTAATATCATCTATAAACGAAATATTCGCAGCATCTGTAGCGCAACGTTAACGTTAAATATTTCGAACAGCTATTAGTTTCGTTTTTATGTCTGTTCGAAGTGTTCGAATAAAAGATCGAAAACTGAAATAAACATAAATAAGTACTTTCATAATGTGGCTGCTCCACGAAAACGGTAAAACCTAGACTAATGCACAATCGGTAAATGAAATCAAATAAATTATTGGCTCCCACGACAACTTTCAGACACAATAAAAGCCTACATATTGTATCTATACCCTAAATGCACATGCTGTTTGTTACGCTGTCATGATACAAACAACTATGTATATATGTACATATTATAAAACAAAAATACCGGTACGATACCGGCAACGAATAGATTCACCCAAGTCTTTGGAATTACTACCTCTGTAATCGTTAATACAAATACATGCTACAAATTCCCGAGCAAAATTACTTTGGTTTCGGATATAATTCGATATTGGTCTATCTGTCTGTCATTGTATGAAAGAAGCAGCATCGGGGTGCGTAGTAGATACCTGGTAATTCTACCTAAACGTCGACCGAAAATCTTATGCCTCAACCATATAATTTAGTCCGGTCGATGGTGGTTTTCCATCCAATCGAACCAAACGGAGAAATTCGCTATGGTACAACATTAGTCCTGTTCATCTTGATATATACACTCTACGCCCGACCGGGTGTCAGATTTAACTTCGTCCTGGGACCCAAGTAAAATGCCAGAAACATACGGCAGAAAGGAAAGTGATTTCACATGAAAGCTCACAAAAGTTTGGACTAGACTTGTCCACTACCAGGCATACCCACCAAGCACAACTCACTTGATGTTAACATTTTCTCGGCATTATTTTTTTTTTTTTTTGCGTTTCTATTCGCTTTCCTTTCCGCAAGAACAAAACATCCGTAAAGGATGAGGTGTATGAAGTAGGCTTTCACATACGTGATGTCCGCCCCCACTTACCTATTAATTGTGCAAACCTACACGAGGCAAATTCAGCTGTTTATTGTGCGTGAACTATATTTCATGTTGACGTCGATTGGTGGAGAAGACACAACGTTTTAGATGAATTTTAATGGTAATTTTTTTTTTTTTTACTGAATTCCCACACGCGTTTTTGGTAAGAACAAAAGAACGTTTATAGAATCTACATACAATTTCTATGAATAATTTCTATTGCAGAGTAGGACGTGTATTTTATTTCTTTAAAAGAGAAAAAAAAATTGGTATTGATGTGGTAATACTTTATTAATATGCGTCTGTTGGGAAGACCCTTAAAGGGGCAGGTACACTTGGAATTTTGAGAAAATCGATTTTATTTTCTTTACATTTTCTAAAAGTAGCATATTTCACGAGCATTCTCTGCAAAAAACCTGCTTCCCTCCAAGAGGAAATCCCTCAACTCTTGATCTTATTATAACCAACGCCAATGTTCCTTTGTCGCAGCCCTCAATGATAAACGAACTATCCTCTATTCACCTGCCGGTTCGATTTGACATCTGCAAACACTTAAAGCTTTCGACCTTTTCCTGTTTCAATTACAATAAAACCTCTTGGGTTGCTTATCGTAGATTCTTGGAAGATGATATTAACCTTAACGATTATGACCTCTCGAAAATTGTAAACGTCTCCCAAATTGACAGTCTAATCTCTACTTTCTCTAAAAAGCTCACATTAGCCCGAAACAACTCCACCCCCACTTCAAAGCGAATGATTTCCAAATTTCATATAGACAACGCCACTGCTGCTTTAATCAAACACCGCAATGACACTCGTAGGCAGTGGCAAAGAACTCGTTGTCCTCAATTAAAAGCCCACCTAAACACTCTGAACATCCAAATACGTAAAACATTTCTTGAACTTCGTAATAAACGGTGGAATAACTTACTATGCGCACAGGCACCTGGGTCAAATCGTCTCTGGAAATTGCTCAAGCTACCGAAGAACAAAAAACGTATGCTTCCTCCGTTGCTCCTTCCTAATGGCGATGTCGCTTATACTGAAAGAGAAAAAGCTGATGTACTTGCTGACTCCTTTCAAAGCTCACACAGGCTTACGCCTCTCTGCAGTGACCCCGACACCAGTCTCCAAGTAAACCTTGAAATCGCCAAACTACATATTAGAAGCCAGAACCCATTTTCAACCTAGTGATTTTTGCTCTCCTTCAGAAACCAGATCCCATCTCAAAAGCTTGAAATTGAAATCCGCGCCTAGTTATGACGGCTTGCCGAACTTCCTTTTTAAAGCTAGGATACTTTTCTTCTGCTTGGAAAAACGCAATCGTCATTTCAATTTTAAAGCCAGGTAAAAATCTTAGGCTCCCCAGTAGCTACCGCCCTATCAGCTTACTTTCTTTCTTTAGTCAACTTTTCGAAAAAGTTATCCTTTCCCGTATTCGAAAAGAACTCGAAGCTACCTCCACTATTCCGGATTTTCAATTCGGCTTTCAACCTAGTCTGTCCACCACTCATCAACTACTCAGAGTTGTTCAGTTGTTCAATGATAATTTCATATCAAAACGCTCAACTGGTCTCATAGCGCTTGATACTGAAAAAGCCTTTGACACAGTATGGCATGACGGCCTAGTTTTCAAACTTATTAAGAGCTCACTGCCCACCTATTTATGCAGAATTGTCCATTCCTTTTTAGACTCGCGCACTTTTAATGTAAAGACACTTAGATTATCAAAAAATGTGGTTTACCTGCCGGAACTCCCCAAGGCTCAGTCCTTAGTCCCACACTGTATAATGTTTTCATGTCTGACCTCGAAAAATCACCACGTTGCAACTTTGCTATGTATGCTGACGACACTGCAATCTTTGCCAGCGAAGCTGACCCAGCGTTGATAATTAACAATCTCCAGGAGCAATCATCTCTCATAGATCAATTTTGTAAAAGGCGGAAGATTAAAGTTAACTCAAATAAAACTCAAGCAATTTTCTTCACAAAAAAACGAGCACGAAAAAACCTACCGAATTCGCAAATAAATGTTCTTGGGTCAGTTGTTAATTGGTCAAAAGACATTAATTATCTTGGAATCTATCTAGACTCAAAATTAACGTTCCACTCGCACACTGAAGGCATCAAATCTAAAATATTGAAAAGCATACGCTCCTTATACCCACTTATCAACAGGAAGTCTAAGCTGTCACTAAACAATAAACTGCTAATATACAAATCCGCGATGCAGCCTATTATCCTATACGGTTGTCCAATATGGATTAGCTGTGCAGCATCTCATGTTAACCAAATACTCCAAAATAAATGCCTCAAAATCATATTGAACAAACCCTACTACTTCTCCACCACTCGCCTGCACAATAATGTCGTGCTCTGTTTTTTTTTTTCATTCGAGATGGAAAATTTCTAAGTGTCTATCTTATCTAATATTTCGCAAATTATATTTGCTTTAGAAATTCAATCGCGATATGCGTCGTGGTAGGCGTCGACGGGGGACCGCCTTCATTCACCTCGTCGTAGCCTTTTGGACCGTTTCTAAAGTCCCGGAATCGTGGCCCTTACGGTGCCTCCTGATTGTTGGGAATAAGAAGAAGTCCGGATAGGCCAAGTCCGGGCTGTAGAACGCCTGGGGCTGTAGAACGCCTGGGGCTGTAGAACGCCTGGGGCAGTGTTGCCACACCACGCTTGGCCAAGTAGTCGACAATAACAAAAGCCGTGTGCGACGGGGCGTTGTCATGATGAAGACGCCAGGACTTCGCGATCTCCTTCCTCATGCAGTTCACTCTGTTTTGCAGCCTTTTAAGGACTTTTAAGGACTTTTTGCAGCCTTTTAAGGAAAATTGACTGTTCACCGTTTGTCCCGGTGGCACAAAATCCGAGTGAACAATGCTTTTCGAGTCGAAGAAAACGGTGAGCATCGACTTGATGTGCGATTTACTAATTCGTGTCTTTTTGGGGGCGCGGGGAATCGGGCGTGTGCCCCTCGGGATTAGCGGTTGCTGCTTGGTGTCAAGGACGCATCTACATTGGTCATTTTATTTGTGATCGATTTCAGGATTCGGTCCTATGAGAATTTTTGTCTATGGTTAAAAAATAGTTTGTATATGGAGAAAGAATCTATGGCGTTTCGTGGGAAGGCGTAGAGGTAGCGATGTGTCACTTGGTGTCAAGGATGCGCCTAAACCGGCTCCTTCATTTGCAACCATTTTCAGGATCCTAGCCCCAGCCGATCCTGTGAAAATCGCTTGGGAAAATTCGTACTTTTACTCGTGGCGTTTTGTGAGAAGGCGTGGGCGTAGCGGTTACTGCTAGGTGTCAATGACGCGTCTATATTGGTCGTTTCATTTGCGATCGATTTCAGGATTCGATCCTATGAGAATCTTTTTGAAACTCTCAATGAATTATTCATACACAAAAGCCCACATTGGGCGCACTTTCTTCTTGAAGTTTGTCTTTGGGGAAAGAACTGATGGCATTTCGTGGGAAGGCTAGAGGTAGCGTTATGCCACTTGGTGTCAAGGATGCGCCTACACCGACTCCTTCATTTGCGACCAGGTAGAGAAACGCACAATTACAGCACAGGTTCGACCAGGAACATAAGATGAAAACCCAGACGAAAGCAGAGCAGACACCCCATAGCTTCGAAGCTTTGCAAGAAAAATTCGGTGATCAACAAAATCAAAATCGTTTGAGAAGTCTATCTGAATTTAAATTAGTCACTGCACTAGTCTTTATATCCATCTTTGTCCTCTGATAACTCATCAGCTCAATCGGATCACGCACTCTAGATATTATCTCCCTTAATCTTATTGCCGCCATTTTTTACTGAAATACATTTTGGAAAAAAATCAAGATTTAAGTGAAAAAGTACACCTAAAAACAAAAATCTAACCTGTCTCAGCGAACTCTTTTTCGTCTTTTTATCACAAATCTTTAACACTACTCCCACTATATCCCATCAATTTACATTGTCGGTAGCACGTATTAACACGCAATGGATTTTCCCATGTTGCAAAGCTAAAAACATCACCACTATGAATCAAAATTCTTTGACTTGTGTCAAAACGTTACCACAAAAGCTAAAATTCTCTAGACGATGGCTTGAAAAATGCGTTGCATGCATGAAACGCTCTTTCCCCATACGAGATATACACGTGTGTGTACGGTACGTCCCTGCATGATTTTCGTACTAGTTTCTGCACACAACTCACCAAACACCTCATTACATCAAATATTCGAACTGACATAAAGAAAAAAGCTGAATCTGTACATGTAGGTTTGTTCGGTAGATAAGATACATAAATCTAAGGAAGAGAAAGATTGTGACATGCAATTATCATAATGGAACATGAACGAGCTAATCCATACATTTTACCAGGAACACAGCGTCATATTCAGTACACAACACACACACACACACACATATTACATGGCAAGGCAAGTACTGTCACTATCCCTACCGGTACAGAGTTCTGATCCTTTCATTGCTGTTCGTAACAACAAAAGTGAAAAAGTAGAGCTTGTGCGGACAGACATTTAATCAATTCTAGAAGGATGTGTGATTCTCTGATGGCGTAAAGCAAACTATTGCCGTTGTTACATCCATGAGATAAGATGCGAGACGTCTGTATCAGCAGGTGGGAACTTTGATTCCTTTAAATCTACAAAAGCGTTTTATATCTAATCTAGCCTATCTACACTAACTGAACACACAATTTTTTCACTTTAAAGCCAAAATCCAGTTCGAACTATCTTCACACATTCAATCGAACAATACACCTGTCTTTATATCACTCCGTCTTAAAACTATCATCTAGTCTTCCTGCATTATTTGCTTCTATGCTTCTTTACATCTTTGTCTCTCCCTTTCCGTCGTAATAGTTGCTCTTCGTGCACATGCTGATATCTAGCAGCGATGGAGATTAATGGGCCACTCAAGATTTTATCCCTAATTTTGGTCAGCAATTGTCCGGCTGGGATTTTGAGAGTTAGCTGTTGATGGCGAAATGTAGTCCTTGTGAATTCAAAAGAGTTGTGTCCCAGCACACAATAGCTGTCGACAGAATAGTGCTATAGCTTGGGCTTCGACCAACACCCCCCACCCCTTCCCCTCCCCCCTCTCCAAAAAAAAAAAAAAAAAATAGGCCAAGAGCAATTCGGACTGTCGTAAGACTGTAACTGTTACCCGAGTCACAAGCAACGCTGAAAGATGAAGAAATGGCAAACCACTAAAATGGCTAGAGACGATGACGACTAGGACGACGTCCTTCAGTTCGTTGTATATATGAAAAACGGTTCGTCGGAAAATAAAAAGACTGTTTACGGGGGCTAAGTGTACGAGATAATAATTTTATTTTGCAGACATGGTAGATTTGATAGTTGATGGCTGTCGACATTTCGACAAAAGCATGGCAGACGAAGAAGGGACGAACTCTTGAATAAGAATTGAATGCATTAAGAACAGCAGGCGTCAAGAGCATGTGGACATGAGTTGAATGGAAGAGTGTAAGTAATCGAGCGAAGATGTTCGTTTCTTTTTAAAGATATTCGTTTCTACTTTCATCGCTATGCGAAAATGTGTATTTGTCTTCGGTCGACCCCCATGGGCATTATATACACTTATCAAATTGCGAATAAGTATAATTGTTGTTGAATATTCGGAACTGGAAGAAAACTGCAACGAGGAGCAGTTGTAGGAAAGATGCTGCATTGTATCATAAAAATACGGTCATGATACTCAGAAATAGTTTTAAAACCAATAGGTTTGAAGAATTGTTGCGAAAGGTGATTTACTTTTGAAATTTTTACTAAGATCCTTACTGTGATCAGTATAGTATTTAAACGTTAATCTATTTGCTTGAATCACACAAGCTATTTTTTGAATTCTCTCATTTCCGTCAGGAGATTGGCTTTTGCGAAGAATCAATTATTTCATCGTTTACTAGAACCCTTAAAATGTTCATAAGCTCATAGATGTTATCAATCATAGCTGCTTTTAGTGATTCCTCCTGATTTTTAAAGTCATTTTTCCTTCTTTATAATTCTGGATAACGTGGATATCATCAGTGTCTTGTTTTATCCATTCTGGGCAATAATTTCTCAATTCAGGCAGTGGTGTCCGTTTTCTATTGATTGAGTTAGCATAGAGAACCACTAAATCATAAAATTCATAAAAGTCTGTCAGATCTCTCTCTTTTGCAACTAAAACTTCAATCAAAAACAAACCTGTAAACCAATTTTTAATCCCGTTTAATTCCGTACGCAATATACCGCTAATAAAATAATATCCTGAAAACTAGATTGCAACTTTTTACAAACTCTGTCTGCATACTCTGAGGATTGCGTTCGATCTTTCAATGGTTGAATTCTTCATCCAATTCATCACAAATTATAATTTGGAGCAGTTTCCTTGAAGATGTAGGGTAATTTTCGCAGAATCAAATTACCGCCATACAAAGAAAAGGTAAAATATGCAGCATTCGTGGGGACGACCCCACCCTGAGATGTCTCAAAATGCCTTGCAAACACCTATAATTTGTCAGCTGATACAACCAATTTCATATACAGGGTCAGTCCAATGTAGCTTCCCTCCGTCCCGAATGTCCTTAGAATGGAAAAGATTCAATAGACTTCCACGCGCAATCATCACACACGTATGCCCCCTGCCCGATTCTGAATTTCTGAATAAATTGAGGAGCGAATTTTATTGCAAAGCTACCTGCTGCACTACTGCTCACTACAAAATTGCGAACGAAAACTTCTTGACCCAAAGAGAAAGCCCGTGAGCTAGCTCCTTTTATATTAGTTTCACTCAACTTGGTTTTAACGAGGTCCTGTGCAAGGGATTGCCTGTCGCTATTCGAACTCAACTGCACTTCTCCGTCCTTAAAACTCTTGAGGCTTCTAAGCGTACTCTGAACAGTGCTGGATAGGATGATATCCAAACACGAGGAACAGATGCGAAAAGCTGCTGGAATCATGAACTACCATCCAAAAGGTAGAGTATTAATCCAGAAGTCTGTCGCCCATGATCGAATCCTATCTAGAGTCTTCTTGCATCTAGGCTTGGCACATTTTTTGCTCGGAAGTATTTATCTCCGCGGAGTACAATCGATTGAAACAATGATGAACTCCATAGCTCTCCAACAGCTGAAAAAAAACGCTTTGCAGAAAAACTGGACCCTGCTTTTTCTGAGTAAAGCCATTCGGTTATTTCAAATGTCAAAAATATATCTCACTCGAGATTACTGAGATAGTAGACATGGAGAGGACATGCCCATAAGATTAACATTGAAGGGGAAGGTAGTAAATTTTAGACAAATATCCTTTTTAGATGCATAAAAATATTCGGATTTATGACTTCCACTGACGCACACAAACAGTCATACACCGCGAACATTAATTCAAATCTCATCTATTTTCAAACGTTGCTTTCACATTCGAAATCATTAAAGTTTGAACGAAGAATTTCAGAAGTTCACGAATCCCGGAAATATCGTTCTACATATATGATGATATCGTGTGAAAAGTGCATATACATACATACATACATATGTATATGCACGAAAGCAAGGCATTCGTTGCACAAAATTATGACTATAGGATAGGTATTTGAAAACTCTCGAAATTGCACGCTACTTCCGAGTGAAATCCACTTGAAACATTTTAGACATTTCGAATAGTGATGCAAGCAGGACAAGCAGACAGGTAGAGTCACAGCACAGTTAGTGGAAGCGTCGACGTGCGGCAGTCGTCTTTCAGTGCAGCAATCGTGATCCAATCAAATATAGAATCCCGGCACGGTATTCAAAATTTCCACTTGGTGGTTGTGTAGACGCGACGGCCAAAAACTGCAGGACTACTGAAACGAGCTGAGTGGTGGGAGAGATAAGGCGAAAGTGGTGGTAGCATTAGTTCCTTTGCGGAATAGAAAGATTGCATTGAAAGTTCGCACATTCAACGAGGTTGCCAGGTCTTTACCAATTGCTCACTAACTCACTTCCCATTCTATTCATTCTACTTGCATTCATCTGGTGCATTCGAACTGATTACATAATAATGGCATGCTATAGTTTTATCGAATCAAATGTCAGTGGAACAGTTATTTGAATCTGATTTGCCAAACATGCGTTTTTGTGTTATTTAGCACTGACATTTTTGGGTCTTTCCTTCCACGTTCAGGATGCGAAAAAGAGTTATGGGCATGCAAATATCAAAAAAAAATTTAGTGAAAATCTCTCAAAGCATAGATTGAAATAAAGATTGCTTTGAAAATCAACGGTACTGAGTGTATTTAACAATTTTGTTCCCCATTCCATGAAGTCGAAATACTTTTTGTTGACTTTAAACATTTTTCACAAGTAGCTTACAATCGTATCTTATTTGATAGATAACTTAACGAAAAAGTTTCTTGATAATTCTATATATATATATATATATATATATATATATATATATATATATATATATATATATATATATATATATATATATATATATATATATATATATATATATATATATATATATATATATATATATATATATATATATATATATATATATATATATATATATATATATATATATATATATATATATATATATATATATATATATATATATATATATATATATATATATATATATTCTAATTTAAACTCAAAAAGAAAAAATTGAACAAAAAAACTGACAACGACTTGAAATCTAATGTGAAAACGTAATAGTTTGTTTGAACACTTCTGCTTTCAGAAACAGACAATTAATTCATACCCTCTTGATATTTTTTTGATTTTTTCAAAAAACACATCACATACGTTTTTATTTCCGCAAACTGCCACTAAAATACGCTGAATATGAGATAGAAAAGCGAAAAACATTGAGATCGTGGCACTGAAATCTTTTGTTTAGCTCAACCATTCGATAATTTTTTTTTGCTATTGATGTGAATCGGAGCATATATAATCTAAAACGTGCAATATATGGAGATTAGAAGCAATCATGTTGCTGCTGGAATATTCTCTCAACATTTTAAGTTGATGGATTAGATAGAATATTGTGAAATTTCAGTCAAGTTGCTTGTGTCCAGTTAGCGCCCAACGTGGGTTTTTTTTCCATGCAAATAATGCTGTTTATAATTCGATGAAACAATTATTATCACAAATGAAAATCAATTGAAAATTATAATCTGTTCGTCCGTTTCTATGAGATAGAATTTGTAGTAAATACGAAAAATAAACTCAAAGGACCAACATGACATTCATTCCGCGTCCTGTGGATTCACTATTCATATTTGAGCAGTAGCTTTTGCTACCTCCTTTTTTCATTATGCGCATGTTCCCTGTACAGTATTTGCATGCATACACACAATAACCAAGCATATTGTGGCTAGCGATGATTTCAGCTTCTTATATTATCCTGTTGTAATGTCCTTAGCTATAGTTTTTCTCTCTACGAATTCATAAGAACTTCGAATTATACAGATACTGAGGAGGTGCCTGAACGAACACTTTTCTGCGAAATTCATGAAGTCTATCTGATAATGACTATAACAACTCGGCTTAAACTTTGTTTGGTGGTGCTATGTACATAGGTCCTGTTGCGAGATCAAACCTATAACTCGAGCGTATGTGTATGTGTGTGTGTATGTGTTGTACTCATTGATTTATGACTCTCACTTATAATGGCATTAAGCATGACTAGATACGTTTACAACGGAAACTATAATCTGACATTTGTGTGCAAAAGAGGTAATTAGGATTAACCGTATTAAATTATTACTAGAATATAGGATATTGTGCAGATTTAAATAGGGATTGTTTGCATTCAATTAATTTTTTTTTGTATGCATTAAATAGGCGTTGATAGAAGCAGTTGACATAAGTGTATCTTGGATTTGTAGATCATTTGATTACTGTTTCAAGTGTAGTGAAGTCCTTTGTGAAAAGAAAATTATCTGAAATCTCTTGATTTTTTCTATTCGTTTAGATACTGATATTGGAAGAAAAATTTAAAAGTCTGGGGAAATCCCGTATATTCTGATAGACCATATTTGAAAGAATGTGAAAAGAAAATTTTAGAAAATTAAAAAAAAAAATTAAAACTTGTTGCAAGTTTTTTCTTCAAATAGAAGAAAAGTTTTGAATTATCTAAATAATATGGTGTAGTCAAGAAAGTAACTAAATCTAATATCATTGAAACTAAATGTTAAACAAAAAGATATAAAAACTAAAAACTATTATTTATATTATTTAAACCAAGATCTTTGCAGAGTTGAAAGTTCAGTACCATTCACGTACTATCTTCCTGAGGCAAAAATGTTCAGGAAAAGTAATGAGGTTCTAAGAAAATTTTTTTATGCCGTATTAGGAAATCATGGACGCCTGGAAAAATTCAGGAAGGCCCCAAACACGTCGGCATTTTCGTGGGATTCACATTATTTTTTTGTCCAGAATATCTTTGGATTTGTACTAAGCTTCTAGGATTTTTTTTCCCAGACTCTCAGAATTTTTTTAAAGACTTCAGATTTTTTTCGCAGACTCCGTGGATTTTTTTCCAGGATCTTTTGATTTTTTTCTTAGACTCCCCGAATTTTTTATTGAGTCTCCTGATTTTCGCTAAGGTCCCGTAATTTTTTCTTAAGCTCTCCGTATTTTTTTAATCCTCCTGATTATATGAGGCCTAGAATATCCTGGCAGTTGTTGAAAATCATAGGATTCTAGAGAAAATCACTAGATAGTTTTAGAAAATTATGGAGATTTAAAGAACATCGATGAGACCTAGAAAGTCGTGACAGGTTCAGATAAAATCATGGGGTTCTAGCAGGTCCAGATGAAATCATAAGCTATTGATTTTTACCGGAACTAGCTCATAGTCAAGGGCATTTGAGAAACCAATACGAATAGCATGAATTTGATGCTGAAAGTTAAAAACTTACGCAACATAGTATATAATTTTTGTGTTTTTGAAGCGATTTTTAATAAAATCTTGCTGCTCAGTTCTAAAAGACAAATAGTGAAAAAGTTATACTAAAAAATTGGTCGTTGGAAGAACTTAGCAAAATTTGGAGAATTTTCGTTGAATGAAATCTTCGTGACTTAAAATGTAAAAATAGATTATTGTTTTTTTTTACATTTGAAGTCTAGAAGATTCCATCCAACGAAAATCTTCCCAATTACACTAAATTCTTCCAACCTTCTCTCATCTGTTATCTTATCGTGACAGCGCAAGCTATAGAATTTCTAAAGGTTAGTGCATAAATCGTTTGATTTTCATATTTTTCTTAGCTTTTGTTTTTGCTTTGAGTACACAATGCCACATTTTCATCTAGAAGAAAAACATATTTCCTTTCCTTGCTTGCCCACCAAATTGCGATGAAATCGTGAAAAATCCAGAAAAGGTGTAACTAACAAGTGACTAAACAAATGATACTGAAAATTTAATAAACCTGCACCAAATCCGACGTTTTACATTTCATGATCAACACGACTTAAATTTGAATTTATGCACGCCTATCAAGCGCTTTACCATACATATATCAGATACACATTTTTTTCACCACCAATAAAATTGGACGACGGACTTTTTTTCATTCATCTTTATTACCATCATTGAACGCCTTGTTGCCTGAAACTGTCATTTTCAATTGCTTTTAGTCGGAAAAAGGTCGTTGTCGTCGGTTGGTCGTTTGAGCAATGATATGGTGTAGGCGCGCATCGGTAATTGTACATAATCAATCTATTCATGATAGCAAGGCCGTTGCCGCCACCACGATAAGATTGATGAATTTGCAGTGAGTTATAGCACATTCACATACAAATATTTGCACGCAAAAGATTCATGGCGTGGCGTGGCGTTCAAATAAATCGAGACTACGAAGGAATCCAGAAAGGGTGAAAAGGGATTTCTATCCAAATGACAAAGATAGTGTCGAAATCCCGGTCAGATTGTCAATGCTAAATGCTATGAAAGAAGAAAGGATGGAATGTACGAGCAAAAACCATCAATCGACAAATGCAAAGAACTAACGTCAGACCGAAATGAAAGGGATATTAGTTTTCCCGAAGTCCATATTATCATGGCTGTAAGAAATTTTATGTTCCCGGATCAGAATCAATCTACATACACATATGAAAACTTTTGTGCGACGAATCGTATATCGTATCCATCCATCTTTTTTGGTTCAGAGCGAAATACGAAGAAAAAAAAAACACACTTTGAAAACTCGAGAGTTGAAAGGAAAATGGAAGGATCAAAGTTGTCTAGAGCTTTGTAGTAAAAATATAGACAATATTTTCCTTCCATCATATCGCCCAAGCATCAATTTGTATTTTCTCGGCACGGTGTGGTACTATTTCTGAACAAAAAAAAACACAACATGCAGAAGGCTAAACATCACTGTTCTGGCAGTAAAAGTAACGGAAACTCTGTCTCGGCATGCAAATTCTATCCGTCAACCGATTCTCCCATAAAACAGGAAACAGTCTCTGATCGACAATTTTCTTTTCACTTTTATGTGATGGATGCTTGATATATAAAACTTGTAGTCAATAATTTATTGGGAAAAAATATGAATGAATAAAATCTTGACGGCCTTATGTAAATCTTTCGTCGAATAAGTTTTGAATTTTTTTCTTATTTTAAAAACTTTCACTCGAATGCACTATTGTTCTTTGAAACCCACACTGGGCGCGAAAATGTTGATGAGAATATGAGAATTTGAGTGTGGCTGAGAATGAAAGTACACATGTCTAGTGATTGATACAGTTTAACTTAGTATATTGATTCTGAAATAGTAATGAATTAAGTAGAAGGTGCAGCTGTAATACGAAAAATTGATGAGATGGTCGTAAATAGGGAGAAGAAAAATTTCTAGTCATTTACAATTCGCAGTTTTTTAACTTCATACAACTTTTTTTTGTGAAAAAATCTTTAAGTTCAGATGACCGATATTTCATTTATCTTTGAATTGAAATATCTCAAATGAAATCATTCGATTTATACCAGTCGTTCAATCAACCTTAATTTTACCAAATCAAATATAAAAATTGAAATGTATCTTATCACGCTTTCAAACCAATTCCGTTTTGTCTAGAAACTGAAAGCTTCAATCAATCATCTGTATCTCGGGTACGTTTTATCACACGCCATATGATAGCTTGTGTATTGTACAATGAAACTTACAACACCTAAATTCTTTCTGCTCTCATTCTTTCGTGACAGGCTGTGAAACTCAAACCTACCCCCGCCGAAAAAAATCCAAACATGCTAACGGCTGGAATCGAGTAATAAAGTATCGAGCACAGAAAGAGAAGCAAAAAAGTTTTTGAATACTGAATTCTATATGGTCATGGTCATGCATGTACGAATATTTTGCCTGCATCACGAAAGTAGAACAACATTTTCAGAGCATCATAGTCCCACAACTCTTTATTCAACATAACCGCAAAGTTTCTTTATAATCTTGCAAACTTTACGAAATTTATTTTGTCATTCTGCAATTTGCAACCGAAAAACAAGTACTTCTGCCGGAAGTGAAAAAGCAGTGGTAAAAATAAAAAAAAATAAACCACAAAGAGAACTAACGGAAATGACATAATTTTTAATGGTGAGCGCATATGTGGGTCGGAATCTGATGAATTTAGGCAATTCTAATGTGAATTCGAATCGCACCCTTAATTTCGTTCGCATTTCGATTTCGATAAAAATTTAAAATTCAATTTGCCTTTGCCTGCAAACATGCAAAGTGTTTAACTATATATTTCAAATACCATTTACATGACTAAGAATTTGCCTAGCGCTAATGAATACTTTTGAGTCGACTGCATTCCAAAGGAAGCCAACCAGCCAACAAACACTCAGCAGATACAAAGATGTTAGCTCTCTTGGCGTCTGTCCTCTTCAGTTTTTAACCAACATCTGAACGAAGCATGAAAACCCTTACCGTTCCACTACAAACCTTTTCTATCTGCTTTGCAATTTCGCTTCTTTCCAGTCTGATGGACCGAACCCCCCTCCATACGGATCACAGTTGGTCGACAGCTGCTGTGAATATTTTTTTTTGTCCCAGTTTCAGTACAGTTTTCTTGCCATAGTTTGTAATATATGTTTTTGTTGCATTCATTCTTTCTCTGCGTCTTTTCTGATTTGTTTCCGGGACACACATTTCCGAACCAGTCTAAAACGAAAGCTGACTCTACATTCGACGGAATGTTTCGTTTCGTTAGAGTGCGAAAGTGGAAGTTCAAGTCTTTAATTTTCTCTAAGGACTCTTATACGGGGATGGATACTCAGCATGATTTACTAATTAAAATCGTGTTGAAACTATCTTTGCGATACTAATATCTCTCCTTCACTTAGGTTTTAGATATGAGCCAATAGAATTGTCAGGGTTATCATTCACGAAACTTTTCCAGATCTACTAAATACCAACACATCCGGTGAATTTCATATTGATCTGATGCTGAGTGATGAGAAAATTGGTAAATTTTTAAAGGGTTACCATTTCGAATGGATATATCATTTTCAAAATTTCAAGCTGACAGGGTCCACAACGCAAAAAGGCGAAAAAAATCCGGACTTTGGATGATTTGAAGGATTTGTTCACATGCCTGCGGTAGCTACAGAGTCGAACACACAGTCATCAAAAATAATACAGCATTGTTCCTTAAATACATCAATGTTCCCTGCGATTTGATTATGATAGCCGTCCTGACACTTGAGTTACTTCTACTCAAATTAAATCACTATAATATCTGCGAGCCTTTATTTTCTTGAATATCCTCGTTCTTGATTAATCGCATCTGTTTTCTCTCCTTCTCTGGCGTGTCGTCCTTCCCGTTATACTTTTTTTCTGGTGTGATCCAAAGATCCAGACTAGGACCTCTCTTTTTCGATCTCGTCATCAATAATCTGCCCAGTGTTTAGTCGTCATCTTGTTTACTCTAAGCAGATGACTTAAACAATATTTCAGACAATCAAAAATTCTGCTGATCATCGGCTTTTTCATGATGATGTTTTAATTTTTTAACTGCTTGGTGTAACTCTAACTACTTATCTTGACATTTTTCCAAACTTTTTGTCATGTCCTTTTCTCTGGAGCTCCAAACTTATGCCTTTTCTTATTTTATTTGTGAAACAATCTTTTTCCCTGTGAAAAATTTTACATTTTACTTTCGTTCTTAAACTGAAATTTGATATTCATGTTCGGGACCATTATCAAAAGGACCTTTAGGATTGCGGGCCATGCTATACGTCTCTCCCGCAATTTTTTAAGTATTTCCGCATGTGTAAGATATTTTCTACTCTTGTTCGTTCCAAACTCGAATAGTGTAGGCAAGTCTGGAGCCTTCATCTACATGTGGAGTCTTGCATCTTAAGCCGAGACTCACTAGCACTTTACCATTTAAATATAATTTTCCTTATATTTTTGTAATAAACGCTTACCACTCTCTAATCTCCTTCTCCTAGCAAAGCGCAGCGTTTACCTGGATGAGTGATTTCTGTTCAAAATCTACCGTAACGATCTAAATTCTTCAATAGATCTTTGATAAACGAACAGCAGTGGTAAATTAGGTCCTCTATTGCTTTTGAAGTACCATTTGCACGTGCAAATACTTTCAGTCCTCTGTTTTAAGTCTTTTATGCATCCATAAGAGCCTCGAACTCGGTCCTCTTCCTGACTCTATAGCCACCCTTAAAAATCATATTTGCTATTAGCCTG
Source organism: Nemotelus nigrinus (assembly GCA_947369275.1). NCBI lineage: Eukaryota > Metazoa > Arthropoda > Insecta > Diptera > Stratiomyidae > Nemotelus > Nemotelus nigrinus. Next base: position 1,681,433 of record OX376376.1, read on the forward strand.
TCTTATCTGTCATTTGTGGCTTTGAATTGTATAATTTCATTTTTAATTTATTTTTTTCGATTTCTGTTTTTAAGCAATCATATTTGTTATTGGACTTTTTTCTGTTAATGCCAGCTTAACGCTAAATAAATAAATAAACTCTGTCGAAAGCTATGAATACTCTAAATATTCACAATTTTTTTTTCTTTGCCTACTTTAAGGCACCTTGTGCTCGCATGGGGTTAAAACATTTCAAAAACATCATTGCTATGCTACAAACATAGCTTATTATGAATTCCAATACTTATTTTTCCGAAATAATATACGCTCACAGAAATAAAGGGATGAATCTAAATTCTTCAAAATGCCCGCTGTCGCTGAAGGGTTAAAGATATTTGATTTTCGGGTAAAGTGAATCTTATACTATTTTTTCCCCGAAAAAAAGTAACAAATCATTTTCAATGCTCTGTAAGTCCGCTAGTAATTCTAGTTGAAAAGTCAGAGTTCTGTCACATCTCTAATTTGTTCGACATCTTGCAACAAAGTATCGTTTCAGTATCGTACAAAATTACACATCAAACCATATGTTCGTAACGTGATGAGCTGTGGTGAGTTCCGACATGAGACAATAAAGATAAAACTTTCGGAATTCTTTAGCTTGAGCATTTCGAGTAGATGGTCGTGGACTAGAGGATATTTGTTATGATAAAGCTTTGCTCTCCAAACAACATTTACACTTGTTTATAGTTCACATCTTACAAAACGTGGTACACTCAGCTCTAGTCACATAGCCATTCAACATTCTCTATGTGCACATGAAGGAATTGCATAGTTTTCGATTCGAGTAAACCGCCAATGTTTGTATGGAACTTACTCCCACATTGGGCGCGATGTGGTATTAATGCAAGTTTATTGTTGCTTGGTGTTTGAACAATTTGAAAATAAACTGAATGTGCAAGAACTAACATTTTCTAGGTGTTAAAGAACATTTGAAAGTTAGATGATGTTGCTGTATTCGTGAATGCAATCAAAAGTTGCATTATGTTTAAATAACCAACCAACCATTCCGTTCTTATTTCCACTTTCATTTCATTTCGTCTTACATAAGTCCGGAATTGTTGAATAATATTTCATTTTTTCAGTCTATTTACGCATTAATGTACCTCCGAAATTTCTCGTAACTTCATATGCTTTTATGCTCTAGAAACACATTCAATACACATCAACTTACATATTAAAGTCGGCATTTCAATTTAAACTTTCAAATCCATCCAGTTGTGTTCATGCTGCTAAATGATGACGACCCGTTTTACCGAAACCTGACATCCTCAATGTTCTGATGATCATAAAGACGTTGAAATACGGTAACCAGAAAAAAATGAAGCAAAACGAGAGATGTACTGTTTTTCTTAATGCGAATTTAATCGGTTGCATGAAATTTCATTTCAACTACGTTCCATACCAGTTTCATGTATATGTGTTTGTGTGTGTGTGTGTGAGAGAGAGAAAGATAAAGTGAGATGAAACAAGACAGTAGGATTTGTATAAAGCAATCTGACAGGAATTTTTTCCCCATAATGTTTTGGGGCTCTTTTCTGATTCAACTTTCATTGATGGAAATTTTCTCACCGACATTAAGCTGTTTTTATGGTTACATCGTGTATAGATACGTACACGAAATATTAAAATAAAGTGATATGCGTGTTATATTCACGATGCAACACATCGATTGTCCTTCACGTTAATCCTGAAGGACAATCGATTCGATCTCATATGTCTGCCTCATTAACCATGTCCTGAGCAAAAAAAAACAAACCAAGCTTTTTTTTTGCAAATTGAAATTGATCATGCAAATTATTTCAACATATCACAAATAGATTCGATGCCCTACATACAGTCCCTGGCCAAAAAATTATGAACACCTAAAAAAATTCACAATTTTTGGATTTGAGTGCATTTCTCAACGTTTAATCTTTATTTTATCAAAAAATCGTTTACAGAGATTATAGAAAAATATGTTTGAAGTAAATTCACTTTTTTTATAACTAACACTTAATTAATATTTAGTGTTGCCACCCTTAGCCGATTTAACCGCTTCGATTCTCCTCGGCATACTTTCTATGCAAGCTTTGATGCACTCTTTGATTTCGGGTGCCTCATGCCATATTTTTTTTTATGTTTTCAATTAAAATTGGACGGCTGGTATTCTTTTCTTTATAAACAAGCCGCTTTAGCTCATGCCACACGTTTTCAATTGGGTTCAAGTCCGGTGAGTTTCCTGGCCAAGGTAAAACAGGGATATTTTTGTCGGACATGAACTTTTTTACACTTTTGGCTGTGTGACATGGAGCACCATCTTGCATGAAAGTGTATGGAACTGTCCAAAACCCGATTTCAGCAAAATAAGGCATAGCGACCGTCTCCAAAACCTTTAAATATTGGTCTTGTCGCATCGTTCCCTCGACAAAATACAGGGGTCCCGGTCCGTCGGCTGTTATGGCTCCCCATACCATAACAGAAGGTGGATGATTTACAGTCTGTGTAATACAGGACGAGTCATATTTCTCTCCTGGACGCCGTCTGACGAATTGACTGGTTTCTGTCAGGCATTGGAAGGTCGATTCGTCAGTGAAGACTATCTGAAAAATATTGCAAAATTAAAAAAATTAAAAAATTGGTTTTAAATTGAAGAAATATTTAAAGAGCAATGAAAAATACCTTTTTCCAGAATTCATCGGACTTTTGTGCATACTCATTAGCAAACAAAAGTCTCTTGTTTTTTTTATTTTCATTTAAACGAGGCTTTTTTGCTGGTCGCCTGCATCTTGCTTCTTTCAACCTTCTTCGTAAAGTTCGCTCCGATATATCCACGCCCGCCTCGGAAATCATTTTATTGAGGTCACGTTAAGGTGCCCTGCGGTGTCCAGTAGCAATGGAAATAATTTTCCGATCACCCATGGGCGTAGTCTTTTTTTTTCTCCCACAATTTGCTCGATTCGAACCAATCGGAGACAGATTTTCTGTCATTTTATTTTGAATGTGCTTAACAGTACCCGGCGAAACAACCTCCAAGTGAGCTATTTTTCTTAAGGAATGGTTTCCCGATCTCAGTAGTGCAGATATGGCAGATTTTTTCTCTGCAGTGATATCTGCTTTACGTCCCATACTAAATTTTCATAAATAAATAAATATTCGTAAATTGTGTCCCTTTTTGGCTAAACTAAAATTTCAAGTATCACCAATTGCATTACTTACGTAAGTATTTAATGTTTATTTCACTAAAATATTAAATTTCAAACGCAACTAACAAAATATTCACAGAAAACAATACGAAAACAACACACTCACTGATTCTTGTACACTTGAAAAACTGGCAATTTTCACACCTTTTGCCAGGCATTTATACTTTTTGACCTGAAAAAAGGATCAAACCATGATAAATTCACGGTAAACTAATCAGGTAATCCCGAACATTCAGCAATTAAACGCCACATGCGTTTTAACTAAGAAAGACTTAAGACAATGCAGCAAAATGATGAAATTTGCAAGTGTTCATAATTTTTTGGCCAGGGACTGTAAATCCCTTTTCTATTTTCCATTATCTCCTTATTTGTTGTTCCATCATTTACGTATATTTTTCGAATTAATTTTTTTTCTTTGCGTTCACTTTTCAATTTCCTGTGCATTGTGCCGTGATGTTATCGGTGGCGGATGCTGCTACTGCTGCTGCTGCTGCTGCTCTAAATCGAACCAAGTTCCAATAACCTGTATCTACTTCTGTGTTTGAATTTAAATTTTTGCTATGTTGACCGGTAAAAGATGCAATAGCAATTTTTATTTGCTCGTCTGCATGTACGCACTCCTTGCTTGCTTGCTCGCTCGCTCACTTGGTGTCGACTGCGTGTAGGGATGACAAAAGCAACGTCATAAAGCAGGAAAAAAAACAACAGCAACAACAACAAAACAGGCAGCTCAATTAAAATCGACTCGGGTCCATTAATCGGTATAACAATGAAAAACGAATTACAAAAATAAGCAAAATGGAAAAACAGCATATAGCACAGCAGGAAAAAATTTTGTATTGACAATGTTGTGTTGCTCGCATGCAAAGCCATCAACGTCAGAACAGCAGTAATCAATGTCTCATTCAACGTTTTATCCGAAATTTTCCCTTGGGCCGGCAGAGAGATACTTTAGTCGTTTATTGACTTTTAATGTATCGCCAGCACACATGTAGCTCAATTCACTTGTGTATGCACATGAATGTCCAAGCACACTTGTTTCGACAACTTTAAAAATAATTATTATATTCTTCATCGATGTTTTATTTGTTTTATTTTTCAAAAATTCCATGACATGTCTCCAGCTCCTTATGCCCCACCTAAACGAGTTTTGGGTGGTGAAAAGCATCCTTAGGTCATTTGTTGTTTTCTTCAAATGTGACTGAAAGATGGTTGTTGTTGTGCTTCTGAAATGTATTTTTCTTTTTGTCCATATCATCTGCTATGTGTTCTCTCTGTGGAACATTTTATTTTCCTGGAACTCCGTTCCATTTCTTCGGGTGTACGTTTATTTTTATTTCTATTTTTTTTTTTCATTTTCGACTAAATCGATTTACAATATTATTTACAAGATTGAAAAACGGGATAATTCGCATCGGTTGACTATGAGACTTCGATTTTCGCCTTTTCACTGTTGATTTTTTTGTTATTGTTTTGTTTCAATCTCAGGTCTCGCGGGTCTAACATCGTTTCATATTTGAAGTGTGACACGATAAAAAAAAACGGTTTGGGAATTTCAGATTTATGTGTATTTCATCAAAGATGAAGCAGAAAAGTTAGATGATTTTATCATGGTCGAAAGATTTAAAGACGGAAAATAGTTTAAACAGTATGAAGGACTTTGATTGCCTTAAGGGGTTACCTCCACTTGTAACTTTGAAATTTTTCTATTTTTTTTGTTGTTGCATTTTTTTTTTAAGTATAACTATCTGAGAATACGTCCTTCAAATTTCTAGTCGATCCGAAAATAATTGACCGAGATATGAGCGTTGAAAGTGAAGAAACTGTTGCTTAAACAACCGTTACTTATACTTATAAACGCGTTTTTCTCGAAATGACATTTTTGAAGTCGGTGACCAAAATTACTCAAAAACTACTGACCCGATCTTTTTGAAACTTGACAGGCTTATTCAATACATAAAAATGTAGTGTTTTATCGTTCGGTTTTTCTTTTTGATAAAAAAAAATGGCCGTTTTATAGCAAAAAGACGACCGGTTTTTTTAATTGAAAATCGAACCATTAACTTTCACTGTCCGCCATTTTGTAAAAAATGGATATTGTTTTAAATCCTTCGATCAAACACTAGTTTATACTATTATTTAACTAAATACATCGCTATGTTTTGCTTCAGATGATCCAGTTCATGTTGGTCACCGCAAAAAGTGAATATGAAAATACCATTGGTTTGACGGCCATTTGTAATTTAACAATGTAATATTTTTCAATAAAAAAATTACTGAATGGTGCTTAATGTATGTACTTTAAGATAATATAATAGTCGTTTAAAAAAATTTCGTAGTTTTCTAAAAAAAAATTCATGAAAATGACCAATTTTTTCCCGCTACAAGTGGGGGTAACCCCTTAAACTAAATTTTTTTTTCATCGAATTATTTACGACAATATTAAAAAAATTTAAAAAGTACAAATTCCATTCCAATACCGAAATATTACTACAAAACAAATCAGTTTAATCCTGAATTAATTTTCACCATGGTGTCATTGATTTTGCATTTCTCTAAACTTATTTTTCCACACAAAAGTATGAGGCATCTCAATTTTCTTCGTCTCAATCAAAAAGACCACACGCTTATTATTATGAGATAGGTTACAAAACATCCTGCACGTGCCGTCTTTCTGTGAACTGTGGTTCGGATAGCTATCTTTTCGAACTGGATAAAAGACTATTCGTGCCTGCAAAGATGTAATCAAATATCAAAAAGGTAGAAGAAGTAGTCAATTTTAGCAAAAGTAAAAGGACACTGTTATCAGTACTATACCCAAGTAGCTGAAACCTGTAAAATAAAATCGCAAATCTTAACATAATTTTACTGTTTCCAAATGTAACGGATGTAAGCGAAAATGTTTTATGACCGTTGTGTACAATCGGGCGAACCAAATGTATTTCTTTTGATTCGTAAAGATATACTACTTATTCAGCAATGTCAAATTAAGTTATTTTCACAAATAATTTAACTGTTTCAAAAAAAAATCCTTCCAACTTTTCGTTCTTCCACGAAAGACAGGCTACAATGATTGACTAAAAAAGTAATAAACCGGCATATTTTGCATTCAAAGTGTATTAGTTATCTAAAAAAATTACCAGACAACTGCGACACGAGTTGAATTTGAAATATTTTGGTTTATTTTATTCATTAAGTATTCCAACAGTATCGTCCTTCTCATAAACAAGTCATGTAGATGAAATTTGCAGCCTTAGCTACCTTCATCGTGAATCGATGCATTGAATCGATTATTGTTGTAATGTACTATATGACATTGGTGCTTGCTTGGTTTTCATTCGAAACTTTAGTACCTTATACGATAAATTAAGTCCAAGAATTGTGTGATAAAGATAATTGTCAATGACGGTCGCAATGATACCATATTGATTTTATTAGAAGATAAATATACGAGAAAACCCACATTGGGCGCTAAAAATTTCAGCATTAATATGCCTTAAAATGCCATGATCCAGCCGAGCTGCCGTCAATGCAACATTTTTATTGAGTTTAGACTCTGATATAAGTAAATATAATGAAATCAGGCCCTGATAAATCCACCAAGCCAATGTCCTGTGAGCAATCGAAGCGTCAGTTTCTGCTGAGCTTGAGTAGCTATCGCAAATTTGAGGAGCATTTTGGGCTGTTTGCGATAATCCTCAAGTTGATCTTGAAGCGAGTTAAAAGAAACTTCATGAAGGAGAAGATTGACTCTGAGGCTTTCAACGCACATTGATATCTGGAGTGTTTCCAGCATTTATCGCAGTAGTAAGAAATTGGAAGCTGTTGGGCCAGAAATGATTGGCAACGTTTTTACATTCAATTACTAAGGGCCTTCACGATTGGTCAAATTGGCAAATTAAATGAATTTTTCAAGCTTATTTCTGTGTGAAAACAAGTTCAAAAAACACTCAATTCTGCAGAGAGGGAATAAAATCTGCAGAAATGCTGTCAAACTGTAATGGGTCCTTTTTGCAAGAAAACGGAGATAATTCGCTACTCCTTACATTGTTTTATAAATTAAATGCTCAAAAAATAATTCAATGAGTTGAACCAGGGCTAGATTTTGGACCAGGATCCACAATTCATTTAAAACAAATATGTAAAAAAAAAGCAAAACTGATCAATTTCTATTCAACACTTCGCAGTTGAAGCAGACCATTTTGATACGATTATTTACATCGTGGCGAGAGTTAAATGTTTGTGTAAAATAGCAAAGTAAAAACTTTGCAAGTAACAGTGGGTGCCAAAGGAGGAGTTGGATCCAAACTATACGACTTGTGTCAATAAAAACTCTCCCGAAGCTTTTCGAATGAAAACTACACTGTCAGGAAGAGAAGAAGACAAAAAGATGATTTCGATGGAATCTCCAGGATATAACACTGAGTTTGAACATTTATTGCGCGTATTGGAATTATCCAATATAAACGTTAAACTATCAAATTGATAGTGGAATTGAATTTGTACAACAGTGAAGTGAAAACTTAGTAAAAATTCTTGACCTGTTCGCAATAAACTGAAAAGTTTCTTTATAATCTCTAGACAGTCTCAACTACCGAGCAATTTCTTTCACGACGCCATCGTAGGTTTTCGTTTTTGAAAAAGTCTGCATTTTAAGATCAGCTAACCTAATAATTGAAACTATGAGTCAACTTTCGTTCTGTACATGAATTCAAGGACATTTCTTCTACTCGTTTGTACTAACGAAAAAATTAAAACTCTCCTTAATACTTCTGTAACTCCCAAGAAGTAAAGTCCTTAGTCCTTAAATACTCGAACTCCTTGCAAAAGACAAACAAACCAAAGTAAAAACTTTTCTAACAAACACTAGGCCACCAGAGAAACTATGACAGATGACCGCAACAAAATAGTTGAAACGGTGAAATATATGAACGATGCAACATTAGGTTTAAAGGCACCGACCATTCTATTTTAATTCTACGTAGCAAAAACAAAAATTAAGCAAGTAAAAACTTTCATGGCACACACACATATTACTACAAACCGGCAAAGATATAAGAGTTAAAGTTTTCGAGCCACTCAGAATTGTACACAAAGTTTTACACACACACAAACAAAAAGAATGTAGGTCTTTTGAAATAGTTTGAAAGAAAAAATTCTTTTTTTAACATTTTCGTTGGTGTAACGCAATTGAGGATATGTCCAGGCAGATAAAAGTGAACTTCCATTACGGAAAATATACTTGGCTTGAAAACATTTTTTTTTTTTAAGCAGTAGAAGGTACACAAAAAAGAAAAACAAGACAAAGAACAAGGGCAAAGAAGAAACAAACCAGAAAAATACCCCAAAATTGCTCCCTCTGACAAAATTACGAAAATCAAATCTAAAGGCGTCAATAAGCAGCCAAGTCATCCCTATCTCGAGGCCATGTTTTCTTTTATTTTTCACTCAAGTTTTCCAACCAGACCAGTACACATTCACATACAACTCCGTTTTGCTTTTCAGCAAATATCTTAAGCGATATGCTTGCGTCTTTCCGTCCAATTCGTCCTTTTGCCACGAGCTAGCTATACGATCATTTTCTGTTTGAAAAGTCCGATGGACACTATAAGTCCGGTAGAGGAAAAACGGGGCCATGGCCACCAGGGAAAATAAGTAGATAATCACAATAGTAACGGGCTGCCATACTTACGATTTCGATTGATATTCGGATAGTTTTATGAAGCGTGAAAACTAAGAGCGGCCAAAGAGTTTTCTTAGTTCGGTCGTCGTTTTTTTTAATCGCTTTGAAAAGAGGCAATATACTTTCGAGGAGTTCATGCTGACATCTTAGAATCGCATCGAAAATAATGTCTTTTCTGCGATAAGTAAATTATTTTGTTCTTTTTTTTTATAGTTCTCTTCGCAATATTTAGATTGTTTTCGGCACTTTTGAACATTTTATCGACATTATTGAGTCCTGACAAGTAGGGATGTTTCATGCATCCAAACGACTGTTCATGGCAATGTTGATTTAAAATGACTTCTGGGATGAAGTTTGGTCGCTATGTCGTTCAAAACTCGGAACATTTCAATCGAAATCCGATTTGATATCCTTGGCCAGAGGCACAAACAAAAAAAAAACATATTGCTACTCAAAAGGATAATACAATGCTTATGATTTCTGGGGCTCGTTCGTGTCCAATAAATAGTACGAAGCAATAAAATGCTCAATGATGCATTCAGCTGGTATATGTATCTGACCAGAATGAACTAATTACAATTCATCACAATAACTCAGCCATTTCGAGTGATTGATATTTTAGTGCTTCGACGAGACAAAATTGATTTCGTTGATGGATGAACGTGTTGAACGAGTTTCGAGTGTCACGTAGCGTTTTCAAAAGCAGCCGGCATTTAGGTTTCGTTTCGGAATAGATAAGCCAGGTGAAGTCATTAGAAACTGTCCAAGGAAATAAAACAGACAAAACATAAGGACATATTTGAGCTGATTGAAATTTTTCATCCTGGATTGGATGACAGGTTAATCGAAAACTGAGAGAATACTGAGTGGTTTAAGATTGCATTTAAGCTCCAAGTATAGTTGGTGTTGATTGAGTTTAATCAAATTCACAATGACAATAACTTTTTGTAGTAAGTCTTTTGAAAAAAATCCAAAAAAAAAAACATCCGCTTAAATTACTGAACCTAAATCTACAAAGACGAAAATATGACCAATTTCTGGGTGTGGGACTGGTGATGAGTCTTGTTCAACACAGGGTGAGACTAACAGCAAACTATCTCAACAAAGCCGGAAAAATGGACGGAACGAACAAGGACTGACCAATCGCCGCTCTTACTCAGAAGCTCCAGCAAAACAGAGAAAGCGAACGAAGCAACTGTATGACACACAGAAAACAATGACACACACAACAGGAAATTGCTGACCTAGAAGAAACAGAAAACGTAAAAGACATAGAAAGTTAGCAAAATTAACGCTCTAGAATATCTGCTACTTTTCTTTTCTGAAAAATGAACCCACAATTAAAACAAAAAAGACAAACTATAAAAAAACAAACTAAAACCCATTCATCCCAAAAAAAAAAACAAACTAAAACCCATTCGTCCCAAAAAAAACAGGAAATGACAACACAACATCAAACACTCCTCCGGCAAACAACGATGCTGAGCTGCTAGCAATCAAACCAATTCCGATCATCCTACATCAGCCGGATTCATGGACAGCCAGGACTCGAATTCTCAAAGTACGGAATGTTAATTTTGGAGCGGCGAAAAGAGTGTATATGGGAGTCCAGATTATTTCCTAAACTATCTCTGATTTCCTAGATCTTCACTCAACTGGTGGTTCAGTATCACACGTACAACCTTTACAAGGAGAAAAATCTGAACGTCATAATTTGAGGGCTGCACGTAAAATAAGATCTAAAACGTCAGGGCTCTGTAGAAGCACTCTTCCCCGAAATTAAATAAACTACAAAAAACTTGAGGAAATCATTTGTACAAGTGGCAAGTGAAAACCTTACTCCATGTCCCTACACCCCTATCAACAACACAGTCAAATTTCCTTCCATCACTGGTCATTAGGCAAAAATAAACAACCCCGGCAAAAATAAACAACCAAAATCATCAATCCCGACTACTTCCGAACACAGTGACAATTTCTTCGCCATCATGAAAGAACCACTATACACAATAATGAAAGACATGATGGTGGAAATGGTGCCGAGTATATTCACTGGCCAAAAACTCACCAAACAAACCGTGTTCTACGGCTAAAAAAAGGCGAGCTGATGCAATTTAGGACTTAGGACGACCACCTCCGGATCCACAATTACATCCTATACAGAAACGATGGAATGACTCGGAGGGGAGGTGGCACTGCAATTCACGTTAGATTGCCTCAGGCTCAGGTGAATGATAGCCACTGCTATAAAAATGCAAGCGAGCTTTTTTGAGTTTGTATTGGTTTCAGCGTACCAGCCACCAAGATCCTAGGAGTTTATTGAAGACCTTCGTGCACTATTCGATTGAAGGCACATTCTTTGGGGCGCTGTGAAGAAGCTGGAATCGATCAATCACGCCACAGATATACAATCAAGCCTGCATAATCCCCAATGAGTCTACGCATTTTGGATATAGAGATCTCCCACGCACTCAAATCAAATATACAAATCAACGTTCTCGGTGAGCTGTCATCTGACTACAAGTCTGCCATCTTTCGACTAGAGAAAATCTACATTGACTACCCTGTAAGAGAGAGAGGGAAGAATTGCACTGTTTCAAATTTGCACTGACCAAAAAAGTAACTCTAAAAACATCCGAAATAACCGGCAATTTTTTTTTAAAAAAAAAATCGATTGCCTACTTTTAGGCGGTGAGCGCCCACATAGAACTAAAATTTCCAAAAACTCTGTTATACGCATGTGTGATCATGTTCCAATTTTTTATTGATTTGCTTGGGTTTTTTTTTACAGAATGTATTGGTCCTTAGTAGGACCAAGTCTGATAGAAGTGATTTCGAAATGCGGGCGATTCTGTGCCAGTGGTGCCATCTTGAAAAATCACTAAAAAGATAACTGCTTTTAGCCCTATAAATTCTGATTCAATCGTTCGATTTTGACGAAATTCACACAGTAGCTGGACCTTACTCTAAACCACGTTTGATAGAAATTTGGTCGAAAAATTCGGTTGTAGCTGCCAGCTATGATAATTTTGGTGTCTTAAATTTGAAAAAGTAAAAATTTGGTAGTGAAGACATTCAAACTATCGAATATCCTAAAAAATGTCCGTTTCTTACAATAAAACCAATCTGTATACAAATCTTATGCTTCATCTACACGTTCAAAGTAAAACTTTGGAAATTTCATGTCGGACAAGAACGGTAACCCTTTCCCAGTTAACCTATATTTTTAGCATCAAAAACTTCTGTTCACGGGAACTCACGAATCAATAGTCAGATACAATTGAAATTTACAGAATGTATTGGACTTAAGTAGGACCAGGTCTGATAGAAGCGATTTTGAATTGTAGGCAACTCTATGCCAGTGGTGCCATCTTGAAAAATTACAAAGAAAAAAAAACTGCTTTTTGCCGTCTGAAATGTGAATAAGTTACCAGATTTTCATGAAATTGACACAATAGCTGAACCTTACTCTAGACACTGTTTGGTAGAAATTTGGTTGAAAAATTCGATTGGTGCTGCCAGCTATGGTAATTTTTGTGTCTTTGGTTTTGAAAATTCACTCAGGAAAATAAAACTTTTTGCCCTATAACTTCCAGTGCAGTCATGAAATCAATACGAATTTCATACAATTAATGGAACCTATTATAAACATTATCCAGGCCAAATTTGGTTGAAAAACCACGATAGGGTTGCCAGCTATTGTTGGTTTTGTGTTTAATTGAAATATCTTTATTAAGCGATTTTATTGTAGAATTTTCAAATGGTAATGATATTATAGTGACAATAAACAGCAAATATTAAGTTTTTGATTATTTGAAAAAACTCGCTGCAGGTAACCCTAAATTTCTTTATACTCCTATAACTTCGAATGTAATATAATAACGTGAAACAGATGTGATATATTCTTGGCTTTGATACTGGCAAAAGGTTGCCAGCAGGAGTTGGTTGTGCTACTTTGGAATCAATAAATGCTTACAGTTAGTATTCATACCGGAGACATTTATAAATAAGGAGGGTGGTCAAGCAGTTCAAACCGTAATTCATCGATTCTCGCTATGGCAACCGCTGAGGCGAGAGACGGCATATTGTCGTGATGAAACAGACTGTTTTTTTCTGCCAATATTATCGTTTTTCCACAATTCCTGCCATCAGCTTGTCAAATAATGATGTGTAGTATGCTCTTGTAATGGTTTTTCCTGCTTGAACATAATCGATTGAGATAACTCCATGTAGTTCCATGAAACATTTGACAAACACAACGACACGTGCTTATGAAACGTATCAGATCCTGAGACAGCTAAAAAAAAATAGAACAGAACACCTGCACTAATAGACAGAGTGAATGATAGGTGAAAATTAAGTTGGGATTAAGAAATCACCCACCCAGAGGGTGGAAGTCAAAGTGTAGAGAGCAGTAGGGCCAAATACACACAGTTCCTGGTGTCACAAATTGGACCATTGTTCCAAGTAGGAGGCTAAAGATGTATTCAAATCAAGTTGGAAATTCCAAAAAAAATTAATTGAAATAAAATTAAAATTCCCAAAATTTTAAACACTTGTCGATTTTCTGTTATTTGTATGTAACATAAAATATAATTTCTTTTTTCGTTTGCTCTTGTATTTCGATTTTCTAGCTGTTTCTTCTTCATTTATTCTGCGGAAGTTTCCACGCAAGATTTGATTACAATTATCAAAACTCATCTAACCTGACATATTATATCAGCGTTCAAATTGAACATCTTTTTTCTATCCGATTCAAAAGCAATAGAATAATATTTTTAGAATTAGAAATAATATAATTGAATAATATTTATAGAAGCTGCCAACAGTTGTGGCGTTATCGTTGCATTTCTAAACTCTAGTTATCAAAACTTTCAGAAATCTGAAAAAAACCTTCACGTAAATATGGTATATTTCTTTCGAAGATGAAGAGGATGGATTCATTGTCGACTGTGCAAATCGTTACATTTACTGTTACATTTCATTCAGTCTTAGCTGTCTAACCGCTTCATTAACATTTTTTTTATTGACTTTTTTTCTTTTAACTATGTATTTTGAATTTTCCATCTTCTCAAAAAAAAAAACCCAAATTCAATTCCATCTCCAAACACTTCATATCCTTGTTTCAAATATCTTTCTTGCCACTTTGATTTCAATTCCTTGTTCTATAAGTCAGCCTTCTACGAAGACGGTTGATAAAAAATCCAATGGCAGCTAAAATCTTCGTAGACGGTTGCTTTATGAAACGTGGAGTTGAAACTGAACCAGCGGGGAAGACGGTTGGACAAAGTATCTAGTGACCAAGTAGATTGGGGGTGAATTATCGCAATCTAATATCCCAGTCATAGTTTTTCGGTACACAAATCACCTTTGTAAGGTGTGATAAAGCTAACGAGAAAGGTTTTTGGTATTTAAACCTGGTTTACTTCCCTTGAAGTATTGAGCTACAGCCACAATGGATATGCGCGTATCGTTCGTGAAATATTATGTTCAGAATTTCTATTATTTTTGAATAAATATGTTTTAAAAACAGTTTCTAATTCCGCTTCCTCCTTAAAAAAAAAAAGGTGCTTTTAACGTGCGTTGACAATGCTAGCTACTTTTTTTTTGTTACCAGCCTGTTCTTAGTCTATACGAATTTTAGCATATATATTTCTTTCACTCTATTCGTATTATCCTGTGTAAATTATTTTCGTTGTGACTGAACAACGCACCAGAAAATCTCTAAAGAGCCATTTTAGTAGCGATAGAACGAACGGTGGTGAAAGGTGGTAATGGTGCTGTTGGCAATTTAATTTATCAGACAGTATCTACAAGAGTGTCGATACCATTATTATCATCACCGAACTTGTTCCAGTTGAACAGAAGCCCTACAGGTTTCGTTGTAAAAGTTTGCCGGACAAAATAAATATGTTTATGTCTATATCAACATAATACAGTGAATGAACGGGAAAAAAAAGGCAAAAAGAAAATCCGGAGCAAAATAATCGCACGGTCGCTTTACGTTGCCTCCCGTAGAGAATGCAAAATTTAAGTCATCAAAGTTTGCATATTGTCGCTCTACCATCTCGCTTCATCATCGACGGTGCTGATAAATTTAAACGAAATAGCACGCATTAGCTGAGGACCAACTATACGCTTCATAACTTTTCGGAAAGTTTTACATTTCATTGCAAATATTTCGCCCCCTCCGAATTGATATAAATCCAACAAAAGTTTATCGTACAGTGTATCTGGTAGGGATACTTTAAGTATAAGATGTTGGATCTAAATGTTTATCATCATTGAAAACTCGCTATCTTGTAATCTTTTACGAAGTAATGCTATCCGATCTACAGATCCTTGAAAACAACAGTAACGGGGAATCTGAGGCACAAGCTCATGTGTTTCGGCAGAGTTTCGCGTCAAATATGCTGCCCGAGATGGACCAATTATATTTGAACTTGTCTCCGGAACCGCGCTCTCGCGTCGTCATTTCAAATGAGGTAAATTGTCTGGAATAATGTATTTGAATTCAAGAGAAGCGTTACACATACGACTTGAGATTTTTTCTCACTCTCTCTCTCCTCGTGATGCTTTTTCATCTCGCACACAAGTTTATATTCTCTTTGGGTGATTTGGGTGATACGTTATGACACTCAGTGAAAATAAAGATGATTGAAAATAAAAAAAAACCTTCACTGCAGAATCTTCAATTTCAAATAGAATATTACATCTATGCTTGTTGTAGTCTATTCTAAAAACGTAAAGTGGTTGACGAAGAACAACTCGTCCTGCAGGAAAAACACAAAAAAAAAAACAAAAAACAAAAACAGAACCAAGGTCGCAAAAGCATCGTGTTCACAAACCTTTATAAGGATTCGAATTCATTACACAAAATTGCTTTCAGCTATGCTTCGCTACAGCGTGTTCTATATATCCGACAGTAACAAAAATGCGCCCCAACAATGGTTTATGAGATATGAATGAAAATGAGCAGAGCGATATGGTTTTGGTTTTTACAAAGCAACAAGCACAGAGAATGTTCATTAAAGACGATGCATCTATCAGATGTCTCGGTATTTCTCGGTATAATATTATCAGATGACTTGAAAATGTCGCGCTTGACTAGGACCAAAAAAAAAAAAATTATATATGAATCATATTTTTTGAAAGTATCTTTTTATCTGTATTTTGTTTAGTGTACATGGATTTACTTTTATGTTTTGTAGCTGGCGCGGAGACGTTATACTATATTATCTGTTTGATGTTTGAAGTGAGTCTTGTAATATCTTGAATATAGTGCGCTTCCGATGAAATGAGGCAAAGACAACAAAAACTGACTGACATCTTCGCTTCAAATTTTCGAATCGGGAGAAATTTAAATAGACACATTTGTATTGCCAAATGGAAAGAGAGAGGGTAGAATTACAAATGTATCTTAGCTTTAGTCTCTAAAAGTTGTTTTCATGATTGGTATCAAAAAATTACTAGTGTGTGCAAAGATATAAGGTAATTCAATGTGGCGCCCAGTGTGGGTCAAAATCCATAGAAGAATGAAAAAATCGATAAATAACTCAGAAAATATGCTTTCATATACTTAAAGACTAGCTAATTATGCTTTGAATTTATTATATCAGCAGTATATCGTAAAAATACTGCTTTCATCATCGCTAGACAAAAGATATAAACATCTCGACTATAATGTACTTTATATTGTTTCACTTCTCATCCACAATCATTATTTTCGCATAGTTCTCAAAACTATTTTGTAGATAAACATACTCGTGATGAACATTTCTTTACTCTATCTATCTGATGCTAGTAAAATCCAATCATTCCAGTTAATTCACAGCTCTTTACGCTCTCAACATACATCCCCCCCCCCCCCCCCCCCCTCTCCTTTTATTTTGAGGAATTTTCGGTGTCCTCTGTACGTATGCTGGAATTCAGAGCAAAACAGGGCATGTTGCGTCGACGTTTTGGTATGAGTATGTAAATAATTTAATATGAAATTTATTTAAGCTAACGAATATCAAGAAACAGAAATGCTACTATCTATGGTTGTAGAAATATGTGTTTGGAAGTTTCGCAGCCAAAATATGTAATAGGGTTGTGAATGATTTTCAATGGCATTCTTTGGTCAGAGAATAGCCGGATCTATCCTGTATGCTCGTCGTTCGTCTATCTCAATCGAACTAGTATTAACCGCTTGCTATGTTATTTATCGGAATACTGATGAAACTTACTGTAGCTATATTGGGTGTAGATACATCAATCACAAATATATTGCCGAGAATAGGATGTCGGAAAGAGATCCGAAAGGAATAGTCGTGCTTTAAATTTAACTCTACTCTTGTAAGGTATTGTCAATGGTTCATTTAGAGCTACGGAAAAGTTACAGAAAATTCCGTTATTGTTTTCTGTGAATGAATTAAGTTAAGTCTTAGTTTCATTGTGCTAGTAAAAACTGTTTTGTTAGTTTTAGAATAAGTTAGACACAAAATTTTCGTAACTTGCAGAGTAAATTAAGATTTATTCAGTTCTGAGGATATTCTGGGCAATGGTAGATATATTCATTCTTGTTTGCTTGTGATAGAAATACCGTACGACAATAGATTGGCTCAATAGAACACCTCATATATAAAATAATCGCATGACGACGATCTTAGTTTGTATTTCAAAGTAAGTTACCACATTCTAATCTTCAATTTGCTGAAAATACATAATACAGAGCATCATCAACTAGTCTCTCAGAATTTGAAAAATTACTTTCTTTGCCATTTTCCGGCTTCTATGATTAAGAGAAATTTTGATCGAAATTTTTCACCCACACTGGGCGCAAAATTAAAACACTTCATATCTTCGCTAAGACAAATCATATTTTGATACTAATCATGAAAACTACTTTTAAAGACAAAAAGCTAAGATCTGTTTTCAAATCATGATCTATTTACATGGAATGTTGTATAAAGTTAATAAATGTTCTCTCAGGATTTTCTTTTTTTTTTTTAAATAAATATTTTTGATTATTTTCTATGATAAAAAAGATTTTCCCATTTAAGATAAAAATCAGTTTCAACCCTACCGTCTAAGGATTGGGCTGAAAATATTCGTTTACTCTTCACTACACCTATTTTTTTTTTTTTTGAATAATAAACATCAATATTCTTTTTGATAAAATAACTGTTTTATTATAGCCTGCTCTAATATTTGGTCAAATCATTTTCTTAAACGTTCGATTTTACACAGTTTTCGATTGTATTATCTATAACCTTTTCACTACACATCAAAACAGTACGTATTCACACCGGCATAAAAATAAACCATCAATTAGTTCTTTTCGCACTTAATGTTTTAACTACCGTTCAAGTTGCCAAAGAGGAAACGGAAATCTTCGCTTGAAGAAAAGATAAAGTATAAAAGTATACTACTCTCTAGAAATTATTTATCCACTTTCGTTTTGCTCGCTTCGATGTCCATTCATTTTTCCATTCGATCCCGTAAAACGTTAACCACTTCCCAGCAATTTTCTTCACTTATCAAACATTTTTATGAGGGCGAAAGATGACATCCTTTTAGCCTGTGAGATGTATCAGGGGAACAAAACAACAATATGTTCATGTGTTCATTCAGGCGGTCAATAACGCCTTTCAGGACACCAGGAGCCACCGCAACCGCAATATTCTCTCGTTATCGTCGTCGATTTCGACAAAGTCGTAGAAAACGAAAACGGTTGCAAGGATGACAAAAAAAAAAAGAACGGTTCCTTTTCTGTGTATGACAAAGGGTCCGGGGGTGTCAGCAATGAAAGAATTCACATGAACAATAGAACCACCACAAACAACCATCTTCAACTTGCATGAATGAATCAAATGGTGAATGACAAGGAAGAACGAACCCTGAAGTGAAGAGAGAGAGAGAGAGAAGGAAATAAAAACGGATTCATTGAAACGGTTCAAATGAAATATTTCATTTCGCACATCGGGGCAGGCAAAGTTGCCAGGATAAAAGCAATGAAGCAAAGATAAATCGAGCGTCAAACGGCCTAGTCAACTACTTGCCTGCTGCCAACTGACACTTTCATAAACATTCAATATGTGCGCTATGACAAGGCAAGCGTGTACCTACTAGATCCTATAACGGTTGTCCTTCCATCATTCGTGTGTCTCTGCAAAATCATGTGGTTATGTCATGTATGTTTTGACCATGAGAATTTCATGATAATGATGAAAAATACCAATCACAGACGTTGTTGGTTGAGATAGTGGCGGTAAGGAAAAAGTGAACGAACGATTGATGAAAAATAAAAGATAGAATAATTTCGAATTGGGTGGCTCTCTCATCTAGTGGATCTCTAAGACGTGTGCTTGTTGCTGGCATGCGATATGCAAGGTGTTTTGCAACTGATGATTTGAATAGTGAATGGGCATTTGCACACTTATATTCTTGATGCACTCCTCAAACCAGTTTTCTGGGCAAGAGACGGAATAATCAAGGGGAATTCTCTACGTTTTGTAGAGAATTCCCCTTGATTCTTCCGTCTCTTGCCCATAGAACCGGTTTGAGGAGTGCATCAAGAAGACAAGTGTGGAAAGGCCCAACAGTATCCTTTTTCAAGGATAACTCCGTATGCAACGAGAGGGTGAATAATTTTGAAGAGACTCTGACACATTTGACAGACAATCAATGAGTTTTGAAGATCCATTTTCACCGTTTTGCTGTTGATATTGACAATTTCGTAGCGTAAAATTATGAAGTAAAACGACTTGAAACATATTGAAGGTAGAATCCTGTGACGATTTTAAATACGGCAAAATTCCAATAATTAATGCTAGAGAGCAAGCACGTCCTGTTGTTTTCGTTGGTTAATTGAAATTGAAAGATAGTTTCATATCATAAGAAAAGGAAAAGGTCAACATACCTTGGTACTAGAGATGTGCTTAACTGCTCTTTTTACTGAGCAGTGATCGCAGAGAGCAGTTTGAACAAAGAGCAGTTTAGAGTAGCAGCTATTCAATCGCAATTGCGATTGTAGGTCCGTGCGTACGAAAAACCGCTCGCTACTTTTGATTGCTCATTGCCAGTGTTTGCTCGTTACCTTCTCATCGCCTTCGATTTGTGCTTGATACAGCAATTTCTAACCTGAGATTGCAATCGCTTTGTATGCTTACAATGTGACTGTATTTTTCCGTGGCGATGGATGCTCATCTTGAGAACAGATGTAGTATGTTTGGGAATACGTTGCCTGCATTAATTTGGCACTTGCTAGCAGAAGAATGCGTTGCCAAGTGCTTGGTAAATCGCATAGTAGTTTTGTGGTTTCAAAATGTCATACATTGGATGCAAGCAACGTAGTGAAATGTTATTATGCATGTGCAGCAGCTGATGCTTTTAATTTAATTTCGAAGATTAATAAAAAAAACGTAATTGATTTTTCAGACTTTTTTTCATATATTATAAAATGTTCATAACAATAATAGTTACATTGAATAATAATAATAGTAATAGTTGCATAGAATTATGTTTCCGAAAAATTATGTTTGCATTTATATTTAACTAAATTGAAAATTCAAATTACATGTTTTTTTTTATTTACAGTATATTCATTTAAAAAAAGTGAAAAAATACAATTATAAATTATATTTTAAAAACAAAAGTTTACAGACTTTAGTATCCGATAATCTCGTGCGTCAGTCTGTTATGATCATACCAGCTTTGGAAAAAAGCCTTCAACTGCAACCCTTCAACTTTACCAATTAGGGTATATATATCACTAATATACTCCCCTTAATATATCACAAATATACTCCCCGACCACTTTCAATCATCGAAAGCGCCATAAAGGCAGTTTTTGCCAAACTATGGCCAAAAAACCCCTTACTCCCCTACAAAACCGCAATTTTTGTATCACAGCAAAAGGTCTTGGCCCGTTATGTCCAAAACCACTCTAACCCAAAATTGGCCGATTTTGTCCGATTTCAGCTACCTTTGCCTTATCTTCGAAACTAGGCCGCTTTTCCCCAGATTTGTATGAAAATCTCGCCCGAAACAACTCAGAAAGGTCCCCAAATTCATGCTAGACCAAAAAATTTTTTTTCGAAAATATGGACGTTTTTGCCCAATTTCCCCTATCAAAAATTTTGTCGCCCTTAATATATCACTAATATACTCCCCGACCACTTTCAATCATCGAAAGCGCCATAAAGGCAGTTTTTGCCAAACTATGGCCAAAAAACCCCTTACTCCCCTACAAAACCGAAATGTTTGTATCACAGCAATAGGTCTTGGCCCGTTATGCCCCAAACCACTCTAACCCAAAATTGGCCGATTTTGTCCGATATCAGCTACTTTTGCCCTAAAAACTCTTTGAATAATTGAATAAAATAATTGCAAGTCCGAAAATATTCGCAAGGGTAGAAAGAAAAGAATCTGAATAGATGAGCATTTAAAATTTTCGGTATTGCAAAAGAGCAATGAGCAGTTGAACAGCATGAGCAGAAAACAATCAAATTGCTCACTGCTCTTCATAAAACTATCTGCTCGGCAAAAGAGCAGTGAGCAATTGAACAGCATGAGCAGAGAGCAATCGCACTGCTCACTGCTCTTTTCAAAGAGCAGTGCGATTAGTAGCAGTGATCGCAGAAGCAGTCCCATCTCTACTTGGTACGAAGCGAAAATGACATACGCACAATAAAAAGTACCACTTGCAGGGTGCTGCCGTCTTTATTCGCTCTAACCAACACAAGCACTTTTGGTCTTACGTCCACTGCTTGAAAAATTCCCACCGTTTTCCCGATTCTATGTTTTTTAATAGTGTCATTGCTGCTTATCATCAGGAGATTTGATAGTTATTTGCAGTTTACTTTTCCCCTCTTTCTTTTCCGAAAATAATCCGATCACATCTTATGAATTCCCACATTTTCCTCCGTCATCAATCTCCTGTAAAATTGAGTCCTTACCTCATTGTCTTGATGTTAACGTCGGTTGTGGTCCTGACGGCATTCCGAACCTTTTCGCCAAATCTCTTTCATCGTCCCTATTCGTTCCTTTGTCAGTTATCTTCAATCTTAGCTTTTCTTCGGGCTCCTTTTCTTCCTACTGGAAGTCTGACCCAAGTTGTATATCCAATTATCGTCCTGTTTCACTTCTTTCTTGTTTCAGTCAAGCTTTCGAAAGAGTTGTTCCTATATTTCATTCTTTCCTTACTTCTAAACAGCATGGATTTGTAAAATGTAGATGTTCCACCTATAACCTCTTAACCATCACTAACTTGGTCGCTTCTGCCTTAGAGCTTCTCTTGTTCTGGTTCGCTCAACCTATGTTTCTGGTCGTAGCTGTACTGTATTTGTGAATTCACGTTCTTCTTCCCCATACTGTTCTCTTTCTGGGGCTTTTCAATGCTCAATTCTAGGTCCTCTATTATTCCTGGTATTTGGCAACGATCTTCTTTCCGTTATCCATTCTTCCTGTCCCGTGGCTCTTGGAAGCAGAGCTTGGTAGATTCCGTCTGGTTCTGGTAATATAAAGGGTTTGAAGGAGTTCATTACCCATTCAACCTTTTCATACGTGATAATTTGCTTAATCAGAGGTGAGTGAAGTGTCCGATCCGGGCCTTCCTCTTCTTGCTCAGCCTCACCGCTGCTCCTAATTTTGCATCCTGGAAAGTGAGTTCTAAGCAGCACTTTCAGTGTGTCGCCAAAGGTGGTCGTCATCCGTCCATCTGGAGCTATAAGTAGTTTTATTTGCCCTTGGTAGCCTTTGGACAGAACTTCCTGCATCTTGGTTGTCTCTGTGATGCTATTGAGACTTTCGCAGAAGGTGCTCCAAGCCTTTGTTTTGCATTTTCTTAGCTCTTTGTTGTATTCTGAGAGTTTCTTTCTTATAGGCCTCCCAGTTATCGTGGTATGATTCGAGGATTATATTGGTTACCTTGTCCAAGTGTTCTCCGATTCTGTCTTCGTAGTGAAATTCAAGTGCAGGCCATAAAGTCCCACTGTAAGGCCATTTTGATAGCCTTCCCGGTTCATATACTTAGACCGCCTGTACTTTACCCCTTTCACGTTATATATTCTTAGCTCAAAATTTAAATGCCTGTGATCAGAGATCGAAGCTCCTTTTAGGGCATTCCACTTCTTCACTAAATGTACTGCACTGTTTGACACATACGTGAGGTCTATTAGCTCTTGCATGTTAGTTGTCAGGAATATAAGCGTCTTGTCCTTATTTGCTATAGCCAAGTTACTGTTTAGGAGGAAGTCTAAGAGTGCCTCAACTCTATTTTTGACGTCACTACTTCCCCATGCTGTGTGATGAGCGTTGGCATCGCATCCAATAATCAGCATTTTGTTCTTCGTTTTGCAGTTGTCTACGAGTCCCTTGATATTGTTACTTGGGATCTGGTTCTCATCCCTTGTGAAGAAGGTTGAGACCGATTTTGCCTCAACTATTCTTGTAACCGCTGGGACCTGGTGTTGCCACCATGCCGGTTCCACTGTCCTCCGTATTAGTAGTTGGAGTAACCGCTGACTCTGGTGTTTTCCCGCCTGACTTTTAGACAGCCATCTTAACCTGCCCAAACCGAAAGCTTATGTTTTTTTGTTTCCGTCTGCTATTTAGGTAGCAGGAGCCTGGCCTCTGTTTTCCCCAAGAAAGTTCTCTAGGACTCAACATTAAGGTCCTCATTCTGACGTTCTATGAAAGCCAGGATGTTCTCCGTAGCCAAGTCCGCTGCGCTTGGAAAGTAGCCTATATGGATCTTAGGGTTGGAAATCAGAGATTCTTCCGTGGTCCATAGGTTGATTCCTTCACACGGCCTTATCTTTTCGGCCTCCGCCTTTATCCACTTCGTCGTTTGATTGTCCTTGTAGTTGAGGGGCACGTAGACTACTTTGTAGATGAGGATGAGGAATTGACTAGCAACGCCTCTTTCTCAACTAGTATCTTCTCCTCAAGGGCATTTTGCATCCTGTCCATTTGATGAGTTGTGAAATTTCCTTCGGGAAAGTCCTTCAACGTGACTGCCATTTTCACACCCTGCAAGGGGTTCCGCTATAGGCTAGTTGGCTTTGCCTTTTACTGGGTTGAGAATGTTTTGGGGTCACGTCGGTGTCCTTTAGTTTCTTCGCCTTTCTGCCCTCAGAAGTTTTATCATTGGGTCTGGGCCTTTTCCTATTGGCCTCTGGTGCCTTTGCTAGGAGTGTCTTTTCCTAGCCTCTTTTGTGGACAAGCTTTTTCTTATGAAGAACTTCATGCGCTTTCTGGCTGCACCGCTCATATTCTGGCTCCTGCGAAGTCATGTTCAGTGCTTCGATACTCCGCGAGAGATCCTGCGTGATTTGAAAGTAGGATCTGTCGTAAGAAGCAGTAAGGGAGCTGCTTTTTCCGGCTTGCTTCTCTCTTTTTGTGAAGCTGCCTTGGATTGTTGGTCCTTGCTATGATGCCTAGTCGCCTGGTAGAATTTTGGGAGCATTTTCGTGACGGCACCGAATTCAGGTAGTTTGTCTATGGAGAAAGAATCGATGGCGTTTCGTGGGAAGGCGTGGAGGTAGCGATGTGCCACTTGGTGTCCAGACCGGCTTCTTCATTTGCGACCATTTTCAGAATTCTAGCCCCAGCCGTTCCTGTCAAAATCGCTTGGAAAAATTCGTATTTTTACTCGTGGCGTTTTGTGAGAAGGCGTGAGCGTAGCAGTTGCTGCTTGGTGTAAAGGACGCGTCTGTATTGGTCATTTCATTCGCGATCGATTTCAGGATTCGGTCCTATGAGAATCTTTTTGAAACTCCAAATGAATTCTTCATACAACTAAGCCCACGTTGGGTGCACTTTCTTCTTGAAGTTTATCTTTGGGGAAAGAACTGATGGCGTTTCGTGGGAAGGCGTGGAGGTAGCGATGTGCTACTTGGTGTCAAGGATGCGCCTAGACCGGCTCCTTCATTTGCAACCATTTTCAGGATCCTAGCCCCAGCCGTTCTTGTGAAATTCACTTGGGAAAATTCGTATTTTCACCAGTGTCGGTTTGAGGGTGGGCGTGGAGGTAGTGGGTTCTGCTTAGTGTCAAGGATGTGCCTTCACTAGCTCTTTCATTTTCGACCACTTTCAGGATCCTAGCTTCCGCCGATCCTGTGGAAATCGCTTGGGGAAAAATCGTACTTTCAATCGTGGCGTTTTGTGAGAAGATTTTCATTTCATTCGCGATCGATTTCAGGATTCGATCGTTTGAGAATCTTTTTGAAACTCCAAATGAATTCTTCATACAACTATGCCCACATTGGGCGCACTATCTACTTGAGTTTGGGGGAAGAATTGATGGACCTATGTTTAATTCCCCTTTTACCCTGGCCGTTCTTCTGTTGTTTGAAATTCTTCATTTGTTCCCTTAATCCCATTGAGGATTCACTTTGGAGCACTAGAGTTCCACTGTTAGAAGGCTCTGGTGCCTTAATATACGGAGCACTTTTTTTCTGAAGTAATGCGAACTGTTTCTGGCTTAGATTTCCGTGGTCGTCTGTTGTTTATTTTTTTTTAGTAAGTATGAAACTCACATAATCCTGTATCATTCGAAGGATAACTATTAAAGGTTTTTCGATACTCGCTTTTATTCAACATTTATTCAACGTCAAATTGCCGATTTGCAGAGCTCATCTTATTTCCTTTTTCGTTTGAGCTTCGAATCGATCGTTTCCTGTTCAAACTAACGGCTAAGCATGCCCACTACTTGGCATATCCTGTCTATCTTTCGAAGTATTAAAAGTCGTTGAAGTATTAAAAAAGACCTAATTTAAAAGCTTAGTAAATAATCCTCTCTCTATCGTTTTACTCACTCTTTTCACGCATAATACTTTTGTGCTTCGCCTAAGTACTACTATATAAACTTATCCAACCGGTTACAACAAAAATCCACTTCGCATCGCTACAATTTCCTCCCGTATTTTTCTCTCTCTCTCTTTTCTCTCGATGCAATAACGGCCAAAGCGAATTTTTTTTTTAAGATAGATTGTATTTTCATTACCCTGACGGCGAATTGAAACCGTATTAGGACTTGCACTTAATCGAGACAACGAAAAAAAAAACTTTTTGACTTGAGCTCGATTCGATTTACAGCAACAAAAAGAAAAACAAAACGGGAAAACATACGAAAGCTATCGGTTGAAGTTAAGACGATAATAACTAGACTTTCATCGTTCTCGTCATGCAGTCAGCAGGATGGTGAAATGATGACCTTGAGAACAGAAAAAATTCATCATGTTTATGAGAGAGAGATAGAGAGAGAGAGAGAGAGAGGGGGGGAGGGGGTTGAGAAAAAAAAACAAATTGAAAAGAAAATCGAGAATTGCTACACGTCGAGTGATCATTCTTCGAGCGAATCGTTATTGGTTGCAAACAAGAAAATCTGATGAAAAGTTTCCACAGTACTGAACGGACTAAACAACGAGTCTGAATGATGTGCGTCTGAATTTCATCCAAGCCATCCCTAACAATAAATCACACGACCCTTCTGTGCCAGTCTCAACGGGTTAAATGAATCTTAACAAATACTTTCTCCTTACAAGCTCATGTGTCTTCCAACTTTCTGCCGGACTGTGATTTCTTAACTTGGAAAAATACAGTCCGAACGTAGATACAGCTATGGATCACTGTAAAGAATCTACTTCGAGTTTTTCTTTTTACCTCGTGATGACGTCAGTGTATCCTGCTGGTACTGCTAATGTAAATCGTGCACTTAAACTCATTTTCATCGCACCACTATGGCTTCACCAACCCCCTCCTCCTTCCTCCCCTTGGGTACAGATGAGTAAAACGTTAGAAATATTCCGAGAATTTTTATTAAGTTCGAAAAGGATTTCAAAACCGAAAATGATTTTCTCATTTCAACATCATCCTCTGTTCTCTCGGCCACATTTTCGTGCATGTAACGGTGCCAGATGCAGAAGTTAGCTTTTCTAACGTCAAAAAACAAATCGATTTTAAGTTGACTTTGAGTGGGTAGGTTGTTTCGTGACTTTTGATGAAATAGTTGAAAAGTTTGTAACCGTTACTGTATGTAGTTAAGGGGTTACCCCCACTTGTAGCGCAATAAAATAGGTCATTTTCATTAATTTATTTTGACAAAACTACGATGTGTTTTTAAACGACTGTTATATTTTCTTAAAGTACATACTTTGAACACCTTTCAGTAATTTTTTTATTGAAAAATATTACACGATTTAATTACAAATGGCCGTCAAAACAATGGAATTTTAATTTTCACCTTTTGCGGTGACCAAAATTGTGTCGAAGTAGATCATCTGAAACAAAAAATAGCGATGGACTTAGTTAAATAACAGTATAAACTAGTGTTTGATCGAAGGATTTAAAACAATATCCATTTTTCACAAAATGGCGGACAGTCAAAGTTAATATTTCGATTTTCACTTAAAAAAATGGTCGTCTTTTGGCTATAAAACGGCCATATTTTATTTAAAAAAAAAAATCGAACGATCAAACACTACATTTTTGTGTATTAAATAAGCCTGTTAAGTTTCAAAAAGATCGGTTCAGTAGTTTTCGAGTAATTTTGGTCACCGACTTCAAAGATGTCAATTCGAGAAAAACGCGTTTATAAGTATAAGTAACGGTTGTATAAGCAACAGTTTCTTCTCTTTCAACGCTCATATCTCGGTTAATTATGTTTGGATCGACTTGAAATTTGAAGGACGTATTCTTAGATAGCTATACTTACAAAAAATGCAACAAAAAAAAACGAAAAACTTCAAAGTTACAAGTGGGGGCAACCCCTTAAGTTATGATTCCGTAAAAAAAAGTCGGTTCTTTTTTAATATTGCAAATTAATAAAATTAAAAACAAAAGAAAGTTAAAAATTATTTAAAAAAAATGCACGTGCTTGCATGCTTTAAAAATTTCATCATATACAGTGGTACGTCGACATACGAGTTTAATTCGTTCCGCGTAACCGTACTCGTATGTCAAATTGCTCGTATCTCAAAGCAATTTTCCCCATTGAAATTAACTGAAATGCCATTAATCCGTTCCAGCTCTCAAAAAACCACCTCAGTTTTTTTTGTAAAGGTTTTTGAAAAAGAAAAATGTATTTACAAAAAGAAACATTTATTCAAACGAATACATATTCTATAAAAACATAATTAATAATTCACTAAAAAAAATTCATTAAAAATCAAAGTGAAGTCCTTGTGCAAGCGCTTAATTTTCCCTAGTCTTCGCTTTTTTCGTCACGCTTTGCGTATTTTCACCAGCAGATCGTTTAAAAAAAAAACTGTCCAAAGAAGTTTGTTTCTTCCTCTCTTTCAGGATATTGCGGAAATGCGTTAGGCAAGTTTCGTTGAACAGCTCCTATGCTCCGATGCAGTTGCAACTTTTTCGGGGCGATTTTTTGTCCACGAACTCTACAACTTTCTCCCACATTCCCAAGATCTCCTTTATGTCACTTGTAGCGATAACCTCTTCCATTTCTGGCTCCTCTTCAAAACTTTGAACCACCGTATGCTGCTGCGAATGAAGATCGTGTAACTCTTCAGTTGTAAGATCCTGAGACTGTTCGTCGACGAGTTCGTTCACATCACTCTCATCTACCTCCAGACTAGTGAATCCAATGCCGGGATCACGGGATCCCGAACAGTTTTTAGTCCCTAAAATCCCGGGATTGATGTTTTATAATCCTGGAATTGATGATTTATAATCCCGGGATTATAAACCCTCAATCCTAATTGAGATCCAGGATTTTAGTGACTAAAAACTATTCGGGATCCCGTGATCCCGGGATTGGATTCACTACTCCAGACCCATGGATTTTCCCAGAGAAATAATCTCCTCTACCACTGACACTTCGAAGGCCCTTTCAGCTACACAGCTTCAGGCCACAGCTTCTTCCATGCAGAGGTTAAGGTCCACGTTGTAACACCCCTGCCATGCCTGATCAATAATTTTTAGGCATATCACGATGTCAAAGTGGTTCTTCTAGAACTCTCGAAGGGAAAGGTTTGTGTTCTCCGTCACCTCAAAGCAGCGCCGAAAAGTGTGCTTGGCGTACAACTTCTTAAAATTAGAAATCACCTGCTGATCCATGGACTGCAGGATAGGAGTGGTGTTAAGTGGCAGGTAGAGAACCTTTCTAAATTTGAACTCTTCGGGTAAATAATCTTCGAGATTTGGTGGGTGAGCAGGGGCATTGTCGAGGACGAGAAGGGCTTGCATGGGTAGGTTGTTTTCGAGTAGGTATTTTTAACAGAAGGGCCAAACACCAAATTTGCCCACTCCACAAATAATTTCCTGGTGACCCACGCCTTATGATTTGCCTTCCACATAACTTGCAGAATTTCTTTTACAATCTTATGTGCCTTAAAGGCTCTGGGATTTTCCGAATGGTATACTAGCAGAGGCTTGATTTTGCAGTCGCCACTCGCATTGGCACAAAGTGCTAGAGTTAATCTATCCTTCAGGGATTTGTGACCTGGCATCGTCTTCTCCTCTGCCGTTATGTAAGTCCTATTCGGCATCCTTCTCTAGAAAAGCCCTGTCTCTTCACAGTTGAAGACTTGCTGGAGGATGTATCCTGTGGCTACTATCAGTTCGGAAAACGTTTTGACGAAAACCTCAGCTGCCTTCACATCCGAACTTGCTGCGTCACCATGCCTGACGACGGAGTGAATGCCGGTCCTTTTCCTAAAGCTTTTCCTAAAGACTGGCTTTAAACGAGTCGTCCGATTCCTTGTTTGTGGAAGTGTGTGGGATCTCCTTTAGCAAATCATCGTAAATCGCTCGTACCTTCTCGCATATGATGCTTTGTGTTAAAGTTCCTCGTTGAAGCTGCTTTTCTGTCACCCAGACCATCAATAGTTTCTCCATCTGGAGGTCCGGAGCTTAGAAATGATTTTGACAACCCTTAACTGGCGTTATACCCTTTATCGTCTCCTTCTGTTCAAGCACAGTAGATATTGTTGATGTGCTAAGCCCGTACAACCTCGCCAAGTCAGTCTCTCGCACACCTTGCTCACTTTTTTCGATGATTTCACGCTTTAGTTCCATCGCCATCATTTTCTTCTTCGGCACCATTGTTATAAAAATAAATGTTATAACGTTTTCGTTTGTTTTTAAAACGCGCACCACATATAAACTCGACGGCCGTTTTCTCGCACAATTTTCACTTTGTATTAAAACTCTCTTTTCGTGTTAAACGTTACTTTCACAGCTGTAGCTTTTAACTGACCTAAATATCGTAATAGCGACCTATTTATATACAAACAAAATATTCTTATCTACTACTTACATACTATTCGGGAAACTTCCCACGATCTTTTGTTCTAAAATGTGCGAAAACATTTGGCATCCAAATGCAACGGCGGATTTCGCACATTCCTTTGAAACTCACCGACAAGATCCACTAATCGACTCACAACTCATCGTGTGCAGTGGTGTTGTGAGCGCTTCCTCGTATCTTAAATCTTGCTCGCATCTCAAAGCAAAATTTCGCTCGCTCCTATGTCAAGGCACTCATATGTCGAGGTAACACTGTATCTGAAATTTGCGAAAAAAAAAAACAAATCCATTTTTTTTTTATGAATATGTAAAGGTGTATGAAAGGTGTAAAGTGAAATCGAGCGCCAAAAACTATTCATCTCACTAAACATATACACAAACAAACATCCACTGTTCGAAATTATGGACTAACGATGGTCAATTTGATCGTTCTTTAAATAACTTATATACCTACAGTGGCTCACAGCTTATTTCAACCAGCACGCAAAAAAAAGAAATCTTTAACTTCCTATAAAAACTAAATGAAATAAGTTATCAACATTATTTGAACGCAGATTATTAGACTAGTGTTCACAATTATCATTTATTCAGTTTATTATTATTTTTATTTCAATAGGTCTTAACAATTAATGACGAAAAAAGTAACTAAAAACAATGTCACAGCTTATTTCAACCAAGTAACAGAATCAATGTTTAAATGAAGTTGCAAGGCACAAAAAAATATTTTAATATTTAGTATGACCACCCTTCTGGTCAATAACCATTTTAAGCCTTTTAGGCATTGAATCGACCAGCTTCTGTGTCACTTGTGGGCTAATTTTGGCCCATTCCTCAACCAATGCAGTTTTGAGATCGCTTTTATTGCATATCTTCCGTTTTCGGATGCTTGTATCCAAAATGGCCCACAAA
The DNA here is from genome assembly GCA_947369275.1 of Nemotelus nigrinus. Classification (NCBI taxonomy): domain Eukaryota; kingdom Metazoa; phylum Arthropoda; class Insecta; order Diptera; family Stratiomyidae; genus Nemotelus; species Nemotelus nigrinus. Next base: position 1,712,498 of record OX376376.1, read on the forward strand.
TTTTCGATGACGTTAATATCTAACATGCGGACAATTCGAAACCAGCCATGTCTGTACAATACCCGACTTATGCTTCGGGTCATTGTCTTGATAAAATTTGAAGCCATCGCGAATGCCCAGTTTCTCCGAACTTTCAATCAAATTGGACTTCAAAATTTCGAGATAATGAGACTTATCCATTGTAGTCTCACTAAATTGCAAGTTTCCAACTCCCGCTGCGGACATACAGGCCAAAACCATAACGCTGCCACCTCCGTGTTTGACTGTATCTTTCGAATTTTTGTTTTTCAATTCTGTATTTGGCTTACGCCAAACATATGAGGCTCAATCAGAGCCAAAAATATTAAATTTCGACTCATCATCGAATATAAGGGTATTCCAAAATCCAGAATCCTTATGCAAATGTTCCTTGGCAAATTTTAAACGGCACTTCTGATTTTTGGCACTTATAAATGGTTTCTTATGCGCTATTCTACCATTGAATTCATGCTCTCGCAGCACACGACGAATAATCTCCGGGTGGCAGGACTTGCACTTCACTTACAATTTTCGGAGCCGATAGCCTTGGATTTTCCCGGATTTTCCGAACAATAAAGCGCTCGTCCGTTTGATTGAAAATTTTGTTGGGGGCATTTGTCCCTTTATCGAGCGTTCTATTTTCGTGGACAAATCGGTATATGATGCTCTGCACTCTAGAATCACTTAGTCCAACAATCTCACTAATTTTCCTGCGCTAATGGCCACTTTTAAAATTACTGAGAACAAGTTCTTGCTGATCAATTGTCGTAAGTGGTCCCATTTCGAAAAACTAATTTTTGTGCGCGATCTTTTCAAAGAATTCAGCAAAACTGAACTTGAACACATTAGGTCTGTTCTCGTACTACGATTAATTGCGATTAATCGCGATTAATTACAATGAAGCTATTCCCGTACACCGTTTTACTGAAAACTGAAAATTTCCCCTATTTCAGTAGGGTCTGAGCTACTGAAAAATACTGAAAAGTGTCAAACGATGTGGCGCGAGTAAATATTTTCAAATGTGCGCGACAAGCAACATATTTTTTTGCGTAATGTTGCTATGAAGGTCGAATATTTTTGTGTATTACCGCTAAGGATGACTTTATAATCAGTATTGTTCTCCCAAAAACCGAAAACTGACACTTTCGGTTGTCAATTTTCAGGAAATACAATGTTAGCGTTCCCGTACTTTTCAGAAAATTCCCCACCACATGATTCAGTAAAATTCAGTTACTGAAAGTACGGGAACAGACCTATTACAAATATAATGACTAAAGCATAGACAAAGAAATAATTGTTGCATTGCAAGATAACGGATCATTGCACACCCACAAAGTATTTGGTTGAAATAAGCTGTGACATTGGTTTTGGTTGCGTTTTTCGATGTTTTAGAATACTAAACAAATAAAAATAAATAAAAGAAGCCATATTTGATTAGTTTAATAACCTACCTAATAACTAATAACCTGCCTTTAATTAATGTTGATATTTTCTTTGGTTTAGTTTTTATCGGAAGTTAAATTTTTTTTACGTGCTGGTTGAAATAAGCTGTGAGCCACTGTATATACATACAGCACATATTTTTCGCGCTTGAATGAATTTGAAACTAAGGAAGAAAATTTTGTTTACTCACCCAAACCCACCCACCCCCCTTTCCCCCCACTCCGTCTTCAAAAGATGTTTTTAAATAGAATAAATATTTATAAAATGAAGCAGTGTGTATGAGAAAAGTTGAGAGATGATGAAAAATTAATTGGTTAGGGTATTAGTAGTAGAGCTTATTGCGAAAGTCATGGCGCAAACAAGATTGACTTTGAAATTCGTAAAATCATGAATTTGTTTAATTGCCGAAAAATCGATGTGAGATGATGAGAGAAAGAGAGACATTTTCTGCCACAGGCTTTCTCTGGAATGTATCCATAAAGATCGTGATGGATGTACATGTTTTGGAGTTTATATTATTTATGATGGCAGAAAGTTGTGAAGCTCGAAAGCACAGTACATTTGATAATTATGTTTAGTACCGTATAATGGTAAGTTGATGAATTTTAAATTTTTTTTTTTGTGATTCTTAATGGAGCATATACCTGAGCTATAGGCTATGTGAATAAGTTTTACCATAAATTGTGATTTATTGCGACAAAACGAAGTTCATTTGCTTGAACTTTTTTTATGCCGGAGCTTTCCATGTTAACGTGAAACAGATTAATGCGAATTATGTATCTGCTTCATATTGACGACCTGCCTTTGGTAATTTACTCTCTTGACGAACTTTCTTTCTTTATATTTCTTGATGAAAATGGCTGACAACGGCTCTTTCGGAATTCAAAGAAAATCATTTAACAAAATCTACATTCACACTTTAAAGTCCACACTAAAGCATTTAGGGATTGTCCCAGAAAACTTTGCACCTTTGAATTTTTCTTAATTTTACTCATTTGTATTTTCTAACCTCTCACGATTTTAGCTTAGGCTCCCAGAATTTTTCCAGAGTTCCCCGATTTTTTTTTTTGAGCTTCCATAATATTTTCATAGTCTCTCGTGAAATTTGACTTGGTCTTCCTGATTTTTCTTAAGCTTCCAGGATTTTTCTTGGCCTCCCTGAATTTTCTTAAGCTTCGATAAATTTTTTTCTAGTGTCCTTGAATTTTTTTCTAGAGTCCTCTGATTTTTCCTTAGACTCCCCAAAACTTTTTCACGAGCTACCCGATTTTTTTCCTAAGCTTCCATAAATTTTCTCACTGTCTATAATATTTTCCCATTTTCTCGAAGGTGTTTATTGGCCCCCTAATTTTTCTTTAGGTCCCATTAATTTTTCCTGGACACATAGGATTTTTCCGAAATTCTTTTGATTTATCCTAAGACACACACCACGATTATTTCGTAGAGTTCAAAGTTTTTTCTCAAAAATCCTTCAAGGAATTTCATAAACGTCCTTTTTTTTTGTAAGTTAGGATTAAATAAGGATGTCGAAACAATTAAATGATTTATTTTTGCATAAAACTTCTCTATCTATATTATTTTATTTAATATTTGTGCAGTTTTTGAATACAGTACACCTGCACATAAATTTGCGAACTAATTCGCTTAATCTTCTTCGTGCCCTCTATATTCAAATTGAAGCAACTGAAGAATGGAAGTACCCCAGCCACGCCACTCATATTCAACTTCGAAAGGAAATTTGAACTTCGAATATCTAAACTGTCAAATGACACTTTAAATTATCAATCAATACCCAAACAACCTGTCGCACCTATCGAACATTATACTTCCCCTTCCGACTTGACATCGAAACGGAAATCGTAGTTGAAAGGAGAAAGAACGAAGATCGACGGCACGAGCTCTTCGCATACCGAATTCAGATGGAGTCGCGGAAGTCGAAGTCGAAATCAGAAGGGGAACGCGGACATCATCATACACGAAGATCGAACATTGACTAATTAGTTGTCGGCCATTATGGTTGTGTTTTAATTTCAATGGTGTTCAATGGTGTTGTGTAATTAATTAGTGAAGTGAACAAAAGAACAAATAAAAGGAAAGATCCATGTTGGAGTACAGGAAATAAGTAAGCATTGGGTTTTTGTTTAAAGATAGCATAAATAGCCGTAGTATAATTAACAGCAAAACATGCAAATGCAACGCGATCGTAGGTTTAATATGGCGTCACTTGAACTACGAGTATATGTCCTTGAACTGTCGCGAGTGAAGAAAAGATATTTTCGGGGGAAGAGTAGTCCTGACTATGGTTTTAAACAAATGATATTTGTTGTTCATAAAAATTTTGAACGAAATATTTAATGTTTCCAAAGATATTCAGTTTTCCTGATTTCATGGGACGCTCGTATTTTCCAGAAACGATTAGAAAAGTCTCATGCAGTTGTTCCGTTTCGTTCATGTTGCTTAGCTTATGAATCTCGCCGCCAGGTGTCACCATCTATGATAGATGGTAATCGTTTATTACTGTACAAATAGTTTGCTTACTTTAGTTTGTTAGATTTTGGGTGTTTTTTTGATAAAAATATGAATTGAATTATTAATTTCCTGAAATTTTCTTGCGATTTTATCGGAATTTTAGTGCTGTAGGATATATTACGTTGATTTTGACTAATATTTATGTCAGGAAATATGAGTGTTGTTGTTTGACGGTGATTTTCACGGTGTTTTGTCTAAAAGAAAGCTAGCTAGACAAAATTATATATTTATTGACATTTTTCTGCTTCGTACGGCTTTTTGTTTTCTTATTTTGGCTTTAAAACAAGTCATCAACAATGAAAGCTAATAGTTTCATGGGGTTCAAGAAGCACGAAAACAATATAGATTGAATTTTCATAAAAATGACAGAAAAATAAAAAAATTTGTAACAATAATCCAAGTGTTTAAGTACATTAAACTATGTTCAAGTATATTAAACTGTCTAAACACAATTAATTTATTAAAAAACAAATTAGTGACTATAATCTAAGAACATATTAATAATAATTAGTAACTTACGTAGCGATACTCATAAATCTAACTTAAGTTTTCAATAAAACAATGATATTACGTCATAATGTTTGCATGCAGAATTTTATTGCAGTAGTTCGTTCCATCAGAGGACGATTTAAGTAATAGCGAATAAATACATTATCACTTAAATCGTCCTGTGCTGGATCTTCTGCAATAAAATCCTGCATGCTAATATTATGACAAGTACTATTTACATTAGAACATACAGCGCCTCAAATGAATAATCTGTCAGCGATAGTGGTCAGGGGAAACAATTGAAAATTAGATACACACAAATCAATTTTTTAAGGCCGAACCAGGGACTCCATATACTCGAAGGATCTATTCACTAGAAATCATGAGTTTCAGTACATTACATTGAACTAAATAGTTAAACTAACTAAAAAATAGTTCAAAAAAGAAAAATGTTACAACGCACCGAAAAACATAATGATAAATTTTAATGACCCTCGAAAAATCGATTAAAGTATTCAATTCAGTCAAAATAAATCCCATCACCATCGCGCAGCAAATACTGTTTTTTCTTTTATAATAATTTCATACACTTGAAAACTTTTCACCTACTGTACCGTTTTCTTTTCATGCAATTTTCAGATTGGAAAATATAACATTTCGGATTTGTTCTCCCTATTTTCTCTCTCTCCTTCTCTCTCTCCCTGTCGATAGTGCAAACGACGAAATCACGATGAGAAAAATTTTGCATTTTTCGGTCCTTGTAATTCTCGAAACAAAAAGGAAAGTAACAAAAAAAAAAAAACAAAAACAAAGAACAAGTACAAACTTCAATTAAGCCCATTTTTTTCGGTCATTAACTTGATTTATTTTTTGTTTTCGGTATATTTTGAAAACGTGTCGTAGTTCGTTCGAGTTAAGAGAGTTGTTTCGGTGCAAATTGGATGGAATTGGGCGAGGGTGGGAGTTAAAAAAGTGAAATTTTCCATTTATCGTTTTAGGTGAACTGAAGCGTTAGGTGAAAAGTATTTGAAGTAAGAGTTTTACTTTTGGAATGTTTTTTTTTTTTTCAGAAAGAGAGATTTCGTGAAAATTGCGGTATTGGGTTAATCGTGTATATAGAAGTTGTTTTATATCTTTTATAAAGTGATTTTTAGTAGGCTCTACACAATGAATTTCATACATTAGATGCTTTCCCAAACAAATAAATATTTGAGTCAATTTCCGAACGAATTCTTGAAATTGAGATTTAATGCAACCTAAATCTCACTTGCAATAATTCTTTCGGAAATTGAAATGGTGAAGGTTCACTTGAAGCACCTTCACCAATATTAATTATTGATTACGGTTAGGTCGAGGTCTTCTTCCTCGGATATAGAAGCTGCCCCAGCCCCATTTTCTGCATCCAGAGTCATGAGGTTCAGGCAGCTACCCAAATCGGAGGTAGTTCTGGCGCTTGAATAGAAATAGAAATATTCCACATAGAAATATTCCACATAGAAATATTCCACATCCAATTATATATCGCCCTCAGACAGGAGACAAACTCCTTTCCAAGTGACTCCTCTGCCGTTTGAGCAACCTGTTTTGGATCAGGCTTCGCAGGTACCAGAGCTCTTTGACCTGTTGCTTTGGTAAATCCGAAGAGCCAACTTTTTGGCAGTACCTCTTCATTTACCGGCAGTGCCTCTTCATTTTTAATGAAAAGGGCTTCCCGCCGATTATCTGTCGGCTCGCCAATCCTCCGTAGGCAGATCTGGTTTGAAGAGCCGAACTATGTCCAGGACTTCAACTGGATCTTAATGAAAACAAGGAATCCATGTCCAGCATCTTGGCCGGCTGGGGAACTCATCCTTAAGCACCACTTTAATCTTGCCGCCTGGCCAGAGTTCAACCAGCTCGGAGATTGCCCGCTTGTAGAAATCGGACAAACGTTGGTCTGCGCACGCAATCAGACTGATTCCTTTGCACCAGACTGCGTCATTCACAGTACATGAAGGACTCGAGCTGGCCTTCTGCAACTAGAAGCAGACTCTGAATAAAGCCTGCCTTATCTTTTGCCAGTTTTCGAACTAGATGATTCCATCTCCCTTGCTAGCATCAATTACGGCCCAAAACAAGACATTTTTTTTTCCGTTTCATTAAATCAGTCGCCATAAGTTTCTGTTTTTTTTTTTGCAGTTCTACGTGCCTTAATTCTTCTGCTCAGCTGACCTCTGTCGGTTCAGAGCTGAATCTGCAGGATTTATATGGAGCGGATGCTCCCCAATTAGTGTTTTGGACCATTGAAGGGACTTTTTATCGTTGTCGGACATTGTGTCAGGGGGGGGGGGGACGTTTTTGTGTAAGGGGAGAAGCTTCTAGCTCTGCAGGCCCGAGAAGAGTTGGAACAGTTGCGTTGCGTGACTGAAAAGGAGGTAGCACTTGTTGACGGACGAGTTTGGTTCATTTGCCGTAACGTTTCCGTCACACTGGTCACAATTCGGCTTCTTGGCATGCCCCGGGCCAGGTTTGGTAACCAAAGCCCCGGAAGAAGCTGAAGCAGGTGTTGAGGATATGGTGGAGGTCAGTAGAAGCTGGCTCATTTGCCATATCTCCACAACCTTCTGCAAGTTTACCAGCTGTGCCGGTAGACAGTAAAGCTGGCTCATTCGTCGTGATTCCACGAACTCCACCAGCTTTAACTTCAGTCCGCGGAGCTGGCTCATTCGCCATACCTCCACTTCCTGGGGGCGTTAGCTGCAACCGATCGCACAGTCATCTTAGCCCCTTCCCCCTTCATTTATTGCCAAGTTTGTGCCTGACGAGCTTTCGTTTCATGCCGAAAGGATTTCCACTCAAAACCGCTATCACAAGTTCGAATGTGTAGGCACCTTGATGATCCAATGGTTATCTAATGCAAGCAGGGAGGTCATGCGAGAATTGCCACAAGCCCTTATGGAGACAAGTGGTCAGAGCTAGACCGGTGTTAATCTAGAGTCCACCTCAACTGAACGTACACCACCAAATTAGGTTAGGTTAGGTTAACGTGGCTGCCGATCTTCAGAGGCCTGACGACCAGCACACATAGGCACAGGAGAGGTCCGTTGTGATACCACAATATTTTAGTGACCCTCTTCTACTCACTAAAGTCCGGAAACCATTTGCTTCCTTTGAGAAACCGGACTATCGCCTTTAAATGGACCGGGGACAGTTCCGTCAGGTTTGAGAGAAAGGGTGCACCAAGTGCCGCCAGTCTTCTCCTTGCCAAAGCCGGACACTGGCACATGAGGTGAAGGACGGTTTCCTCCTCATCCTCAGAGCCACAGCTCCGACAGAAGTCATTAAACTCTACGCCCAAACGTTGTGCATGCCGTCCTATAAGGCAGTGGTCCGTTAGAACGCCCACAGTGCAACGAAGGGCGCTTCGAGTTAAGCCTAAAAGCTGCCTGGTGCGATGCGCATCCATGGATACCCAGGACTGCCTTGTTATCACACAGGAAGATTCATCTGCCCAGGACTTCTTAGCGTCCTCAAGATATTTTTGCCTTATGGCCAGTTTGACCGATGTCATCGGTATACCTATTGAAAAGGAGCAAGAGACCTCGGGTAGCAAAGTTCCAAGCCTTGCTAGCTCATCGGCCTCACAGTTGCCCTGAAAACCCCTATGTCCAGGTACCCAAATCAATTGAACAACCGAATGTCTCGACATCTCCCTAAGAGATGCACGGCATTCAGCAACAATCTTGGATATTGTACAAGGACCAGCAAGAGACATAATAGCCGCTTGGCTATCTGTGAAAATACCAATATTGACCCCGAATATTCGATTACACAGAAGCCAGTCGACTGCCTGATAAATAGCCACTACCTTCGCCTGAAAGACACTACAGTGGTCTGGTAGACGGAGGGACAGCTTGAGATTCAGCTCATCTGAGTATACACCACTCTCAACTCTATTGTTTAGCTTTGAGCCGTCAGTGTACACATGGATAAGCCCATTATCAAGGGTGATACCATCACACCATTCCTCCCTGCATGGAATGCGAGTTGTAAACTCCAAATCCAGTATGCATTGTGGGGCGATGTAGTCAACAACCGCTGGTGCGGGTACTCCCTCGGCCAAGATCATCGCATGCCCGAACTCTGTCCTATTCCATGCTGAGATACAATTTAGTCTCACAGCTGCAAGATTAGCTTGCTGTGAGATCAGTAGGTTGGTTGGCAGCCAATGCAGCAGCACAAACAGTGCCTTAGTAGGGGTGGAGCGGAGCGCTCCAGTTACGAGTAGTGCAGCCATTCTCCGCACTTTTTCAAGCTGCCGTTTGCAGGTAGCCTTAAGAGCAGCCTGCCACCAGAACGCCACCCCAAACAAAAGAACCGGTTCTACCACAGCAGTGTAAAGCCAAGCAACAGTACGAGGCTGCAATCCCCAACTCGCCCCTATGGCCCTTATGCAGCAGTAAAGTGCGTTGAAAGCCTTCCGAGCTCTTTCTGCCACATTGTACGTCCACAGTAACTTCGAGTCAAGGATCAGCCCTAAGTATTTGACCTTCTGGCTCAAGTTAATGGAGACCCCATTCAATTTGGGTAACTCAAAATCAGGAACTTTGTACCTCCTTGTAAACAGCACTAGTTCCGTTTTATTGGGATTCACATTCAAGCCGCACTCACGACTCCAACGCGAAATTATGTCAAGAGAGTGATTTAACATCTCCGATAGCGTAGATAAATACTTCCCCGACACTGAAACAGCTATGTCGTCTGCATAACCAATCACTTTGCAGCCGGCACGGTCCAGCTTCCTTAGAAGAGTATTCACCGTGATGTTCCACAGCAGGGGAGAGAGAACTCCACCCTGAGGTGTGCCCGTGCTGACTCCTCGTCTTACGCTGGCATTACCCAGCGTAGAGATTACAACTCGACTTTTGAGAAGCTGCACAATAAAAGCAATCAGCCGTGCATCCACATGCATCACCGAGAGAGCCTCAACAATTGCGTTAGAATTAACGTTGTTGAAGGCCCCCTCGATGTCCAGGAAGACAGCAAGCGTATATTCCTTTAGAGCAAGAGATTTCTCAACTTGCTCAATAAGGACGTGAAGAGCAGTCTCCACAGACTTGCCTTTAGTATAGGCGTGCTGTGACTGCGAGATCAACATAGGATCGATTGATCGTTTAATATGGTAATCAATGATCCTTTCCAAAATCTTAAGCAGGACTGAGTTAAGACTTATTGGACGATAGTCCTTTGGCTTAACATGAGAGACTTTTCCTGCTTTCGGAATAAACACAACTCTAGTTTCCCGCCAGCTGGTGGGAACATACGAGAAGCGTAGGCAAGCGTTATAAATCTCCCTGAGCCATGGTAGCGATACTTCTATGGACTGCTGAACGTCAGCCGCAAGCGCGCCATCAGGGCCCGGGGATTTAAACGGCTCAAAGGAGTTAATAGCCCACCTCAGCTGAGAGTTTGATATTCTGAAAGGTGGCTCTCTACCGTAATTTAGTTCCGTTTGGTGCACTGTCCCTATAGGGCAATAATTACCCGGGAAATGTGCGTCCATAAGAACGTTTAGAGTATCTGCACTCGAACTAGTCCAAATGCCCTCAGGGTTCATTATGCACCCCATAGCCTTTGGTGTCGTGCTTAAGACCTTACGAAGGCGATTTGCCTCGCTGAGACTCTCTACATTTCCACAGAAAGATCTCCATGAGGACCTCTTAGCCTTGCGTATGGCATACTTAAAAGCTTTCAGCTTCGTTTTATACACCGACCAGTCATTAGATCTTTGCGAGATATTAAACTCTCCGCAGGATACTGATTTCCATACTCCACCAGGGAGGCTTAGGATTGCCTCTGGCCGAGGGTGGCTTACATGCTTCCCTAGACGTGGAGTTGAGAGAACTAGTAAGGGTGTCAACCGCCCGATCCAATTCATGGTAGCAGTCAATGCTCCTAGGAGTAGTTTCCAGTGAGGATCGTACCAGAGACTTAAATAGCTTCCAGTCCGTCCTCTTTCTGTTGATAAAGGCTGCCTGCATAGCAGAGCTTCGGCCAGCCACGTTATACGATATGTACCTATGATCAGAGAATGAGCACTCTTGTAGAACCCTCCAGTCACGGAGAAGATGCGAGTGCCGCCCACTAATCAAAGTAACATGCGGTTTGAGGTAAGGAAGGTTGGTTCATTACCAGTATTGGCAATAAAAAGGTCGTGGGCCAGGATGAAGTCAAAAAGTTCCTCACCTCGGCCATTAGTGTTGGAGCTACCCCATACTTCATGATGAGCGTTGGCGTCAGTCCCTAGAATAAGAGGCACACCAATCTTTGTGGCTTCAGCCACAGCACCCTTGACAATGTCGCAAGGTGGGCTATCGCCATGATCGTGTGCCATGTAGCAAGAAACAAACCAGTATGGTCTCTGGTCGATTTCCACTGCAACAGCCATGTTATCCCTGTCACTGAAATTGTGTAGTACAAGGACGTTTATGGTTTTCTTGACAAGAATGCAGACACGTGGCTCATGTAAGCCATCGGGTACCACTAGTCTGTATCCCTCAGTGCGTAACCCGCAAACCCGGTTTTTAGCAACCCATGGTTCTTGGATTAGAATCAGCTCCTCCTCTGTCCTAGACAATCGGAGGAGCAGGGTAGCTGATGCTACTTTGGAATGGTGAAGGTTGATCTGCAATACCTTCACCATCATTTATTTTCGACGATGGTTAGATCCAGGTCCTCCCCGTCTGACATAGATGTCTGCCCAGCCTCTTCCTCTGCTTCCAGAGTCATGAGGTCCAGGCAGCCACCCAAATCGGAGGTAGTCCCGACACTAACCCCGTCTGCGTAGAGGGATTCCACATCCGACTCATCCTCAGATGTCGCCCTCGAACATGTGTCCAACCCCTTTTTAGGTGGGTCCCCCGTCATGTGAGTCAACTGTTTAGGTTGAGGTTCCTCAGGTGTTGGATCTCCCGCAGCAGAGCTCTTTGGCCTGTCGCTTCGGTAGATCCGCAGGGCTAGTTTTTCGACCCCATACCTGATAATGCCTTTTCGGGCATCTAAGACCGGGAGTGCCTCTTCATTGATGATGAAAAGGGCCTCCCGCCGATTATCCACCGGCTCTCCAATTTTCGCAATCCTCCAATTTTCCGTTGGAAGATCCGGGTTGAAAAGCCGCACACCAAATTAACAGCGACGAGACTGCGAACGTAGTCTGAAGGTTTTAACAGGACAGAGATGATTGTTTTAACTCGGAGCCGTTCACGAAATGGATTTCACTCCGTCTCTATCGCGCCTGAAGAAGACGACTAGGTCCTGGATACTGTGACCACCGGCCCAAGTTCAACAAACAAAATCCTAGGTCAAAGAGAAGTCAGCGAACGAAAGCAGTCGTGAAGTGAGTCTAGATATTTAATCGTAGCCTAGGATGCACCGCAAGGATGCGATCTAGTTTACATCCCTGGCGAAGGAAACTCTGTACCAATTTCAACCCGTGGAGCCAACAAAAGTAGTCCCGGAATCGATTTCGCTCACTAAAAAAATTACTTTCAATATTCAAATGGTGGGAGTAGTGTATCTACTCTGCAGCATGATAAGGGACACATCTAGCGCAGGTATTAATTACTCTATTTATTAAAAATAGAGTTTAATATAGATTTTTTTTAAATATAGTTTTGCAAATTGAAAAAATTTCAACTTAGACCGGAAACATCTCATCACGCAAAAAAAATATTCACTAGGTAGGCAATGAATTTCCAATATAGTACAGTCTGTCAAGAATGAGTTTACACATAGGGAAAAAATTCAATTTTTCATCTTTCTAATTATAAAATACTACTTTTTGTTTATGTAAATAATTTTTTTTTTTCTTAATTATCGTTATTTGCAGTATTTCCAACCGATATATACAAAAAAAGTACAACTTCAATGCAAAAAAAGAACGAAAAGAACAACGAAAACAATTATTACAATTCTTGAAGTGTCAAGAAACTCTGGTACTTTTCTGTTTCACCCCCCCCCCCCCCCCCATTTTTTTCAATTTTTGTTGTTGCAATGTTTCTAAAATTGATTAGAAAGTAGTAATTAACCAAAATTATGATGGAGAAACACGTTTAAAAGAAAAAAAAAATTTTTTAATTTTTTTTTAAATTAATTTTTTAATTTAAAAATTAATTAAATTAATTTAAATTTTAAATTAATGTCACATAACAGTGAGAATAAATTTTGCTCCATTTTTGACGTCTTACCTTTCCGAAGCTTCAACGCAATTTACAATTAAGCTATTACATTAATAATGTTGAATACAATTTGTTTATATGATTAATAACAGTATAATGAGCAGGCCTCCCCAACAACACATTAACTTTTGAAAAACTGATTCTGCCACATAAAAATGAAAAAAAATTTAAAATGGAAAAAAAAAAATTTTTTTTTAATGAATTTTTCCATCTCAATTTTTGTGGAGTAACTTTTTAACCCATTTCGAGCAGTTTTCATTAAAAAAATTAAAAAAAATGGAGGGGGGAAAACAGGAAAGTACCAAAATGTATTCTCACTGTTATGTGACATTAATTCCAAATTTAAATTAATTTAATTAATTTTTAAATTAAAAATTTAATTTAAAAAAAATTTAAAATTTTTTTTTTCTTTTAAACGTGTTTCTCCATCATAATTTTGGTTAATTACTACTTTCTAATCAATTTTAGAAAAATTGCAACAACAAAAAGTGAAAAAATGGGGGGGGAAAAACAGAAAAGTACCGATTTTTTTTACTGTTTCTGCAAATTGAAAAAATTTCAACTTAGACCGGAAACATCTCATCACGCAAAAAAAATATTCACTCGGTAGGCAATGAATTTCCAATGTACCTACTACTTCATGAATCTAGTCTATATCGACTTTAACATTATAGCTCAACAACAGCTTTTCCGTCATTCGTTCCCCAATCGAACTTTGTTAAGCCACTTGATGAATACCTTCTACCAACTTCTTCGCTCTCAAAAAATAGCGTGTGAAGCTATGAGGCGAAAGTAGCACTTCAATTTATTATTCGTTGACTAGCCTATCATTTTGCCAGCAAAAGATATCAATAAAACATAGAACAGCATAGCTGCAGCCAGCCGTCACGTTTGTATCTATCCGTTCGAACGATGGCGGCTTCCTAACAACATCATCGTCGTCGTCGTCGTTATTTTGATTGCATTTAGTCCTAGGCAAAATCGGCTTGATTGTGCTTCAAGCTGTAAATAAAACCGATTGGATTTCGTCGACAAGGAGGTGTAAACGTGAGGAATGGTGTCAAGACAGAATATTGCAGCTTCTATCACTTAATCATCGGGGGCATCCATCCACATAACCAACGACATAAAAGTCGAAAAGAATATTTCATTTATAGGCAAGAACAAGAAATTTCATTAGCTTCATTTTTTTTTTTCGTTTATAGATTCGATAGATAACATTTTTATTCTGATCTAAGCTTTAAAGTTGTTTCGCCTCAAATAATTCCACAAAATTAACGAATTTCAGTCAAATTGATTTTATTTATACATTAAAAAAAAAAAACATTTCTCTGGTCTTTCAGGTTTAATTAACAGCGAAAAACCATATTTCGACGATGTAAATCCGCGTAACGTTACAACCGTGGTCGATGACGTTGCCATATTACGTTGTCGTGTCAAAAACAAAGGCAATCGAACTGTGTCGTGGATGCGTAAACGTGATCTACATATTTTAACAACGAATATTTACACATATACAGGAGATCAACGTTTTTCCGTATTACATACACCTGGCTCGGATAATTGGGATTTGAAAATTGAATATGCTCAGCAGCGTGACAGCGGCATTTACGAGTGTCAAGTGAACACCGAACCGAAAATCAATTTAGCCATTGCATTAGAAGTTACCGGTATGTACATATAATGTAATTTTCATCATTATAGTAGAACTTTTGTTGCATATATTGTTATAGTACTGATGTTGATGTTGCTGTTACTGTTACTAATACTACATGAAATTTCATAGTTAAACGTTTTTAATCGAATTGTCACGCGGAAATGTAATCAGATACTCTTTACTGTCAAAACTTCGACGTACGTTTAATGGAGACTGACATTAAGCAGTTGAAATAAGTTACTCTGTACTGTAAAAGTGTGATTCTAGTGAGATTAATGAATTTCTGTGTGCCAAAAATGTATCCATCTATGGACACAGAATATATACATTCATGCTTCATCAGAATATCCGAAAAGTTTTAATTCGATAGAATCATTAAATGATTGAATATTTGGATAACTAGCTGCTCTGATTAGTTTGAAGGGCTACTGGCTTTTTATTATAGGTTGCGGATTCATATATAAAATAATATACGAAAAAAAACTCTATCGCAACAGAATCGCTAAAAACACTGATTTTCGAAACAAAGTACAGGAATTTACCACTTTGGTCCGAAGACTACATAGAAAATCACTGGTTTTTACAATTGCTAAAAATTTAGGATAGTAAAACATGCAATGCTAATATTTATTAGCGGATGCTAATCTTATAAAACTTTGAGAGCAGCATCTCCTATAAAATGAGTAATGAAAATACTCAATGCTGGCATCACTGGCCATGATTTTCCAGCATTTTCAATAAACCGCCCTGATTTTTCTCAATATCGTAGGATTTATCCAACGATCTCGTCAATTTTTTCAAGACTTCCTGTAGTTTTTTTTCGATCACCCTGATTTTTCTCACGATCCTATGATTTTTTTCTATCATTACGTGATTTTTTTCAACACTTCCGGTATTTTTCCTAGACTGTTGTAATTTTTTCCAAAGTTTAAAGGACTTTTCCTTCGATCCTGTGATTTTTTTCAAGACTTCCAGTATTTTTTCTAGATCGTCCTGGTTTGTCTCAAGCTTCTAGAATTTTTCCTTGGATCCGTTGATTTTTGTCAAGATTTCCAATATTTTTTCTAGACCACCCTGACTTTTCGCAAGGTCCGTAGGATTTATCTACGATCTCGTGAATATTTGCAAGACTGCCAGGAAGTTTTCTGGGCCGGCCTGATTTTTCTGACGCTTCAAGGATATTTGTTTAGATTCTCTGATTTTTGTCAAGAATCCCAGTATTTTTCGTAGACAACTCTGACTTTTCTGAAAGTTAGAGGATTTTTCATTAGATCCTGTGATTTTTTTAAAGACGTCCAGTATATTTCCTAGACTGCCTTGATTTGTGACAGAATTCTAAGATTTTTCCTGGGATCCTTGTGATTTATTTTAAGACTCCGAGTATTTTTCCTAAACGGTTCTGATTTTTCTCAAGCTTTTAAGATTTTTCCTTCGATCCTGTGATTTTTTCAATATTTTTCCTAGGCCGCCTTGATTTTGCTCAAGCTTCTATGATTTTTTCACGATACTGTGTTTTTTTTTTGCTAGTCTCCCAGCACTTTTCCTAGACCATTTGAATTTTCTCCAGCTCGCTAGAATTTTTCGTACGATCCCGTGATATTTCTCAAGACTTCCAGTAATATTCCTAGACCCCTCCCGATTTCTCTCAAGATCCTATGATATTTTCTAAGATACCGTGATTTTTTTTTTGAATACTTCCAGTATTTTTTCTAGATCACCCTCACTTTTCTCAAGCTCATTTGTTTTTTTCTACGGTCCTGAGAGTTTTTTCCAAGACTTCCATTAATTTTCCTTGACTGCCCTGATTTTCCTCAAGCTTCTAGGATTTTCCTTCGATACTGTGATTTTTTTCAGACATACATATATATATATATATATATATATATATATATATATATATATATATATATATATATATATATATATATATATATATATATATATATATATATATATATATATATATATATGTATATATATTTATATATATATATATATATATATATATATATATATGTATATATATTTATATATATATATATATATATATATATATATATATATATGTATATATATATATATATATATATATATATATATATATATATGTATATATATTTATATATATATATATATATATATATATATATATATATATATATATATGTATATATATTTATATATATATATATATATATATATATATATATATGTATATATATTTATATATATATATATATATATATATATATATATATATATATATATATATATATATATACATCAGGATTTTTCTTGACCTCACTGAATTTTCTTAAGCTACGATAAATTTTTTTCTAGTGTCCTTGAATTTTTTTCTACAGTAGTCTGATTTTTCCTTCGACTCTCAAAACTCTTTCTCGAGTTACCTGATTTTTTTTGCTGAGCTTCCACAAATTTTCTCAGTATCTATAATATTTTCTCATTTTCTCGACTGTTTTTATTGGCCCCCTAATTTTTCTTTAGCTCCATTAATTTTTCCTGCACACCTAGGATTTTTCCGAAAGTCTGTTGATTTATCCTAAGACACACACCACGATTATTTCGTAGAGTTCCAAGTTTTTTTCTCAAAACTCCTTCAA
>OX376376.1:1729670-1789838 GCA_947369275.1 Nemotelus nigrinus
CATAGCCGTTTTTTATTCTTGCTACTGCACTTGGAAAGAAATGATTGAAATACCGTGACCCTGAAACCTGGCCTTTTGCAGAGATTAAAGCTTCCTGAGCCGGCGCCACATAAAAACGGACCTTCGATGAGTGACAACAGTAGTTCGGCCGTAGCCAGCTTATTGTGATGCAGATTAATCTGCATTTTTATTTTAAGCGTCGGTCGTTCTTTTGGGAATTCGCTGTTGTTCCCTGCAGGTCAACAGTGACCAGATTCCTCTTGATCTCGCCAGTTTCCATGGTGTTTACTCTCTCTGCGCGCTGCCAAACAGTGCTTATTCCCCACGCCATCTTGCCAAAACGCGAGTAGAGCAGGTGGTCAGACTCCTGGTTAATTTGGAGTATGTACATCGGCAGCCTTCTTGACGTCCAGGATCTTCCAGTCTTGCGTGAAATATCCGAATTCTACCCCTAGAGGAATTTCGGGGCCACCTGCTGTTCCACTACCCGCTGTCGTATCGCCTTCGCTCTGTGTAGAGTTGGAATGCTCCACCTGTCTACTATTTCCAACCGAGCTCCCCCCTGGACTCCTGGAGCATAGCCTTCTTTATTGTTTTAAAAACCCTGAAACAGCACGCCTCGTCAAACGAGGGCATAGTCAGTGCAGAGTGCCTCTCCATCCGATCAATCATTGCATTGAGGAAGCCTGACTCTACAATCCTCAATTTTTCAATTGACATTTGACCCAAAGGGTTGATGATGATGGCCTGGAGTGGGTCCAGAGGAACCCTAGCACTGCGACCTCTTGGGTCTATTGTGCCTCCTTTGCGTTATGTTCTTCTAATGAACCTGGATATGTTCCTTGACGGGACAGTTGTGATGTCCCTGATGGAAGGAAGAGCAGAGCCAAGTAGCTCGAATCTTCTTCTCGCTAGTGCTGGACAGACTGTGAGCAGATGTTCTACACACTCTGTCGTTTCCCCACAATATCTGCAGCGGTCGTCCTGCTCCTCACCTATCCTGTGGAGGTACTTTTTGCATGGAAGGTGTCCTGTCAATGCTCCGCATAGGGCTCTTATGCCACTTTTGCAGAGAGGCACTGCTTCTTTTGTTCTTTTATTATCGAAGCCAAGGTATGTTTTTGAGTGTTTTAAACCCTCAATATTGAGCCAGTAGTCCTCGATCTTCTTCTTGCTCCATGTTTTACTTTCTTTTTCCGTATCTGCTTTTGTAAAACCCCAGTACGGAGAAGGACCTATGAAGGGCATGTTTGCTCCTTTTTTGGCTCTGGTATCAGCTTGCTCGTTTCCTTGGTGCCCCTCATGGTCGGGGATCCATATCAACTCGAGACTGTTCTGTGCCCCTATTTCATTTAGGGCCTTTCTCACCTCTAGGAGAATAGCCGAATTTATTTGATCGCGATTTATAGCCATGAGAGCCGCTTGACTATCCGATAGGATCTTAATTCTGACCCTTTTAGTATTCCTTATTTTTATTGTTTGTGAGGCTCTTAGTATGGCAGATAGTTCTGCTTGATAGATCGTGGCTTCCTTTGGGAGAGGGAAATGCATTTTGTACTTGGGACCTACGATCCCTGCTCCTACTCCACAATCCATCCGTATACCACATTTGCGCTCCTTTGTACGAGGGAGGTGGTCCACCCTTCCATTTGTCGCTTGATGGAATTGTGACCTTGAACTTCTTCTCGAATGCTGCCTCAGTTTTTATTTGGTCGCTGAGGTTTAATATTTCCATTATGGACCTGACGTCCTCCAGGATTTTTAGGTGGCCTTTCAGGTCCCCTGATTTATACCTGTAGGCCTGTTGTAGGCTAACGGATTAGCTCGCTGCTTCCTCCTGAATTTTGAGGTGCAGCGGTTCAAGGTTTAGAAGGGCCTCCATTCCTGCTGTTGGAGTGGAGCTCATTGCTCCTGTAATCAGCAAGCAGGCCATCTTTTGAAGCTTGTTGAGCCTATTTATAGTAGTTTTTTGTATGGTTTTCTTCCACCACACTGCAGCTCCATATAGGAGGATAGGTCTCACCATTTGTTTGTATGCCCATAGGGTCTGCCTTGGAGATAGTCCCCAATTGCGTCCAAACATTTGCTTTGTCGCCCAGAGTGCCTTAGTGGCCTTGATTGTCGTTTCCTATCTAGGTGTATTCCTAGATATTTTACCTCTTCCTGCAGACATACGACTGTACCCCTAATATCTAGGACTCCTATTTCGATTTTTCTTTTTCTGGTGAATGGTATTATGCTAGTTTTCTGAGGATTAATGGATAGACCCTCTTTTTCGCACCATTGGCTTGTTTCATTTAAGGCTTTTTGCATTCTGGACCGCACGGTATCCATGTGTGAGCCTCTTATTATTACCGTTATGTCCGCGTAGTCGAGAGCAGGTAGGCCCTTACTATTGAGGGTCACGAGAAGGTCATCAACTAGTAGGGACCATAACAGGGGGGGGTAATACCCCTCCCTGTGGACATCCCCTCCCAGTGTCCGCCCTTACTTTCGCCTCCCCCAGCTCTGCAACCACATTTGGATTCCTTAGTATTTTGCTCGTCCATTTCACTACTTCTTGAGGAGTATCCCTCCTCTAGAGAGCGACGTATAGCGAATCATGTCTTGCATTGTCAAAGGCTCCCTCTATGTCCATGAAAGCACATAGTGCGACTTCCTTGCATTCCAATGCCTTTTCTATTATTTGGGCATAAAAGGGTTACTACGGTATATCAGTGATGTTTAGCCACATCGCTAGTCTTCATGATCCTTCTCGGCTTAGAGATGGAGGGCTTTTGGACCTTTATTTTTTTTGGCCCATTGTTAGCTCTTTTTCACCCTCTTTATATCACGACCTTTTTTTGCCAGCATCTTCAACAAAATCTGCTCTGTCTGATCTAATTAATTGCTATTTTTTCCTGGCCAGGAAAATGTTCACGGCTTTTGCCACTGGCGTCTGACTGAACCCAGCTTAGCCAATGGTTTGTCATCGAGGCTGTCAACAATCCACTATGTTGCCTTGCATTCTGCCAGCGCTTTTCTGCCCTCTTTGTTTGGCTTAGTTCTGTTTTTCTTCTGGGGGGGGGGGGGGGGAGGGGGGGGACTACCGCCTTTGCCTCGCTCAGGCGATTTGAGGAGCTCCTCCTCCGCTTCGGTCAAAACCATGCCCTCCGAGGCCGAGTCTACGAGTACTCTATAGTACTGCGAGTACTTTATAGCTCCGCGCGGCTTGACTAGCGGCCAGCGGAGGTGTTTGCTTCCTTATTAATTTCTGCTTAGAGTGCGGATCGTTGTAGCTTAGAGCTTATAGGAAGAGTATATTTCTTCCTAATAAAAAATAAATTTGAAATAAATGTTCATTGTTTTTAAAAATATATATTTGATGTTATCATAATAAAAGGAGAATACTTACTAAACTTACATGCTACGGACATTAAAAAAGAAAACTATCTTAGCCTACTTTGAATTTATAAAATTTTGATGTGTATTGAAGTGTAAGGTGTTTGTGGAATGTGGATGTGTAATTGTGTTATTATGTGTTCCCACAAGCTCATCTTGAAAGTTTCCGCCACTTCTACGTTCTGCGTGGCAGCACTTGTAATTATATCCGCTAAGGTGGCCAATTAGTTGCTGAATTTCGACGATCCGGGGCCTGCTTGCTCGCTCCTGACGGCGGCTGGTACCGGGCAACCGACTTTCTGCACCGTAACTTTATCTACAATTTGGTTGTCCATAATTGGTTTTAAATTCGGGTTATCCATCCTCTAGGTCGCTCTTAGCAAAGCAGGAACGCATCTAGCTTGGTTCTAGTAGTCTCCATGCGCAAGAGTTTTTTTTGTTGGGTTTTTTTTTGCTAGTTTTATGAAACCGTTTAAAAAAAAAACATGTTCAGGAACAAGAAAACCATACAAATCTCTTCCATTTCCAACTTGTACTGTATTTCGAAAATTCCACCAAGCATAATGTCAAAAGTACGTCAAGTTTTCAACATTGAAACACGCATGGAAGCATATGTGAACGGAAACTGCCACTACATGCAACACATTTTAGACGGATCATAACAGTTTATTTGAAAAAGACTGACAATAAATTCCGCTACACCTACGCACTTCGCATTCAACGCAAGCATGTATGTAAATTTCTATGACACCCAAGATTTGTTTAAATCTAACATGAAACGGAATGTCTGGTGAATTGTCGGCAAAAAAATAATTTGAATGACTGTTTCGTTTCAAGAACACTAGGCAGCAGCAAGCCAGGATAGCTACATAGCTCGCAAAGTAACAAAAAAAAAAAAGCAGGTCGGTATAAAGAAGCCGTAGAGTGGTGTTGTTGGGGGGTGGGGGTATGCAGAGAAAGACCAAATTTATATTTATTTTATTGAAAATATAACAGAAAATCATGTATTTGCTGAAGTCGAGATACGATTGCGACACAAGAACAAGGAAGGATGTAGATGGAGAGAAAAAAATCATGGAGCCACAACTGAAAAAAGTACAAAATATATCTATATGCACGATATAAAGGCTTTGCGCGATTCGAGTAGAGAGAAAACGGAAACACGATGAAGAAGCAAAGCAACATTGAATGGAACAGCAAAACCGAACACCACAAGGACGAAAACGGAGATGAGTGGGTGTCTCTGGAGCTACTGAACAAAAGTTTGCTGCTCAGCCTCCCGGTGTCATACAAAACTGAATCTGAGGAAATGAATGCAAAGGTAAAAGAGGCGACATGGTGGTAAAAGTGGTTGCTTGGCTGGTTTTTATGCTGTTGGCGGCATTACCATGTATTATTTGATTTTAGGTATGAAGTTCAATCACTCATTTCAAATACAATACGATTCGCTTCTGTTTGGTGAGAATAACGAAGCAAATGTAGATGTTTTTGAAGTGATACGTGCTAAGCAGGTGTGCTGAAAGTATGGCCGTCAGAGAGGAGAATAATAATCGAATGGGAAATCTGATGCAGTTAAGTTGATTGCGGGAAGATTTCAGGACATTCAAACGTATGTGTATATGATTTCCGTTACGATTTTATGCTTTCATAGCAGTTTCATATTAATTTTAGTATGATATAAAAAAAAAGTCGCTAATATTCAGATGCTTGGTCGGCATTATTTTGTCTAATTCAACATACATTTTTCGTTATGACCCACCCACACTGGGCGCAAATTTCAGAAATCATAATTTAACCGCTGTTACCTTCTTCTTGCTTGTGATTTTGGGTCAAATGCTTAAATATGATTCATTTCGTCATTCTCGGCAAAACCGGTCACCCTCTTGAAATTCTGGCAAAGTTGATCACACTTCATGTGAACTTCATTGATTTCTTTCTTGTTGCTGTAATAAAAATTTCATTTTTTTCACTGAATCTTAATCTTAAATAAATTTTATATTACTGAAATATTCCTTTCATTTGTTTTGTAATGTTTTTTTTATCAGAAACAACTTAAATAATTCGATCGAAAATATAATCACGCAGCACCTTAACCGTTTTTAAGAGTTTTTTTTTTCTGCCTCTAAGAGTAAAATTTTGAATTTTTCAAGCGCAAGACATGCTTTTCATCCACCCTCATCATTCTGTCATTTACAGTTTGTTTTTTTTCTCAGTGGCACATACATTTTTTTTTTTATTTATTTCTTCTATTTAAATCCTTGCTCCTACTGCTCATTTATATCCATTCTTTTCAGTCGAACCATTGGCTGGATGGCTAAGTCGTCGTAGTACACACTCACAGACACAAAGCACATCTGACAAATTTATGTTATTTGCCTGCTTATTTTCTTTTCATTCGCAACGCGTTTTTTTTTTTTGCTTCTGTTGCTGAGCATATTTATTTATTTTTCGCTGGAATAAAAAAAAAATGAGACGAAGTAAAAACTGCTTATCGTTTACAGGCGAAAAGCGATGGTGGCTGTGGTGTGGTGGTGATGGTTGAAAAGAAAGTGAAGCATATTCACGCACTCTTGTCTCATGCAATTCAATGCGATATAGGTATTTTTTTTTTAGATCGTTTTGTTGTCGTTATTGTAGAAACACTTCTCTCCTTTCCACTATTGCGGTGACTTAAGGGCTTCACCGATGAGTTGTTGGTGCGAGCGATGCTCATACAAGTTGACTGTTCGACATGAGCATCGTACTCTCGCTCGAGCACCATAATTAAATTAAGGTTAGCTGTAGTGGTAAAAAAAATCTAATAAAATAACGTATCTTGATGTTTGAAGTCGACTAAATAATAATGACTAGACGTCTAAATTAAAATACTACAACCTCGGCAACCTCTTAGTGAATGATTCCAAAAAAAAAAAATGGTTTGATGAGCATTTTTCACCGAGGAACTTATTTATGCTTGTTTGAAAATTTTAACATTGGCAAGTCCTATTTTCAAATATACATACCTAAATATCTATAAAAGTAAGCTTGTTTGAATTTCCCATTTTCATTTTAGAGAATGGATGGTTTGTGTCATGTTCAGTAGATCGGAATAAAAAGGAAATGTATTCCACATGTTTTTCACTCGCGTCTATTCAATTATATCAAAAGTCGGATAAAGTAGCTACTCACACATGCATACTTGATGTCAAGAGAAAGAATTGGAAGGAATGTTAAATGAAGCATGTCTATGTGATGCGACGTGAAACGAAACTTGTTACGGTGCACATGTGTCTCCAATGGCGTGCGTGCGTGAAGTGCGAAATGGAGGCAATTAGCCCCGTCCGCATACCTTCTCTCGAAAGAAATATTGCGGCTGTATTCGCCGTATTATACGATTACTGTGCCTTCATAATTCATTGATGAAAGTTTAGAAAAGCGTGTGTTGAATACGAGTGTTTGCCCCCTCTATTTCAAAGTCAAAATCCTGTGCACGCCTATGGTCTGTTCTTCTATAGAAATAGAAGAACAGAACTGCGTGGGAGGTTTTGTTCTAAGATATTTAGCAAAAGCAAAAAAATGAAGCAAAAAAAAAAAACCAAGCAAAATAAGGACACATGTCCTTATTTTGCTTGGTTTTTTTTTCACAAGTACGTCGCTCGAAAATTCAACCTACTTTGGTGTCTCTTTCCAATTACTTTGATTGTTTTTTTGACGGTAAAATCACCCATCATTGGGCATCATCAACATCAATTGGAGGAGCTCCCTGTAATTACTTCTTAATGTTCTTGCTAATCAGTGGACTCAGAGGTTGCATGATATCTATATCAGATGTCATAGTTGCTCTGGTCTAAAACATTTGCCTTTCGCTACCGTTTTCTTTCTGGATCTATCGCTTCAGCACGGTACTTTAAAAGAAATTGTCCTTAACTGGCTCCTTGTATAGTGCATGGTGAGAGAGAAATAACTTTTGAATTTCTTGGGGTATTTCAGTTTGGAAAAAAAAGATTTATATCTAAATATCCATAGTGACTTTCTTCTAGATACCCATATTTATTTCCCAGACTCCCATAATTTTTCTTTAACTTGTATGATATTTTCTAAACTTCCGTGATTTTTTCTTAATTTCCGTGATTTTTATTTGTAGCTTTCATGATTTTGAACCTCCTATATATTTTTTTTCTAGAGCCTATTGGTTTCTTCTGCACTCCATTAATTTTTGCTTAAGCTCCCATAACTTTTTCTAAGCCCTAATGACTTTTTTTCGAGGCTCTCATGATTTTTTCTAGTCCTTAATGGCTTTTTCTGGGCCCTAATGGCTTTTAATGGGCCCTAATGGCTTTTTCTGGGCCCTCATGACTTTTTTTCGAGGCTCTCATGATTTTTTCTAGTCCTTAATGGCTTTTTCTGGACCCTAATGGCTTTTTCTGGACCCTAATGGCTTTTTCGGGGCCTTAATGGCTTTTTCTGGACCCTAATGGCTTTTTCTGGACCCTAATGGCTTTTTCTGGACCCTAATGGCTTTTTCTGGACCCTAATGGCTTTTTCTGGACCCTAATGGCTTTTTCTGGACCCTAATGGCTTTTTCTGGACCCTAATGGCTTTTTCTGGACCCTAATGGCTTTTTCTGGACCCTAATGGCTTTTTCTGGGCCCTAATGGCTTTTAATGGGCCCTAATGGCTTTTTCTGGGCCCTCATGACTTTTTTTCGAGGCTCTCATGATTTTTTCTAGTCCTTAATGGCTTTTTCTGGACCCTAATGGCTTTTTCGGGGCCTTAATGGCTTTTTCTGGACCCTAATGGCTTTTTCTGGACCCTAATGGCTTTTTCTGGACCCTAATGGCTTTTTCTGGACCCTAATGGCTTTTTCTGGACCCTAATGGCTTTTTCTGGACCCTAATGGCTTTTTCTGGACCCTAATGGCTTTTTCTGGACCCTAATGGCTTTTTCTGGACCCTAATGGCGTTTTCTGGACCCTAATGGCTTTTTCTGGGCCCTAATGGCTTTTTCTGGACCCTAATGGCTTTTTCTGGGCCCCCATAACTTTTTCAGAGCCCTAATAACTTCTTCAGAGCCCTAATAACTTTTTTCGAGGCTCTCATGATTTTTTCTAGTCCTTAATGGCTTTTTCTGGGCCCTCATGACTTTTTCTATGCGCTCATAATTTTTTTTTCTTTATGTAGAATCCCATGAATTTTTTCTGGACTCTCAGAATTACTTCGGGACTGCTAAATATTTTTCTGTTTCAAAAACTCGCATAATTGTCTTCGAGAGTCCCATTGCTTTTCTCGAGTTCATAATTTTGTATTTTTCGTTGCCATCATTTTCTCTAGATTCCTGTGTTTTTTTGTTTTTAGACTTTGATTTTTTTTCTAAACACTCATTATCTTTTTTCGGCACCAAGTGATTTTCAGAGGCGATTGCGATTTTTTTTTATACACTTCCATTAATTTTTTTTTAACATTTCTGATTATTTCTTGACTCCCAGGTTTTTCGTCTAAACTCCCAGAATTTTTTCTAAACTCCCAGATTTGTTTTTCTGAACTTTCAGAATTTATCTTTAACACCCAGATTTTTTTCTAGACTCCCAGTACTTTTTTTTTCTAGACTCTCAGGGTATTTTTGCCGAGAGTCTCAGTTGTTTTTTAGTTCAGGATTTTTATTAATAATAATGTTAATTTTTCAATAGCAGTTTTTTTCTAAACCTTTTGAACTCCTTAGTGTTCGCTGCCAGGTCTGCTACCATTGATCAAACACATTTCCTCCGTGTTTCCGATTTTAACGATTTTTCAAAAGCACCACAAAAATAGGTAGTTTGACAACTTGAACGGTCCGATTTTGATGAACCATGCTCTCAAATTTCCTTCCAAGATTAGCAGTGAAAATTGGTGTGACAGGATCATACGTTTCCAGCAGATCTGATAAGTACGTGATAGAGGGTTTTTTTGCCACTTTTTGTACCAGGTGTCTCAAGACTCTGATTGACGCAGAGATGTATATACTTTTTGTTCTGAGTCTATGATCTTTTATTATTATCTAGTGTTTTTTCCTTGAAGTCGATGGTTTTTTCTGGACTTGCCAGGATTTTTTTAACCTGACTGAAATTTACCTAGCCAGCAAGATTTTTTATTACCATCTAGCTGTTGAAATATCCATACCTGCAAAGCGAACGCAGTAAGCGTTATATTTTTGTTCAAAATTGTCATACATGTACTGTCAGTCTAAATAAAACTGCTTGAAACATTCGGACCTTTTTTTGTCAATTTTCCAACAAGCAAAACTTAACACTAGTGACTTTTTCCTTGAAGTTCATGATTTATTGTAGACTTACCAGGATTTTCTAGGCCTGTTTGATTTTTTCCAAGCCTCCATAATGTTCCCTTAAGATATAGTAATTTTTTCTGGAGTCAACATCCTTTTTAGGGCTGTATCATTTATCCTAAATCTACATGATTTTTAATTTCTGTCTAGTTATTTTTTCATTGAAGCTCATGATTCTTTCTGAACTAGATTTTCTAGACCTGCCTGATTTTTCCCAAGCCTCCATGATTTTCTCTCACGATCTAGTGATTTTTTCCTTGAAGTTCATGATTTTTTCTGAACTCGCCAAGATCTTCTAGGCCTGTCTGATTTTTCTCAAGCCTCCATGATTTTCTCCTACGATCTTGTAATTTTTTCTGGACTTGGCTGGATATTCTAGGCCTGCTTAATTTTCCCCAAGCATCCATGATTTTCCTTTAAAGTCTAAAGATTTTTTCATTGAAGTCCATGATTTTTTTCTGAGCTCACCAAGATCCTCGAGGCCTGCCTAATTTTTCTCAAGCCTCCATGATTTTCTCATACATTCTAATGATTTTTGCCTTGAAGTCCGTGATTTTTTCTGAACTCGCCAAGATCTAAGCCTGCCTGATTTTTCTATAGCGTCCATAATTTTCTCCTACGATCTTGTAATTTTTTCTGGACTTGGCAGGATATTCTAGGCCTGCTTGATTTTTCCCAAGCCTCCTTGATTCTGTCTTACGATCTAAAGATTTTTTCCTTGATGCACATGATTTTTCCCGAACTCGCCTGAATTTTCTGGACCTGCTTAATTTTTCCCAAGCTGCCATGATTTTATCTTACGATCTAGTGATTTTTCCCAAACTCGCCTGGATTTTCTGGGCCTGCCTGATTTTTCCCAAGCCTCCATGATTTTCTCCTACGATCTTGTAATTTTTTCCTTGAAGCCCATAATATTTTCTGAACTTGCCAGGATCTTCTGGGCCTGCCTGATTTTTCCCAAGCCTCCATGATTTTCTCCTACGATCTTGTATTTTTTTCTGAACTCGCCAGGATCTTCTGGGCCTGCTTGATTTTCCCCAAGCATCCATGACTTTCTTTTACAGTCTAGTAATTTTTTCCTTTAAGTCCATGATTTTTTCTGGGCATGCCAGGATTTTCTAGACCTGCCTGATTTTTCCCAAGCTGCCATGATTTTATCTTACGATCTAGTGATTTTTTCCGAACTTGACAGGATCTTCTGGGCCTTTCAGATTTTTGTCAAGCCTCCATAATTTTCTCTTACGATCTTGTATTTTTTTGAACTGCCAGGATCTTCTGGGCCTGCCTGATTTTCCTCAAGCCTCCATGATTTTTTATTACTATTTAGTGATCGTTCCTTAGAAGCGCATGATTTTTTCTGAACTCGCCAGGATCTTCTGGGCCTGCCTGATTTTTCCCAAGCCTCCATGATTTTCTCTTACGATCTAATGATTTTTTCCTTGAAGTCCGTGATTTTTTCTGAACTCGCCAAGATCTTCTAGGCCTGCCTGATTTTTCTCAAGCCTCCATGATTTTCTCCTACGACCTTGTAATTTTTTCTGGATTTGGCAGGATATTCTAGGCCTGCTTGATTTTCCCCAAGCATCCATGATTTTCTTTTACAGTCTAGTGATTTTTTCCTTGAAGCCCATGATTTTTTCTGAACTCGCCAGGATGTTCTGGGCCTGCCTGATTTTTTCCAAGCCTCCATGATTCTGTCTGACGATCTAAAGATTTTTTCCTTGAAGCACATGATATTTCCCGAACTCGCCTGGATCTTCTGGACCTGCCTAATTTTTCCCAAGCTGCCATGATTTGATCTTACGATCTAGTGATTTTTTCCGAACTTGCTAGGATCTTCTGGGCCTGCCTGATTTTTCTCAAGCCTCCATGATTTTCTCTTACGATCTTGTAATTTGTTCTGGACTTGGGAGGATCTTCTAGGCTTCCCTGACT
The DNA here is from genome assembly GCA_947369275.1 of Nemotelus nigrinus. NCBI lineage: Eukaryota > Metazoa > Arthropoda > Insecta > Diptera > Stratiomyidae > Nemotelus > Nemotelus nigrinus. The sequence continues at coordinate 1,741,284 of OX376376.1, forward strand.
TTTCACAAGCCTCCATGATTTTCTCTCACGATCAAGTGATTTTTTCTGTGAAGCCCATGATTTATCCTGGACTTTCCAGGATTTTCTAGCCCTGCCCAATTTTCCCAAGCTTCCATAATTTTAATAATTAAATCAAAAAGTTAATAATTAAATCAAGTCGGAGAATGCCCAAATTAAATAAGCTAGAAATTTCGTTGTGAATCCGAGAGATCTATTTGATATTTTCAAATTTATTTTTGAAATACAAATGCAACTTGACTTTCATGCAATTTTTCGAATATGTCTAACAATATGTCCTATATCTTCGCATTGTAAGGCAGCACCAGAATCCACCATTGCTGAAGATGCCGCTGTAATCAAACCGTCCATGTTGAGGCGGATAAAACATGTAAGCTGGGCTGACAACGCGCACGCATACATTGAAGACGATGAGACAGAAGAACGACGCGAGAAGTAGACTGCGTAGAATTGTGATAGTGATTGACAGAGAATCACAGTGAACTTAATAAAGATTTATTCAATTTTACTAGTAACAAGTGTCTTTAATTGTGTGCCTTTTAGCTCAGGTGTGGGGTCTGAGCCAACCAAAAAGATATAATGGTCCTGAAGACGCCGAAGAAGGGTGCAATCAAGAAGACAGTCGCTGCGGCCCCAGTTCCGAGAACAAAGGAACTGGTGGCGTCATGCAAGCCGGCAATAGAGAAAGATGAGATGAATCTAATGCTGACGGCCGACGAAGAGCAAGGTTCCAGTCCAGGGAAGACTATGCCGCTGTCTATATCGTATGAATTGCCGAATAACCTGCAGCCTGAATCAAATACAACGGAATTTATGAAACGGCCGCCTGGAATTAACGCATTAAAAACTGCTGATGAAGTTAGAAGCATAATTGCTTCGCCGAAGCCTGAAACGACATTTAATCTAGATTCAACAGCGATGTGGAATATGCAGCAGTTCCAAACTGCAAATCTCTCGACATGGTCGTTACTAAAAATGCGAAAGCAATTAGAAGAGGAGGAGGAACTGTTAAATAAACAGTTAAGGATAATAGAGCAAAAAAAGGAACTAGCAACAAAACAATTAGAACTAAACAGAGTCGAGAAGCTCTTGACAGAGTCGGAAGATGCAAGAACGGAAGGACTGGCTGGTCCAGCATTTGAAGAAGCTGCTGCGCTGGAACATGAAGATACTGCTGCCCTGAAACATGAAGATACTGCTGCCCTGAAACATGAAGATACTGCTGCTCTGAAACATGAAGATACTGCTGTCCCGAAACATGAAGATACTGCTGCCCCGAAGCATGAAGATACTGCTGCCCTGAAATATGAAGATACTGCTGCCCAGATGACCAAGAGTCCATTATTCACCATTCCGACGTTCGCCGCTGCCCTACAAAAAGTTCCAGAAGTTGGCCCAAGCTGTACACAGGGAGAAGAACTGCCGCTTCATTATAATGATGTTCAGGCAGCGTTGCCTAAGTATGACGGAGAAAACGCACATCAGCACGTCTGCAGATTTTTCGAGGATTTCGAGCAAGTGCTGAAGTTGACAGGAATCAGAGATAGTCGAAAATATGTCTATCTTAGAAGGTCCCTGACGGGTGCAGCTGAAATATGTCTCAAGATGTCACGCGCAGAGACTTACGAAGATCTGAAGGCGGCACTTCTGAAAGAATTCAATACTGTCGTTACACTGCAGGAAATTTATTCAAATTTAAGAAGCCAACGTTGGAGGCCGGAAGAAATGACCCTGCATAAATTCATTTTGCAGATGCAGTTGAATGCTCTCCAAATCAAATTGGAAGAAGTTGAAGTGGTAGATATTATCATTAGCGCAGTACAAGCAAGCGGCTACGATGCTTCAGTACTGAAAGGAAGCAAAAACGTAGAAGAATTGAAGAGCAGAGCTAGTCGGTATTGGCATGAAATTGCAGTGAAAAGAATGGACGATAGACCGAACAACACTGCTGCTAGAAATCAATTTGAAACATACAGAAGAGAGCCTCGACATACTCATAATGCAAGTCAATCATCTGCTGTTGCTGTCCGACCGAGGATACATAGGTCTCCATCGCCACGGAGACCCCGAACGCTGCTGTCATCGCGGGAAGAAGGTGAGATAAGATGTTTCAACTGTTCCCGAATGGGACACTTCCAGAATCAATGCCCCTTCGAAAAAAGAGATCCCGGAAGCTGTTTTAAGTGTTGGCGGATGGGGCATAATCACAGCGAGTGTCCATACCCAAGGAAGTTATTGAAGACTCACGACGTTAGAGCCACCGACCGACTCCAGAATGCCACTTCCAGTGCATCGTTAGCTACTACGAAAGATGAGGATTTTAAGAGTTGCCACAGCCGCCTTGCAGTTTCGAATTGGGTAAGTGTCTTGTTTTCTGATAATATTGAGCACGGAAGAACCCCGAAGTTAACAAATGTTTTCTCTATGTTCGACACTGGTAGCCCGATCAGCTTGATTAGCTATGCACAACTGCCTCGTGGGATAACCGTTAGTAAGGAAAAGCCGAAGTACAAGGGTCTAGGCGGAAATACAATTGAAATACTTGGGACAGTCGAAGCGATTATTAACTATAAAGAAGAAAATAAATTAATAAAGCTGTACGTAATTGATGAAGAAAAACCTTTGTTTCCATTGATACTAGGAAGGGATTTTCTAGAAATTAATAATATTCACTTGGTAAAATGCAAGAAAATAAGTTATACCATAGAGCAACTGCTGAAAATAAGAGAAACATTGAACACTGAATTCGGTCCCTTCCGTGCTCAACGTAATGTCATGAGTGGGTTGATTAAATTTGATTTGATTAAAAAGGGTAACTATAGAGAAACACTTCCAGCTCAGTCTGCCACTCACGAAATGCCTCTAGAACCACCTCCACCTGCAGAAATTAACCACTATACTGCCTTACCAGACATATTTAATATTGAATTGGATGAACCAGAAAATGAATATCACATAAATTGTGAACTGACGTTGTTAGAACAGAAAAAGCTTATGTCCATAGTAACCACTGATTATATTTCAAAATCCGAATTTGCTGCAGAACCGTTAGAATATGAAATGAATATTCACCTGATGACGGAAGTCCCATTCCATTGTTCTCCGAGAAGGTTATCTATTCTTGAGAAAAAAGAGGTTAGAAAGATTACTGACGCTTTAATGGAAGAAGGGGTCATTAGACCTAGTAATTCTCCCTATGCATCTGCTGTTGTTTTAGTCCGGAAGAAAAATAATAAACTTCGGATGTGTATCGATTATAGGGGACTAAATAAACTAACGGTCAGAGATAACTTTCCACTGCCTCTAATTGAAGATTGCATCGAATACTTGGAGGGGAAGAAGTTCTTTTCGGTGTTGGACTTAAAAAGTGGATTTCACCAAGTGCGCATGGCGGAATCGTCCATTAAATATACTGCCTTCGTGACTCCAAGTGGTCAGTATGAATACTTAAAGATGCCTTTCGGATTGAAAAATGCCCCTGCTGTTTTCCAGCGGTTTATCAATACCGTCTTTCAGGACTTAGTCGAGAAAGGAAGCATCGTTGTATATATGGATGATATAATGCTGGCTACTAAAAGTTATGAGGAGCACTGTGATCTGTTATCCTTAGTATTAAGGCGTATTAAACATCGAGGCCTCGAGTTAAACCTGCCGAAATGTAGAATGGGGTACACTGAAGTAGAGTTTTTAGGGTACAAAGTATCTGCAGAAGGAATCGCTCCTAGCCAATCCCATTTGAACGCCATTCGGAAATTATCTATACCCAGGAATACCCATGAAGTGCAGTCAACCTTGGGGCTGTTCTCATACTTCAGACGATTTGTCCCTAATTTCTCCCGGATTGCAAAACCGCTGCAGAATTTGTTACGCAAAGATGCCAAGTTTGATTTTACTGAAGCCTGCTGCACTGCTTTCGAACAACTGAAGTCTCTGCTGATTGACGCACCAGTTTTGGCTATTTATAACCCTGAATCCGAAACCGAATTGCATACAGATGCTAGCTCGATAGGATTTGGCGCTGTCCTATTACAGAGACAGCCTGACAAGAAGTTTCACCCTGTGGCTTATTACTCCCGTACCGCCTCAGCAGCTGAATCCAGATATCATAGTTTTGAGTTAGAGACTCTGGCGATTATATACGCTTTGCGCCGTTTCAAGGTTTATCTGGAAGGAATACCTTTTCGAATCATTACGGACTGTAACTCTTTAACGCTAACTTTGGGTCGAAAGCAGATCAATCCACGGATTGCTAGATGGGCATTAGAGTTGGAAAATTATAATTATGAAATCCAACACCGCAGGGGGGCAGGCATGCCCCATGTAGATGCTTTAAGTCGATTGCCAATAGTGGCGGCTGCTGTTGAAGAAGGCATTGAACATCGGCTACAGATAGCCCAAGTACAAGATGTTATTGTTAAACAATTGAAGGAAGAACTGCAGAATCAAGAAGTCGAACCATATGAACTAATTGACGGACTGGTATTCAGAAAGGAGGGTCCAAAATCCTTACTATATGTACCTGCAGAGATGGAGGACAATGTTATTAGAATCTCTCATGAACTGGTTGGTCATCAAAGTGTGGAGAAGACGTTGCAGAAAGTCAAGTCAAGATATTGGTTTCCCGGAAGGCGATCTAAAATTGAAAAGTTCATACGTAATTGTATTCCTTGTATCATGTATACTTCTCCGGCGAGCACTACTGAACGTAACCTCCATAATATTCCGAAGAAGCCGGTACCGTTTGACACCCTGCATGTTGATCATTTTGGCCCACTACCCTCCTTGCAGTCAAAGAGAAAGCATATATTGGTTGTGGTGGATTCATTTACGAAATACGTTAAGTTGTATCCGACCAACAGCACCAGCACCAAAGAAGTCATTGCTGCCCTGAAGAGATATTTCGAGTATTACAGCCGACCAAGAAGAATAATTTCGGACCGAGGTACCTGCTTCACTTCACTTGAATTTGCGCACTTTCTGGGAAGCAATAATGTTAGTCACATTCAGGTAGCCACTGCTTCACCCCAGGCCAACGGACAAGTAGAACGAGTAAACCGAGTTCTGAAGAATATGCTGGGTAAACTTACTGATGAGATTGATCATGCAGATTGGGTCGCAAGGTTATCTGATGTAGAATATGCTATTAACAACTCGGTTAGCAGTGCTACCAATCAAACACCAAGCGAACTGCTGTTTGGTATCACCCAGAAGGGAAAACAAGTAAGCGAACTGGATGAATACTTGGAAGATAAAATAAAACCAGAAGATAGGGACTTACCCCGAATTCGAAGGGCTGCAGCTGAAGCCATTGAGAGGTCACAAAATTACAACGAGGAATATTATAACAGACACAGTAGACCAGCCAAGAAGTATCAGAAAGGGGACTATGTAGTACTTCGAAACGTGGACACTACAGCTGGAACCAACAAGAAACTGATTCCTAAATTCCGAGGTCCTTATGTAATTTATAAATGTTTGGAAAATGATAGGTATGTTGTTCGAGATATTGAGGATTGCCAGAATTCTCAATTACCTTATGATGGAGTGGTGGAGGCAGGCAGACTGAGGAGATGGCAAGTACACCCTGTATTAATTCAGAAACCTATTATACCCGACATTCCTGAAAACCAAGACATAACTGAAGGCCGGCACTCGCCCAATACTCAAAATATTCTTGAAGATAATGATGAAGATGCGGATGTAGAATACCAGAACGAAGAATGGTTGGAGGAAGACAACTGGGATCCAGAGTATTTGGATGAAGAGGACGATGTATCTGAAAACACTTGTGCAACAAGTCTGGAGAACCTATCGATCGAGGTCGATCGAGTGTCAGGTCGGCCGAGCTGTAAGGCAGCACCAGAATCCACCATTGCTGAAGATGCCGCTGTAATCAAACCGTCCATGTTGAGGCGGATAAAACATGTAAGCTGGGCTGACAACGCGCACGCATACATTGAAGACGATGAGACAGAAGAACGACGCGAGAAGTAGACTGCGTAGAATTGTGATAGTGATTGACAGAGAATCACAGTGAACTTAATAAAGATTTATTCAATTTTACTAGTAACAAGTGTCTTTAATTGTGTGCCTTTTAGCATATTGATTCTTTGCAATGTTCTCCCCCTCAAAATGTCATATTCCATTACTAATTGCGAGCGATCGACAATGAGAGTAGAAAAGTTTCGTTCTCTACTGTCATGATCGACATAATTGTGCATTCGGACTGAAGGACTAGAAAATGTCTAATATAAGTACTAGTCGTGTCGCGGCTCTTCTCCCCATCCGGCGGATATGAATTTGAGATTCGGCACTATGGATTGTAATAGAAGCGAAATGCCCAAGCAATCTGCCCGTACGTGCAACATCCATTCGAAAGGAGAACGGACGATGATCGTTGTCGTGTGAGCCCTTTGCATGTCGCATGCAAGTTCTCAATGGGGAGAGGAGAAGACAACGTCAAATGTAATAGATCGGCTGTCATACAGTAATCAAATTTCGGAAAGTGCGGACGCTGTTGGTCGAATCGGGCGGTCGTGAAACAAATGTAATGTTTTAAAAATGTAGTGTGGTTGTGTAATGTAATGTTTTGATTCGGAAATAGTGATTTATTATTATTAAACGACACAGGAGATATTCGTGCAGACACAGTGAGTAAATATTTTGCGTTATTTTGATGATATTTGATAGAAATCGTAATGGCGTCTGTCTGGTCGTGTGCATGTGCATGTCCATACGTGGCTGCAGAGGCCGTAGCCATATATCACATGCAGACATCACGCCATTAAAATTTAGTTCAATATATAATATGTCGTCGAAATGGTGAAATCAATTTATGAAATGACTTAGCGTTTTCGTGAGTTTTATCTAGTTCAAGGAAATATTATATTTGAAGCTGTCCTGGCAATAACTCTTTCGCGTCCGTTCCGACGCATCCGATTTGACGCATCCGTTTTGATGCATCCGTTTCGACGCATCCATCAAAGTTGAAAATTTGAAAGTGCGTTATCCGTCGCGTTGCAAAAACGGAACAAGTTCAATATGAGGCCAGAAAAATAGTTGGGGTAGTTTTTAGAGGGAGTTTTGGCAGCTGTTAACGCAAAAAATATTCATAGAACCTATTTTGGTAGTATGCTTTTTCATCGTGAATTGAAATTGCTTCTATCTGTTCGAGAAAATATGATTCAAATAAGCTGCATTCGGGATCTGATCAGAATGCTGTAACGGTGGAATTGGTTTTTGGCTGCAAGAAGCTTTTGTTGACTTAGCCTCAGGGATTGTTGTAGTATGTGATTTATTTTGAAAACTTCCAGGACTTTGTCTAGACGATCCTGATTATTGAGGCGAATCGATTGAATGGGGCAATATTTTCAAATTCAATGATGCACAAAAAAATTATACTCACTGAACTGGTGTAACAACAAATATTTGAACGGAATCGAACATCAAAGCTGGCCCAGCCTTGTGTCTTCAAAAAATACGTTCTTAATAATGCATTTGCTGGCTTCTAAAAGGAGGACCACCTCTTCATTTAAGATGAGGCGAGCCTCTTGCCGATTTTCCACAGGCTCGTCAATGTTGGCCGCCCTTACATCCTCCTTCGGAAGATCAGGACTGAATAGCCTGATGATGTACTCTTGCAGTACTTATGAAAACAATTTTTTTTTTTCATAAATTATGGCAATTGCGTGGGTTAGTGTCAGCTTCACTATTAATATTCAGAAACAAAGTGAATTTTGTATTACAGATTTTCGAAAAGAAATATGTATTACTACAGATTTTCGAAAAGAATACATACAAGTACTTTTATGCTTTTTATTTCTGCTCTTTAAACTTACACGAGACAACGTCTTCTGTCCATTCATCAAATGAAAACTAACAATCGGACGTATATCCAAAAACTATTGATGAATTTCCAAATTTTTCGTGGGCCATTTTTCAAACCTAGAACTTAAGTACGAAATTGAAAAAAGTTCGTTACATTCTAAAATCAATTTTATAAAATCTACATCTAAACTAAATTCTATATCAAATTTTACACCCGTTATATTTGATTTGATCTTGAATTAACTTCGATTGTATTTAGTTCTGACCACAAATAATAATAATATATTCCTGCCTTGTTCAAGGAAAATATACTGTATGTTTGTTGTATCAATTTTTGTATCTTACGTTCTGTTTCGTGAATTAATCATCATTATTTAATTCATGCATTTCTCATCATGACTCCTTTTTCTTCTTTCTTTCTTTTTTGTGAATGAAATTCGAACGCGTGACGGAATTTACAGCAGCTGTAACTGATGCAACCAGTAATTATTTTCAACATCATTACTATAACGATAAAGGTTAGAGAATATTTTGAAAAATTGAACTATACACATTATTTGTCTTTGAAAAAAAAAAAATATTTTGTAGCTGTTGTGTTTTCTGAATGAATTTGTATTAAGTTTTTTTTGTGTTGTGTCCGCTGCAAGTCGATACGGCAATGGAAATTGATTTTTAAGAAAACATTCCAGACTTAATTTAAATTATTTCAATTCCGTAAAAATAATGTCTTAAAGAAAATGATCGCTTAGTTTAAAAAAAAAAAAAGAAATTTAAATTCGATGTTTTTTCATCATACAATCAGTGAGCTATAAATCATTTTTAATTTCATTCTCATTTTTAATTTTCGAGTACTAAATTTCAGTTCTCGTGCATTAGTGCCGCAACTAACGCTTAGGTTTTTCCCGCACAATTTCTCCCGTTCTAACTGGAACTCAAACGATTAAGTTAGCTGCGACATACGTTCAGTTTAAAACCGAATCGGTTTCAGAGCCTGAAAGCAACCGTGGCAATCATCCCCGGTATCGCAACGGCTGGCTCAACATACGATTAGGTTTCGATCAAAAACAACATAACTTTAAGCCCGAAATCATTCACACTTATCATTATTTTTGCGTTTTAAAAATTAGCGAAACAACATTGATGAAAAACCGATCCGTGTGTCGTGTAATCACGGTGACGGGAAAAACCGAAGATGTTTTCCCCGGTTGGGAAAAACCTAATCGTATGTCGCTACACTGAACTATTGTTTTAATAAACCTGTACTAATAAATCATGAATTGCTAGTTGATACAATTCCAATGAAATTTCTTCTATTTTAGGGAAGTTTCAATTTTGTATTGAAATTCCACCATTCCATCCACCATTGTATCTCAAAAATTCAATCGATTTTTCCATGAAAAATATTTTTCACCATCGTATCACCAGAAATCCGTGCCCGCTTGCTTTAAATAATTATTTTCAATTATTTATCTCTATTTTTCAATTTTCTGACAATATTTTCCTTGAGAATAATTCACGTCACTATCCTGAATAATTAATATATCATATCAATTTTATACTGACTTTTTTCAATTTTTCTATTTTGTTTTTTTTTCATTCTACTCTTCGATGTTATGAAAATGGTTCTACATCGATGGAAAATGTAGCGGCTCGAGCGAGAATCATTGGTTCGGCAGAAGTTCATGTAAAACGGGACAGTACAATTTCGCTATCATGTTCCGTGAATGTTCATGCATCATCAGTTGTATGGTAAGTAATATTTTATGAAAATTTGTGAAAATATAAATTCAATTCAATTTTATCAAAATGTTTTATGAACTAAAACTTATTTTTGTGGCAGTATTGTAATTTTTTTTAGTAATCCAATATAACGACCAACCAATTAAACTACAAATATATAATACTTCAGGATGGTACCTAGGCTTTATTTCCTTAATATTTATCCGGTATCCTCTCTCTCTTGAACATGTTAAGTTGCCCACATGGTGTCCAAAGTGGAATCCGAAACATATTTTGATTAGCCCTGCCCAAGTGGGAAAGTATATTTGATGAGCATTAGCTCATGATTCCACCACTTACCCATTCTCACTAAGTCATCCTTGAATCCATTCATGTCTCATCCATTTTATTATATTATGGCTATATTCTGCTATACAATTTCCCAATCCTATCCTTTTAGAATACCATTGGCTATCTGTCAAATATGTCCTTAATTCTACTAAGAAACATTCAGAAGTACGTAAATTTAGCTAGCCCAGAAAGCTCTTTTCCCCTTATTGATGATACCCCTATTTTCTTCCATGCAATTTTCCTCTAGGGACCAATTTTGTATATATGATTAAGTGTATTTATACTCTGTATTACCGAAGTTTTTATTTTAATCATGAAATATTAAATAATTGAATTTGACTTAACAATTTTTTTTTGTCTCCATTCAATAATTACAGGTATCATGGATCGAATGTTGTTGATTTCGATTCAGCACGTGGCGGTATTAGTTTAGAGACAGAAAAAACAGAAGCTGGAACAACAAGTCGTTTAATGCTTACGCGTGCGACATTACGTGATTCTGGTAATTATACATGTGTACCAGTCGGTGCAATACCAGCATCGGTGCAGGTTCATGTCTTAAATGGTATGTTGAAAATAATTTATATATTTATTCACATGCTTGCTTGTTATGATTTATATTATTGAATTTAAGCGAGGTGGTTTGGTTATTTGTTTCTGCTATTTTGATTCTATACATTAAGATCATATTTCATTGTTTCTGCACAGTATTTTGTTCGGGCTATTTTAATCGATTTCTTCATTTCGATTGTGGTGAATTGTCTCAAATATAAATATTATGTTGTTTCTGCTAACTTGGCACTTAATTTGAATGAGTAAATGCATAAATATAGTTCTGCCGTTTTTTTGTTTTGAAGAAAAAAAATAATGTTATTCATTTTATTCGAAGCACCTCCCGTAACAATTTTCGCCCAAGTCTCAAGAAATAGCTTTCGATTTTCTCGTGGTCCATCTGTTGATTTCTCTGTCCGTGACGGCCCAGTACGCAGTGAGACCAATGTATTTGAATTTAGTATCCGTTTCCTCGTTGCTTAAGTGCCTCTAGCAGGCGGGAACCCATAGAAGCTCGACACTATTTTGTGCTCCTACTTCATTTAGGAGCTCCTTCATCTCTGAGAGCAAAATTGAACATAGGTGATCGCAATTGATAGTCTTGAGGCCGGCCCGGCTATATGAAACGATCTGAATTCTGGCCCATTCACGGTTCCTTATTTTATTATATGCGTGGCATTAAGTACGGCAGATAATTCTGCTTGGTAGAAGGTGAGTTCCTAAGGGATGGCTAAGTGCATTTTACATCTCAGTTGTACGATCTCTCTTCCGCTCTACACTTCATTTTCGATCAATCCGTTAATCACATTTATCTAAGGGAGTAGGTCGGTCACTCATCTATGTATTCCTTGATGGTATAGTAACCTTAAACATTGATTTGAAGTTCAACGTTCCGTTTATGGGCTCTATGCCTCCAATTGGATTTGAACTCAGTGCTTCTGTAATCAGCACGCAAGCCAGCTAGATTACTGAACCAACGATTAACAGGACTTTTTGGTGTGGCTGTATTTTATGCATTGTTTTTTCATGTAGGCTGACAGGTCTCACCATTTGTTTGTATGCTAAGATTGTCTCCCTTCCAGACCCTGCACAATCATCACGTCCAAGCATTTTTTTTGCCATCCAAAGTACCTTAGTGGCATCTAAGTGTTGTTTGGTTTAGAGGAAAGTCCCAGGTGAGCTTTCTATCCAGATCGATTCCTTGATATTTTGCCTCTTCCTGCACCTCTGTACCCCTAGTTTTTAGAGTCTACTATTTTGGCACTGCTTTTCGTGGTCAATGGTACTGTTTCGCATAATATTCCGCAGAGTCAGTCCCTTCTAAGAAGATAAACAGAGGTCATCATGTGAAACACGTTTTCGGTATATGTGCCCTCCTGGGCGGTTGCGTCCATTTAGTATGCCAAATCTAATGCGCGTTGTATATTTCCACATACCACATTCGGATTCTTGTTACAGTTCGTTTAGAAGGGAGTCAATTAGTATACTCCACCGATGCGGTGTTAGGACTACCCTTGAAATTTATCGCCTCCGTGCTGAAATAACAGTCAGCTTCAGCTTTCGATAACAACACTCTCTGCATCAACATGGCAAGTATCCACTTAACTCCATGCCATGAGCTTTCGCAACTTCACATTCCCTCACAGCTCTCTCCCTTATCATAACCGGATAGATGACATCCAATTTACACAGGAAGCTACATCGGAACCTCTTTGTGATTTTTATCCAGTTGTGACATATTTAGTTGGTCAGACAAATCTCTTGTTCTTCTTCCAAAGAGCAAAAGATTCATCTGATAGTTTGTAGATTCCACAAATTTTCTCGCACCATTGTATTGTTTCATTCAAGGCCTTTGGCATTCTGGCTATCAAGATGTCAGAGGGAAAGAGCCCCTTATTTTAATCCTTTCGTCATCCGCGTAGCCGAGACAGGCTGAGCTGTTGCTGTTGAAGGATCACAAGAAGCTCATCATCTATTCGGGTTTATGTCAGACCGGTAGGGTCTATGTGTGGCCATGTGCCAGCCAGTACAACCTAAACTAACCTATGTCAGAAGTATAATATTGCTCTTTCCTGGAAGCGTTTTCTTCTTCTTCACCTAACGTTGGGTATACGCTTTGGTACCTTATCATTTTCTCGCCAATTTCGCTACTTAAGGACGAGTTCGCTTCGTCTGGAATGCATGTTGTAGCGAGTCATCTTTTAAACTATCAAAGGCTCGCTCAATGTTCATGAAGGCGTACAAGCAAGCTTTTTCTCCTCTCTTTCTTTTTGTAGAAAGCCGAGATGATCCTATCAGGTCCTGGTGATAAAATTCCTATTTAACATTTTTTTACGTGATGATTTGTTTAACCACAGACTCAAAATGAAAACTAATTGTTTCACTTGTCGAATGCGAGTGCTACCGCATGGAACAAATCATCATTCGTGTTTGAAACAAGGGTTTTTCCAGTAGATTCTTATTCGCTCATAAGATCTAGGTGCCCTGCCCATCGGAGTCTACCAAGCTCTATCTTTGTAATTATATCTGCTTCTAGGTAGATAGCGTACAACTCACATATGGAGCCAACGATTCTCAGCAAGACTTTCCTCTCGAACACGGCTAAGAGGTCAGGGTGCCTTTTGTTGAGCACCCAAGTCTCGAATCCATACGTGAGTACTGACAAGAACATGGTCTTCTACAGCAGAAGCTTTGAGGTTCGGATGAGATTTCAGGATTTGAAAAGCCTTGATAGACTGTAGTAGGCTTTCAGTCGGCCACGTATTTCTTCCTCCATATTGTTATCGGCTGATTGGCTAGTTGACCCAAAGTAGTTGAAGGATGGCACTACTTCAAATTCATGCTCAACTGCCCTGAAGGTTTGACCAACTCTGCCACAATGTACTGCGGATTCATTTACGTGATGTCACGGTTTTTGTGCTTTTGTACGATCTGGATGAAGGATTCTCGAACATCGAGCTCAAATCTTCAGATGATGGCAGAATCATCTGCATAAACCAGATCTGGCTTCACTTGGTGACGATAATCTCTCTCGTTGACGTACTAGAGTCTCGGATTACTTTCTCAAACGCCAGGCTGAAGAAGAGACAGTGCAGAAGACCATCACCTTGTCGGAGCCTATTGAAGATTATGAAAAGATTATGAATCCGGCTAATTTTACTTGGCTTGTTCTATTGGTCGTAGACATCTTACACAATCCTGTTAGTTTGTTTAGGATACCGAATTCTATCACGGCTTTATATAGTTCTACCCTGGCTATGCTATCATGCCTTAGAGTCTATAAATAGATGGTACAGTGGAGTATTGAATTCCAGGCATTTTTCCATGGTCTACCTGAGAGTAGCAGAATTAACGCTATCTTTTTGAAGCAGGAGGAATCATATTTTTAAACCCAACATTATTTTTTGATATTTCTACTATGTGATACATTATTTTCAGCTTTGACAATGCTCCTTAGTTTCTTCATGAAATAGGAGACAAAAATTATTTACTTACATTTATTATTTCGCTGCTATTAAATTTTCATATATATTGATTTATTGGGGCTAATTTTAATCACATTTTTGTAAAAATTGCATAAAGCTTAACATGTTCTTGGCCATGGTCAACACTGAAACACACGTTATAAGTTTTTCGCATGAAATTTTCGGTTATTCCAAGTATTATGTCTTCAAACTCTGACACCAATGCACAAATCTTGAATTTATGATACGAAATATAATTTTAAAAACAAAAGTATATTTTGTTTCCCTTTCGCAACGCTCTCGGTTACTTCAAAACGTTTTGTAACATCAGGAGAACATCCAGCAGCAATGCAAACAAGCAGTGGTGTACCACGTCCATCACATTTAGCCATACTTATTTTATGTATATTCTCAATAACAGCATGTCATCAACCAATCATATCACAGGCAACGTCCATTCTGCTATTTTATTCAATTAAAAGATGACTCATCCTGTGATCTCATCATCCAGTATCCTGTAAACATACAAATGGAACAAAATAATACAAAAAAAAATCAACTAATCCAAACTGAATACATCAAAATATAAAACAAACTAACTTAAAGTCAAGGAAAATAAAGTGAAAAGTGACAAGCCAGGAGGAAAAAAAAAACAACAAAAAAATTGTTTAACCACAAGTAAAAACGTTACTAGTACAATATGTATATATATATAATATATGACAAGTTAAAACGAGAGTTTTTTGTAAATAGTGAAAAGAAAGCTCTCTTCTGTGACAACTGCAAAGAAATATGAACATAGGATATGGAAGAAAATAATGGTTTTCGAAACGCACCTGCGGCGGCTATATCAATGAAAATCAAAACTAAATCAAAAAACCTAAATCGATAAAGAAAATGCATTGAATGCAATGAAACTCGTTTTCTTTCTGAAAATATATCCCTCAGGTTTGATTAAAATAAACGGAAAGCCATGAAACCGACCAACAACTAAATTGCAGAGTAAAGAGCCCTTAAGCTCTTAGGTGGAGGAGATGTTGCAAAATATAATCAAACAAAAATAACGGTTAGTTCAAATGATGAACAATCGGGAACGATTAGACTATGGCTGTCATGATTGAAACAAGTAAAAGTGACAGTTTTCATTGAAATTAAAAGTGCAAAACAACTACTCTGTAAAACTAATTGTATAATCAAAATTATTAAAACTCCGATGAATCTCACTCATAGGCGTGCACAGGAGTGGGGACAAAAACGCAAAAATCGGCTCACAAACTGCCTAACATTTTTCATGAATGTATTGTGATGGCACAGGAAAGGTGTAGTACGATATAAACTGCAACAACAAAATATCCAGAGTAGTTGTGAAATTAAGAAGCTTATTGTCCCTACTTGTGTACGCCAGTGATCACATACACTCATCCATAGTCATCCTATAATCGCTACAGATCATCCTTTCCATCCAAACCAACTACCAGATCCCAAATTATCACTTTTAAGCTCAGAAAAATGTATGCATGTAATATTAAGTGAAAAATGTTTTAAAAACATTTCATAAAATATAAATATATATAAAAGGTATATAATGAAAAAAATTGGACTAAGTATAATTATATAAAATTGATAATATATAGAAACAAAAATTATATACCTATTTACATATTACATACATATATGTGATTCGAGTTTAAATTGAGATATTAGAATTTTAAGAGATAAAAGAGCGAGAGAGAAAATAAAAGTCATATATACTTACAAAAAAAAAAACAAAACAAAACAAAAGTTTCTCATAAATGATGTGAAGATGAATGAAAATAAATTCCATGTAAATGATTTCAAATCAAGCAAACTGTCGAAATAGAACAGATAAACATTAATCAAATGTTAAGTTCACAATGCATAAAATATTTGTGATTCAAAATAAAGTAAACACAGCAAATCAACAACAAAAAATTTGAAAAAAAAAATCTATAAAAACAAATTCAATTGATCTCTTACACAATTTATGAGCTGTTTCAAAATGTAATATCGATAATTTCGAAGAAAAAAAAATCGTATTCCAAAACAAAACTGAATGTCTATCAAAATATCATCCAAATACGTCATACAAAAAATTGTAATTTAATATGAAAATCTAAAATTAACGACGTTTACGTCATTGTAAACGCTAGGAAAAAAAAACCTCTATGATTCGTATTGTTTGATTTTTGTGGCATTTAATAAAAAAATAAATGTGAAAAGATGCATTGTAAGTGAAGTAAATGATTATGTATTTGCAGTAAAAAATGGAGAAATAAAATGAAAAATAAATAAATATAAAGAAGTATTCATGATCTAGTGTAATACCTACTTGTGTATCTGTGAAAATTAAAAAAAAAGTTTAATTTAACTAAAAAGATTTTTTTGTTCTACATTTAATTTTTTGTGTATCTTTATAGTAATTCTGGAGAGCACTTAAAAAAAAAATGTTTATGTTTTACCGCTATTTGACATTAAATTTTACATTTCACAAAGTATTTGAAATCCAGAAATTGATATTTCGGTATTACCATCAATAAATCACTATAAATGTGTTTACACGTACGATCCATACGCTTATCATGTAAATAGTAATCGTTCAAAATAATTGAACATATGAAAAATATAAACAAACAAATTAAATTACCACGATTATGAGTACATCTTTCGAGAGAGACAGAGAGAAGAACATACAATGTTGTAGTGAATAAAAAAAAATATTAAAACGAAACATAAAAAATTAACAAAACATATAAAATATAATAAAAAACTAGGTAATTGTAATAATGATGTGAAAATATTGAAAAATCACAATATATCGATGATGTAAAGTTGAATTCTTCATAATGATAATGATAAGACATTATTTGAAAAGCAAAACTAAATGAATAAATCGAATGATGTAATTGCATAACGACGATGATGGCGATAGTAGTATTGAGAAAATGTTTGAAAATTGTGTACATGTGTACGGCAACGTATAAAATGAAAGTTATATATAGAACTACATTTGAGTGAATATATTTCCAAAAAAAAAAAAAAAAATAATGCCGTATAAATAAAACTGAGCACAGAAGCACTCAAAATAATAATGATGAAAATGAATATGTGAAAAGAAATATGTAAAGAAGAGGAGAACAAAACGAAATGAAAAAAATATTAAAATTAATTGTTGTTTTATTTATTCTCAACAGGCCTCGTAAATTTTATCGCGTCTCCTTGAATATATTTTAACATGTGTAACGGGTGGGCAAGGGAGCCAGGTAGCTCTGCCCGCTAAGGCGTCAGGCCGAAAAGCGGCGTGCTACGGGTTCTGCGAGTTCGAATCCCGCCAGTGCCATGACTGTTAGTGTGAATGCGTGTTATTGTCTATGAGGGTGGCAAATGGGTCCAAACTGGTGGCCTAATCCTGGCCGCGTTCCCGGCAGCCCTCTTCACTAACCTAACCTAACCTAACGGGTGGGCAAAGCATTGGCTGCCAGCATGTGTTCGTCGTAAATCTCCAAATTTACGACGGATTTTAGTGGAAAAACTTTGCTTTTGGCATCCATTATTTTTAAAATTTGTCCAGCAGTTTGCAAAATTGCGCTCGTTTTCGTAAAGGGGCACAAATGAAGTTGTCCCGCTACAACCCATTTGGAGTCTTGGTGATTGGAGGTGGTAAAGATCAAATTTTTATGATCAAAATATTTTCAATTCAAAATTGAGTAGCCTCATGCCTCACTTTGCTTCTGATATGACTACAGACTTGTGTTTGTTATAAGCATGATGTGACTGCCAGATTAACGCAGGATCGATTGACTTCTTAATATCATAGCCGATGATCCTGTCCAGAATTTTCAATAGGACAAAGCGACGATAAATTAAACAATAGTCCTTTGGCTTGACATACGAAAAAATCCTAAGAGGTGGCGTTAAGATTAAAGCAAGTTCCCCTTGATACGCCGCATCCTTTGGGAGAATCTGATATCCCGGGAAATTTCTGAATCCATGAGAAGCGTTAAAGATGCTGGTGCTTGAGTTAGTGCTGATGTCGCACGCCGGAAGTCAAAAAGTGCCTCACCTCGACTACTTGTACCGGAACCTACCACAAACTTCACGATGAGCATTGGAGCTTGCTCCTAGAAGAAGAGGCA
Source organism: Nemotelus nigrinus (assembly GCA_947369275.1). Classification (NCBI taxonomy): domain Eukaryota; kingdom Metazoa; phylum Arthropoda; class Insecta; order Diptera; family Stratiomyidae; genus Nemotelus; species Nemotelus nigrinus. The sequence goes on from OX376376.1 coordinate 1,759,369, forward strand.
TGCACATCCTCGTTTCAGTAGCCACTGCTTGCCTATTAATATCAGAGGCAGAACTTGTGCCGCGATTTTGGGCTATGTAGCAAGAAATAAATCATTATGTCCTGCGAGCGATTTCCGCAGCAATAAGCAGGTTATCCTTGTCACAGAAACTGTGGAGAACAAGGATATCTATGAATTTTTTGTAGACAGAATACAGACTCGTGATTTTTCGAGACCACTGGGTGTTGTCAGTCTGTTTCCATCAGTCAGTCTGTTTCCATTAGCTCCGCTCCTGTCTTCGACAGGTGAAAGGGCAAGCATTGGTGTTTTGGAATGATAAAGGTTAATTTGTAATGCCTCCACCATTATCAGTTAAGGTGGTTTTTAGGTCCAGGTACTCTTCTTTCGATGCAGCAGCTGCTTCATTTCCTTCTCTTGCTTCCAGGGTTAGGAGATCTAAGCAGCAGCTCAACTCCGAGGTATCCACATTGATCCCATCCATGCACGCGGGGATTCCGCACTCGAGTTCTCCTCCGATGCAAGCCCAGGGAACGTGATAGGTTCCTTGCAGTGCACCGCTGAATATAAGGCTATAATCCAGTAAGTTTGATTTGAATCGAGTCGAGAAAACAAATGTCCTTAATAGTCCTTTAATGCGAACTAAACATTTTTTCGAATGATCGAATTATTCAAATTTTATCTGTGTTGGTCTCGATTATTTGATATGATTTTTTCAAGGCTCGTAAAATGATTAATTCCTATTATGTTATGGTCTACTTAATTAGCCCACGGCATATCCTTCAGCCTTGATATCTAACGTCATGTTCAGTATAAAAAGAAAATAATCTACTAAATGAGTTTGATGTTTTCCAACTACTAGTTTAATTTAATCGAATCTATGATTGATTCTCATCAAGTGCAACTTGAAATCTTTTAAGAGATTTCAACAACCTTTCAGAATCACATGTAAATATATATTATTTCCCCGTAAATCGTAATTACTTATATGAATTCGTACTTGTATCGAGATAATTGAAAGGGTGATTGAATTTATTGTATTTCTCTTTGTTTCATGAAAAATCAAGTGTGACTTTCACAAGCCTACACTTTCAATTATTGGATTATTTCAAAATTAATTCAATTTTCATAAATTCTAGTAAATTACACGAAATATTTCCAATTAAATCTGCTTTTTTCGATACTAATAGCTTGTCGAATTCGCGGGCAGGAGTTTTTAGTTTTGAATGGTTAGGGAAAAGGCAGAAAACAAATTGTTTAGCTAATTAATAACGTCTGTAATTTGATTTTTCATTTTAATATAATAAGTTTTATTAGGTTTAAAATTTCAATAAAGTGAAATTGTTTTATCAAATAATTTTTGAAAAACATTTAGTGAAATAATAATGAATACAAGTTAATTTCTGTGTTATTACTGCGATCAAATGCATTTCTATGGGTGTTTGATGCAATATTTTCTCACGTGGCATATTTTTTTTTTATTTTTTGAGACCACAAATCTCACATTAATACATAGATTCGTAAAAATATATTTTCTATAGCAATAAGCATTGAAGCGTATTAAAATTACAAAGTCTGTTCATACAATGGTATGAATCTTAACGACTTACATCGACTTGAGACTTATTTACTTATATATCTAAGGCACAACCACTGTAGTTTAGTTTCTTTTCATTGAAAGTAATTCTTGAGTTTCTTCTCGGACTTTTTTCCGTAATTTCATCAAAGTTAGCCCGAACTCTGGAATACGGTTTAATGTCCTATCCTTGGAACACGTTAAACTTTGCACCGATTCGTAAACAATTTTTTTTGTTGATACTTTGGTCATTTTAATAACTTTGTTGAATACTGGTTTTTTTTTTCTTCTTCTTTGATTTGGGGACAAATACTTTTTCGATGCCTACAAGTTGATTTTCGCACTTCTTGGAATGTGTAAATCGCTTGAGTTTTGCTTCGATGAATTGAGTTTTGATTTCTATCATTTTTCCCATGTTGGGAATCTAATGTTTGTATATTCGTTTGCTAGGTCTGGATTTTTCCTAGCATATTCTGTGAAGTGATTGGCAGTGGCGCGAGCAGTTGGGGGCATAGGGGAGCAGTTGATCTATCTATCTGACTACTTTTGGGATTTGTTTTTATTACTGAACTACAAATTTCCCGTATGTTCACAGTGCTTCAATGAAAATTAAGAAAAGTATTTGATGGATTTTGATGTTTTGCTTCCTCTATTTCAACGTCCTATGCACGTCTATGAGCTATTGACATTTTATGATATTACCGTCTTAGTTGCAGCTATTACAACTATTTTCAGTTTTACAATGCAAAGTTTCCTGGTGTTTTTAAAACCGTTGAGACCTTTCTTAATTATTTTTTAGATTTTTTCATTCATATATAGGATATTATGATGACTTTTTTTTTTGTTTTGTATCTTTTATTTCATGTGTAAAAGTCGTATGGCTTATAATTTCACTGAATAATTCAAGTCGCCCTTGCGGCTGATTCTGAAAATTCAAAACTCCAACGCTACTCACTGAAACTATTAAACAATATTAAATGATTTGTGCCCACAGAAAAATTACGAAAAATTTACAATTAAATTTCTAACTCGTTGTATGCTGTTTCGAGCAGCCTGGAAAAGCTCTAGACTCTCGAAATCTCGAAAATATTCCACATGTTGTAAAGTTTTAATATGTTTTCGTAAGAGTCGATGGACCGAAAAAGATTCCGAGTAAGCAATTAAACTGTCAAAAAGTTCGTTAAGTTCGACAAGGTTAGGGAACATTTCGAATATCCTCTTTGAAATAAATACGTTTCTTAAGGAACATACTGGTTTTTTGAAGAATAGAGTCTACGAAGGAAACGAATACAATTCTTTTTGTATAACAATTACACAGATGGAGCGAAGAGACTGACTATATGTTGATATTGTGTGATATAACATTGGGTTTGCTGTATTCTTGTATAAACTGCATTCAGTTTTCGCGACATCCTTTCAAATAACGATTTTCCATTTGCACGTCACGTTTTCGCTGCAACTACCAAATGTACATGAAATTTTCCGCAAATATGATCTGGTGTCGTTATTCATACGATGGCCAAAGTGCTCGAAACCGATAATTCACTTTGGAGTAATCTGATTTTTTTCTCTGCGCCTAAGAATTTTCACGATTTTAATATGCCCCCTCGGAAGCTTATTATAGGCCTGATAAGAAGAAGATAGCGTAACTGATTGTGAACTATGATTTTCGTGGAGTTGGTAGTGTTTTTGCGTCCTTACTCCATTCCTGACTGTGAGCGTTGATGTACTCAGGCCCTATGACTAGCGTTACTGCGTACTATTCTTTTTAAATTAGAGTGAAGTGTTTCCGGACTACTCTATGTGTTGCCTTAGACTACGATAGATAAAGAGGATGTGACTATCTTTTTTTTTCGCTGCAGGAAGGTGGAAATCTTCGATAAAGGTGTTTCATGGCTCCTGCCTTGGAACATGTCGGATTTTTGCCGACTAAAACCACCTCCTTCTCCCACTCTCCCTACGGGGCTACTTATACAGCATTACTTCGCGGGGGTGAATCAACTTTTAGCTTCTTTCTTCCTGTCCCGTTCCGCTTCACGCAGTTTACAGTGCTTATGTGTTGTTTTGCTGTTTCGACGGCATTCCACGCGGTTTAATTTTCGAGCATACAGTCTACGGTATTTTTCGCTTGTATTCTTGTGCCTAATACCATCTCTTCTGCATGCTTCAATGCGCAGGCAACTGAACATACCTTGTTCCGCATCCCCTGCACAAACTGACCAGTCCAGTGATCTGTCGTGTCCAAAACGTTACAGATGAATACGGCATCCGCAATGTCCGTTCGAAAATTACGTCAGATCATAGCTCGTTTCGCCTTGGCTTCTTGAGGGGAGGTTTGGAAATGAAATTGTCCGGTGACGCTGTAAATTCTTCTCGGATTAGAGATCGTAATCACAAAAGAATCAGGGGTAGTGTTCTGTTCCAGGACGCATCGTTGTGAGCCATAATAGCCGATTTTAGAGTACGATGTCATTCATCTTTCTAGGAAACTGTTGTCCTGATGGTGGTACGCTGACTCAAATTGTCTGTCCTGGTCGGGGGGACAATGTATTGACGAACTCTAAATCGAGCAATCCAAGTGCTCAGTAGAGCAGAAGCACTGTCATTGGCAGTAATGCTGACCATAGGAATGGCTTCAGGCCAACGAGTGAAACGGTCGATTATGGTCAGACAGTATTTGTATCCCTGTGAGTGTGCTAGAGGGCCAACTATGTCGATGTGAATGACCTTAAAACGTTCAGAGATCGAAGGATAGGTCGATACAGATTTGCTCACATGTCTCTGGCTATCTTGCATTTTTGACAAGGTAGACATCGAAGGCCAGAAGAATTTGGTTGCAGTGTGTTTTCGTGAAGCACGAATACCAGGGTGAGACATGTTGTGTTCCAAATGGAATACCTGTTTCCTGAACGCAAGAGGAATGTGAGGCTGTATAGTTGGGCCAGACACTTGACAAAAAATGTCAACGTTGATTCCAAAGATTGGTTGTTTCTTGAAAATAATTTTTGAGACCTTTAAACTCTTCTGGAATTCGGTGTCTGATTTTTGTGACGAGGTTATAGCGACAAAGTCAAGACGAGAAAATGTGTCAGCAACAACGTTGTTGTAACCCGAGGTGAAATCAGTTATATAACTGATATATCTAAGTTGACGAGGTGTGACCCTTTCTGGCTTTTGCTTGAAAGCAAAAGTCAGTGGTTTGTGATCGGTGTGTAGTGTGAACCTCTGGGATTCCAAAAAGTATCTGAAGTAATTAATAGCCGCTGATAAGCCGCTAAGAGTTCGCGATCGTATGCACTATACTTTCTTTGTGCGCCAGTTAGTTTGGCCGAGTAAAAACAAAGGAGTAGTCAAGAGCTTTGCAATTTTTGCTGCAGAGTAGTCCCCATGACGGTATCGGATGCGTCTGGGAATAGACCAAGCTCGGCGTTTGAGTCCTTTAGGGACAATAGAGTGGCTTCTGTTTAACCACTCTTGACATAGTTGAAAGCTTTGCTAACTTCAGTTGACCAGTCGATTGTTTTAGCACCATCTTTTTTAAAGCCGCAAAGTTAAGCTGCATCCCAGCTGTGTGAGGAAGAAAACGACGATAGAAATAGATCATCCACAAAAAAAAAGAGTTAAGTTGAAGAGATTGCCTCAATCCAATCTGAAAAAGGCTTAATGCCTTTTGACGAAATCTCATAACCTAATACTTTAACTGATAGACTAAAGAAATGACATCTCTCCAAGTCAACTATGAGACTATGGTTCACAAATCGTTTGGAAATTTATTCTAAATGAACTAAGTGCTCCTCTTCGGAAGTCGAAGCTATCGAAATGTCGTCGAGGTAAGTGACGTTGGAACGAAAGTCATTCGGGTCAACTCAAAGCGTCCGAAAGGTGTGCAAATGATAGAGAAGATATTTCCGTCATGACAGAAATCTTGAATAATCTGGATCGGTTGTCTATCAGGGACGGTTAAGGCATCTATAGTCGCTGCAATGATGCCATTCTCCATTATTCTTAAAAACCATGTGAAATTAAGAGGACTATCTGCTGTCTGAAGGGCAGGAGGTCATCCTCAACTGCTGAGCCTCCCAATTGCTTCATATCCCGAAGCAACTGGAAAGGCTGTTGATCTCTTAGTGTGAGATTCCCAAAGAGGTGCCTAAGTTTTGTAGATTCTCTGGCTGATAGCCGCGATATTACCACCCTATTGAGGATCTTCTACGGTGTCTCCGAATCCGTGCTCACAACCACGTTCCTGACCTCCTGAAGCTCCTCTGAGCCCAATGATGAGACTAAATAATGAAACTTCGTTAGTGAAATTTTAATTCTAGCTGTTGCAGCTGGCTCTACAGATAGTAAAGCCATAAATCTGAAGAGAATGTCAAAGAATCATGCTTAGTGAGGTCGGAGGGCTTTTATTTTTAATCATCATTTTGCGATCCCTAAATGATAAGGTGACGTAAGACCTACTTTTTTGACATTCCTCTCATTCTAATTGTTCTGGAGTTGGTGCTGGTTTCGCATCCCTACTCCACTTATAACAGTGAGCGCTAATGCGCTCAGTTTTACTCCTTGAAAGACTTCTGCTGCTACTAGTCTTTTAGATGAAAGTATGCTGTCGATTCTGACTTGGCAGGCTCTGTTTTTGAAGGAAAGATCCAATGAGCTGGATGAATGAATGGCAGTTGGTAGACAGAGATGATCCAGTTTAACGATAAGAGTTAATCAAATGCCTTTGCAACATCGAACATGACATGTCCTGTTATTGCGACCTTATCTAATGTATTGGACTACTGGAGCTAGCTGCAGCTCTGTAGAGTGATTTTGTTTGAAACCAAACTGCTGCCCTGGCTTAAAAGAACTTTCTCCTGTAGACGAGAAAGGAACGCTTGTTCCGTGAGTTTAATGAAAGAGGAAAGCAGACTGATTGGACGCCATTTTTGAGGGAAAGTTAAGTCTTTCCCTTGCTTTGGGATGACTGTGGCCAGTTTCCAACAATCTGGTAATCTTTTGATGTAAAAAATAACTTTGATAATATCTGAAACTGTGTGAAGGATGTTGTCGGGCAGGTAGTGAAGGCATAGGGTTGGTAATATTATCTGGACCTGGAGATTTTCTTTTTTTCAAGTTTTTTACTTCTTTAATAGAAGTTGATCGAATTGGGTCTCCGCTTGGATGTGTGGTGTGTAATAACTGTGCCGCGGCTTGAAAAGATTTTCCAAAATTTTTTTTTTTTTGGTTTTTCGGGGCAATCTCCATCGCTTGCGAGATGTTCTCCGCCACAATTGACAGATTTCGGCTTTTGCTCATGCTACTTTGTGCAGAATTGGTGGTGTTGGCAGTTGTGGCATTGCCCTTGACTTTTTCGAGGCTTTTGAGGTTCAATTCGGCACATTAAGTGACAAACGGCCTGAATGTTGTAGATATGTTTCTCTCCCTTTGTAAGGAGTACCTCGATGAGTTTGGAAGGACCGTTTCGAATTTTCAATTAGAATTATCGGGAAAATTTGATCTCATCGGGGCTGAGCTCGTACATGCCTTTTAGGATGATGTTCAGATAATTCTCCTTAGGAGGATAGTGCGCATGATACTGAACTTTCAACTCTGTGAAGATCTTGGTGATCTTCCTATGGTCATCAGTGGTTTTATAGGGAAATTTGAATGTCAAGATACAAAGTTTCAGAATTCCTTTATGTTGTCCTTAAGGGCAATTTTTCCCGCGCGGTTATTTCTTGTGGCCTCTTTAACTTTTCGCTCCCATTCCTTTCCGGCGCTCAAGAAACTAAAAAAAAAACAACCATACGTCATGCAGCCTTGTACAGTTTGAGCTGGCTCGCCTCCGCGTTAAAAGAATGTTTATTGACACCTGTCAGCAACCTTCAAAAGTCACAACAAACAGTATATTCAATAAAATATTATTTTACATTTATTTCAAAGATTCATCTATTATTTTATAGAATCATAACATAACGTCCTCTTTTTTTTTTTTTTTTCAAAAAAATAATTTTCATTAGTGCGATAAAAAATCAGTGCTAACATTTTTCTTTCGTTCGGGAAAATTTACAATCACAATTAAAAATAATAACACTTGCACACACTCGCAGTCAGTCAAAGTGTCTGTCTATTTGTCGATATCATCTCACTTGTAACCTTATTAGAGACAAGCATACACGTAACAAAATAGATGAATCGACAGACACGCAGGACTCGACGACGGCAGGCACGACAGGACACACGAAATCTATAATGTGTTGCTGCTATGTATTTGCCTTTCGATTGTGATGCAATGAACGTAAATATCGGGGACGGCGTTGTTGTCCTAATAAAATTAAACGATCCGTTGATCTAACCCGTAGCGATGGTAATAGCCCGTTCACACTCGGCTCTAAATCAGGCGATTTCGATCAGCTGATCGCTTTAGAGCTAAATCAACTTAAATCTACCTGATTACCCATACATTTTTTTCCCCTTCCGACCGAGTTAATCAAGTAGATTTAGAGTTAATCAAGTACAAATCAGGTACTATTGTGAATTTTTCCGGGCTGAATTGTTCTCAGAGCGTGCTTAATTCCATCCGTGAGAGGGAGAGTAGATTTCAACGAAATGTCATTCGAATTTCGTTCAAATATAGCAAAAATTGGACAAAAAAGGAAAATGTGAGTTGTACAAAATGAAAAGAAAATGCTCTTGCATGTTTCTGCACCATTTTGAACAACTTTCATGCAAAAAAAATTGTACACACAAATTCGAATGACAGTTCGCTCTCTAAATCTCCTCATTCTAAATCACTTCGGGTAGTGTGAACGCTTACCTGATTAACTTTGACAGCTTCTAAATCTACTTGATTTAGAGTCGAGTGTGAACGGCATATAATATTTGCGGTTGGACTGTCATCGTTGGCGACGTCACCGACGTTGTCGGGGTCGCCATTGTTGCCATTGTCCGTTGATGCAATCTCGAATCGTCCTTTAGCGGATTGATGATCTGAAAATCGTCTATTGATTAACATTGTGGACACGGACTGGGAATAGTGCAAAATTCTATTAGAATTGCCGTACCGACATTGTTCTCTTTACCGCTGATGCCATTGGAAAGAAACTGCTGCTGCTGTTGCTGTCTAGACTGCGACAAGAGTTCTTCCGTTAAATTATCCAGGGTTTTGTGGGTAGTTGGGAGCCATGGTATCGTATTTGCAGAATTAAAAATATTATTATTGTTGGACGGATGATGGAGGTACTGTTGACGATACGAAACAGCCGACTGGGGTGCCGTTGGGGGTGGTGATGTTGTAGATGATGTCATTGATTTTCGAGCTGACCGGGTATACCACGATGTCGTACCGGACTGTTGACGATGATAGCGAGCGGTGAATTCTGAGAGAGAAAACAAAAACGTATGTATTTAAACCTCGACAAAAGTATAGAACAAAATAAAAACCTTTCCAACTATTAAAACCCTTCCGCTGATGCATTAGTTCAGTGACTCGTTTGGGTCGAAAATAGTGCTCGGCAATATCTTCTATGCTCTTATCGTAATCGGCGCCGTTCGTTGACTGCAAATTATGCACTCAAAATTTAAAAATGAAATTTATTGCAAAAGACAATTTTAACATACCTCCGGATCTTGTGCAGGATCAATATCAATATTGTTTACTCGGACCGATGGTGTACGTTTTGAGGGTACCGCTGAAGATGCAACTGCAAATCGAATTTCCCACCGGAAAAAAAAACGTAAAAATTACATATTTAAACTAAAATCAAACTACCTGTAGCTGGCGGAAGCCGAAATCGAGTCATCATATCCTCCGGAAGACGCCATTTTTTACTATCGTCATTCCATGAAGATTCCGCTTGGATTGCATCCAAATCCCAATATTTACCGTCTTTTCGTAGAACGGGCAGTGCTTTGTCCATGATTTGCTGATAAAATTTCAAATTTTTTTCTAATCGTCTTATTGTCTCTAAATAATCGGCTCGATCTAATTGAAATTCCGACTGCAAATCGGACACTTCACGTTCCAATGCACGAACTTTTGTCCGGCATTGCTTCAAGGCATCGGTTTTAACCTTCAGTTCGTGTTGTATGTCATTGTAGTGTTCCTGAAGCAAATCACGATCAGACGACTCTTCGACACGACTCAGGGCCTGTGCCAGGGCACTAAGTCTTCGCTGAGCGGCCAATTTACGTTTTATGCGACGCTCTTTCAATTGAGTGTCGTTAGCACATTCACCACCGATCAGAGCATTTTTAATGGCTTCAATTCGATTCAGAGCTTCTTGTTGTATGACTTCACGATTGATTTTATTTGGTTCGGATACAAGCTTCTTCTGCAGATCGCCAGAAACTTCGATAGTGTTATTATTGCTTTCGACCAACACATTACTGGAGTGCGACAGGTTTTTCAATTGCTTTTCGTAGTGTGCTTTCAAGCGTTCCATGCTTCGCACAAGGTCCTCCTTTTCTTGCTGCTGAGCCTGGTGCTCGGATTTCAGGCGAACGGTTTCCTTTTCGTACTCGGCACGTAATTTGGCTCTCTCAGCCTGCAGCCACTCTTCATGGTCCAGTTGTTGGGACTGGGATAGCGGCGTGGAAGCATTCTGGCTCGATTCCAGGAGTTTACGCAACTCCATAATTTCGTGTTGATACTCGCGTAGCATAGTATCTTTAGGGTCTTCGTTTATAATCGGTTTATTGTGGATGTTTTTGGCCCGACTAGCATATCGTAGCGTCGATAAAGTCTCGTCGTAATTGTAGTCTGCCGGGGACACACACGCCACCATAAGAGTTTTCGTATTTCCACCGAGTGAATCTTGAAGCAGCCGGGTCAATTTTGAGTCTCTATAGGGAATATGCTTAGTCTTTCCATCAACCAGTGCAGATATAACATTTCCAAGCGCAGATAGAGACAAATTAATCTTTGTAGCCTCTTTCAGTCGATCCCCAGTCGCTCCGGTTTTGTTCTGCCGCTCCGAACCTGCTAAATCCACCAAATTCAATTTGCCCTTCCTTATGCCCGGCTCAACGTTCGATTCCACCAAACTATTCTCATCTTTAATTTCGATTTGCTCCAGACTTATTGTAAAAATAGAATGCGATCGTGAACTTCCAGCATTCATGAGCGTCGCACCAATCATACGATTTTTGGTCCCCATTTTTAGCAACGTATCACACTCCTTCGAGTTATGCACGGTATGTGTTGATAGATTTTGAACTATAATTCCTTCACCCGGTATCTCTTTCAACTGAATATTCATTGAATTATTATCCGGATTCAAAAGGTCACGCAGATTTTCATTATATATCTCTAAATAACTAACAAGGGCCAAATATCGTACACCAGTCGCTACAGAAATTGCTTCGAAAATATGATCAAATGATCGTGATATAATTCCACGTTGTGATGATAGAGTCGAATCATCGGGTCCTTGCATTGTATGCGATTTTCCACAGCCAGTTTGTCCGTATGCAAATATCGTTCCGTTATAGCCTTCGAGGACATTTTCGACGAGCGAATAGCAAATATCGTTATAGATTGCTTCGGTTGGGGCATCCGGACCGTAAGCACTATCGTACGTGAAAGTTTTTGCCGGTGCTGATAGATCGTGAGTATTGTCCAAGCTAACGGCACAGTCTTTGATATGAACGATAGTCTGTGCGGGAGAGAAAAAGAGTAAAATACTATGTGTCTGAAAATATGGCTATAATTCATTTGGTAATTTTGGGACAAACGTGGAGCAATTATTCTCTGTGATTATCTACGGATATGACTCCAGAGCTCAACGTAAAGATCCAGTGATAGCTCTCTCCTATGGAGGAGGTTCTTTCACTGAGATCACATAGACTTCGTCTAAGGGACCCTGTTTCAGGAGGTCCACAGACATCAATTCTGAACAGTTCTATGTCTGAAGGTATATAATTTGTTCAAATCAACTTGAATGATGCCACGACTTCATCCTTTCTGTTGAGCGAAAAGTTCGGAAACTGCAAGCTTAGATATGAGCTGTGACAAAAAAAAATCTGTATCAGTTACAAGTTGATACTGTTGCTTCTTTGTTTCAGATACTTTTACCTGATACTTTTTGACACTGATACTTTTGATCACTGATACTTTTTATGACTGATACTTTTGTTCACTGACACTTTTGGTCACTGATACTTTTTGTGATTTTTTATCATGCATACAATCGCGCCCTCATCCATTCGAATTGTATGCCTGTACTCTCTTCACGTACCATCATACCAAGAGACAGGCTGTGACGAAAATTTTCTGTATCAGATACAAATTGATACTGCTACTTTTATCACTCATACTTTTTGAACGGACATCAACATGGGGAGTAGAGGAGCATTCATACAACCGCACCATTAAAATCGTACGTTTGGTGGCAGTACGGGTCGGGTACTATACCAACAAGCACGTTTTCACATTCGATCAATATGATGGCTGTTACTAAAAAAAATACCTGATTCATTTGCATTGCATCATTTTTGTGTATCAGTGATATTCGTGTATCAGTGACAAAGTATCCGGTTGATACAATAGGGCGCATCTACAAGTGTCATGCACTCCCGGGGAAAATGGCAGGCTGAAACGTATAATTGTCGCCTCAGCTTACTTTCTTTTTGAATCCTTTTTTCCCGTGGCTAACACAAAAGTTGAAAGAACTGGTTCAAAACATTGAATCGGAGAGACTGGAACTTTGGGTGGGCTGCATTATTAACACCTAGTACACCAGCTAAAAAATCTAGTGTCACAGGAGACAGTTGTTGAAGAAGGCTCCTAAGAGGGAATCATACAAATCGTTCTGTGTGGGACTGGAAAATGCATGGGAAACTTCAAGGCTCCGCAAGGTCGTAGAAAAGGATCAATCAGCTAAACTGGATACTCTAAAACGTCCACATTGTGATTTTGCCAAGTCCAAAAAGGAGTCTCTACAGATTTTAGTTAGGGCTTAATTTCCAAGCGCTCCGGTGATTGGAACGCAGAAGGGTTCTAGGCCTTTAAGCAAACTTTCTGCTCTTTGTAGCCGTAAAAATGCTGGTACACAACTTGATCTAGTGAAAAGGTCAGGGATCTAGTAACCAGTGAAAAGGTCAGGGATGTAATTATGTGCCTTTGAAAATTTCAAATCACTGGGCTTGGATGTCATCCATCCGGTTTTACTAAGACAGAGAATTGACCACCTGGAGGCAGACTTAAAAGAAATCTTTTGGGCATGTCTCTAGCTCTGGGATGTGTTCCGTCACCTTAGCGAAAGATTTAGGTAGTCTTTATACCTAAAGCGAGGATAGATGATTATCCAGATTCAAGGAACTTTAAGTCAATGCTGGAAGATCTGAAGAGGCTTGTTGAACTACACATTAGCATTAGGGTCCATAGGTCTAACCCTTTGAATAATAAGCAACATGCATACCAGCAAGGAATATTATGCCAGTCGGCCCTTCTCCCTGGTTTCCAGAGTTGAGGAAGCGATCTCAAATGGTGAGCATGCAATGGTAATATTTGTGGCCATTTAAGGGGCATTTACCTGCGCACCTTTTAGAGAATCCAGCAAGTGATTGGCATGACCACTTCACAACGTGCACTAAGCAGCACAAAGATAATAGAAAATGTGTTAACTGCGGTAATGACTATCCGGCTAGCGACGGGAGATGCCTGATTTTTGTGGCTTCTTTAATCTGAAATGCATACACTTTTTTTTTGGACAACTAAATATCATCCATAACTACTTGCCCGAAATGATAGAATAATTTCACATTATCAGTCGCACATGAAGTGATCAGAATTGTTTTCAAAAATAATCCCCACAACTTCTCGTGTCTACATAAGCTTCGAAAATCAAATTATAGTCCATACCATGCGTGCGCTTGATTTGCAAATCATCAGAATCAATCTAGTAAACCCATAAAAATTTAATATATTAGCATATTCGAATCCTACCTTGCAATTCATATCCTTCTCTTTCCGGTTCATCGGACGACATCGCACAACAACACGCACGTTTTCAGCCATTGCGATTATATATATTTTTCAAAACTAATTTTCTATAATTTTAAATTTCTAGCTTTATAAAATTAAATAAATTAAAAAAAAAGAAAACACAAACTTAGTATTACAAAACATTCACTAATCAACTTTTCGGTATGACCCGCACAATAGGCTAAACAGACAGACAGTATTGAAGCATATTGAACTATGAATTGCTTTTCCATAAATTTCCAACTAACACGCAACATTTTTTCACAACCTCTCCTGTCACCCGAATCATAGTGTTCGTCGTTGTAATTTCATTGATTCGATAGATATTCTCAATAATTTTCATACTTGTGTGGCTAGCCTAAGGGGGCTATCAACGACTATATGCATTTCGCTTCCTCCCACTTTGCATTCTCGTTCAGCTGACCAGCCAACCCGTTATAACTTTCCCCTTATGCATATTCTATGCGAAGGAGCGTGCCTGCATAAATAATTAGCTGGCCGCCTCAGTCCTCCTCTAATCATAGTTTCAGAAATGATTTTCCACGTTCACACGAATATAGAGTGGGTATACTATCGTAAAAGGACAATAATGCCATGCGGCCCCTTTCTACAAGCCTCTTCGTAATTTTCTGTCTCCTTGGGAAGTCCATAAAGATGTTGACACAGACATTATTAATCGGCAAGCGAAATTAACCATAACTATTAGAACTTAGTTGAATGAACATGAATCGTTATCCTGATTAGAGGAATATGATTTCACCGAAAGGAAGTAATCGAATCCTTTTGCGATTTTGTGCTACTAACGCTGAGCTCGAAATATCGAAAAATCACTTCAACGCTTTGATGTGAATTGAACTTCGAAAATGGAAAAAGTTGAAAGGACTTGAACGATCAACGATAAAAAAAAAACGGATTCAAAGGCATAGCATCTAAGGCTTTAGTGTGTTCCATTTACAAATGTGGGTGAGGGTCACTGTTATTATTTTTTGTAGATATGATGGGCGATGTTTGAATTTTATGTAGATAGATATTAATAGTTGTTGTTTTTAGGTAAATATTCTTAATTGAGTGCATTAATGTCACGAATTTCGATTGATAGAATTCAAGGATATCGTCGCATCATTTTTTTGAATTATTTATCGATTTCTATGATGTCTGAATTTTTTTTCGATACTGTTTATTTTCGTGCGTCATAAGTTATTGGAATTTTTAAAAGGTAATCTAATTACCATTGTGGGCTTCATTACGATCCTGAACTATAAATAGTAAATAGCGTGGGATTTCATATTTCAAATACGTTCTAACTCCTAGATTAGCGGATATTCTAGTAATTAATTAGCGTCACACGATAAAATGCTTAGAAGGGTTGCTTGGACTCACAACTTTCAAACACTTCTTTGAAATGTTGTGGAATGTAGTGTGAGGCTTTAGATTCATCGGAAAACCATTTGGCAGTGGCGTGTACAGGAAGGAGCAAAAAGTCGCGATTGGCTCCATAGGTGTGCACAGGACTTTGAAATAAAAGGGGCAAGTGCCAGAAGCTGGCGCACACTTTCCTAAATTTTCATTGAAGTACCGTGAATACACAAAATATAGTTTGTTTTTCAAAGGCAGTTATGCGATAGTTAGGGCAGCTGTACATTTAGACAGTTACGCCGCGCTTTGCCGTGGTCTGTGCACGTCACTGGTTCAATCAGTGCATAATTAATCTTGAAATTGTTTTTAGGATTTTGCCTCTTACTATACCTTTCCTCGGCCTTCACAATACTTCACTGAAATATAAGGCAAGTTTGTGTCGAATTCGAGGGACTGGCCCCTGTATTTCAAAGTCCTGTGCACGCCTGTGGCATGACTTTTGAACTTTTTGTAGCACTGATGGAGGTAAATGACTATAGTAATTAAGTTCGATGAAAAGGAAACAGGAAATGTGTTAGATTGAAACTTGACTTTCAAAATGCTTCCAAAACCATTGATTCTAAAATATAACTGAAAATGTTGCTAGCTCTTCAATTATTTGACAAGTAAATTAAAAAAAGAAGAAGTAGGTAAAATAGTCAATTCATATTGAAAACTAAAAGGCAACAGCTTTTGGGATTTATTTTTCTGTGCCAAAAAAAGACTGTTTTAAGGCGCAGACAATTTACATAAATGACTTATTGTGTTTAAATTTGACAACATGGTTCCCTAAAAGCATTTGTTGAAAATATTTCTGGCCTTTTTTCAATCGAGAACTGGAAAGGATCTTCAGATTAGGTAAAATGTTAGTTTATGTTCAGCCCTTTTTATGTAAGACCAGAACTAGGGAACAGTCCTGTAAATAGACCAGATATTACATCGCATAGAAATCAAATACTTCATCGAAGCTACGACAGCGAAAAAAGGATGTTATGGAAAAATTATTTGATATTCTATTAAAAAGCAGAAAGAAAAAATACATCAAAAGTCAATTAACCCTCCGAGTACACACCTATTTTTTCGATCATGGAGAACACTTGGGGTCAAATTGACCCCAAGCACTTTTGAACGTCTATAGAATCGCCGCCATTGAAGATTTTAATTTGAAAAAATTTGTAGGTATAGTTTGAGGCCTTTTCTAGTAGTTCTTATGCATAAGACGTGCTTTAAATGTCCTTAACATACCTAAAGAAAATTCGCGAAAAACAGTTTTACCGAAAATCAGGTTTTTTACTAAAAACTCGTTATTTTTTTTAATTTTCAATATTTTTGGCTAAAAATTTAGACAGATACTCTCAAGGTATGACAAAATCATAAAAAAATTAGATGTATATTGGACCTTAAAAAAAAAGTATTTATTTTGCATATTTACAGTGGCGATTTTGAAGGTTTTTTATATTTGCATATTTAAAAAAAAAATTCATAAATTTGTTGATTTTTAATATTTTGAGCTTAAAATTTATATGGTTAGAATAATACGAAAATCATCCCTATATTAAGGATTGCAAAAAAGATATTCGTTGCGCATATTGGTAGTAGTAATTTTGAAGGTTTGAAAAATAATGAATTTTTTCATTTTTGAATAGAAAAAACAATTTTTTATTCATTAAAATATATAAAAATATTGACAAAATAAAGAAGTAATTGAAAAATTATTCATATCCAACACAATCATTACATAAAAATGCCCGATGCTCGTCGCACATCGGTCGATCGCAAGATGCGCACACATCTTTTGTTTTGTGGTCCTGTTTTCGAGAGCACAATAAACATCTTGCTCTTTTATTGAGCTTTGGACGTTCTGAAGGAACATTTGGGATATTTATTCCTAAAATATTCTCTATCCCTTTTCGAATGTCTACACGTAGAATGGTATTATTCAATTTTTCTCGTAAATATGGCTCGACGAGGTGAGCCACAACTTCTTTCAAGGCAGCAATGGCAGATTTATTTTTGGTAGCGTCAGTGTCAGTGTCTATCGATAGGCCGATAGACATTGAAGAAGAAGAGGGCAGATTACCCTCGAAATATCAATATTTGTCACAAAAACTAAATATATCTAGCTTCGAAAGGAAAAATCGGTTTTTTAAAAACAGTTTTTACAAGCTGAAAAAAATTGGAACATATTAAAAACAATTATTTTTTGGCTATTTTAAATTAATCTATCGATTTATAAAGTAAAAAAACTATTGAATTTTACCTCAAAATTGACGTCGAGTACACATGGGGTCTATTTGACCCCTTGATCTGCTTCAAAGGCTTCTCAACGACGACTGACGACATGGGACTGTATGAGAACGGTTTAAACTAACAGTCAAGGCACAGAAATACACTAAGGAACCTGCAGTACCCCTCTGTTCCCGCAGGCCTAAGCGCTGCGAGTGGTCAAAAAGGTCTCTGGGGTCAATTTGACCCCCTGTGTTCTCGGAGGGTTAATGACACAGTATACACAAGAAGAGCAGCAAACAGCCATAAGAATTCCAATAGTTTTATCGCCTTATTTTGTTATACTAGATGGCCAAAAAAAATATTCAAAAGAACCCCGAGTCAATTAAACACGGGCTATGAAAGATTTTTACTTGGTAAAAACCATCTACAGGCCACGAATGTGCGTATCGAAATCCGCTCTCGCATTACTTCAAACTTCTTTTTACTTCAGAAGCCACCACAACATGTGGCTCGGTAAGGCAACCCTCCTCTCGCTTTCTTCGACGTTTGCTAAGACTGAGCGCCAGCTGTCCTCGTTACGCAGCATAATTTCCACAATTATCTCTGGCGTGACAAAAGCAATCGTGGACTCGAGGCTGCTTCTCAAATTTGCGAACTGGCCACACCTACCTTATCCATACTGTTAAAGTATCTTCTGAAATAAGTGTGCCCCATCGCGTATCATCAACTTCCACCTCATTTCGCCGGGGCCACCGATGTTAGCCATCAACCTGCTCAGAGCTATGTCACATACTTTAAGGATGTGGTCCCAGTAGGTCAGCTTAGTGTCCAGCGTCACTCGCAGGTATCTGACCAATTTACTGGCGTGGACCTCTGTGGAACCCATTGTTATCGGAATGACAGCTGTAGATCGTAGTCGGTCATTCATTGTTCCACCCTCCTTCTGAGCTTAATTAAGTCTGAGTTGGGTGATTTCTGCTGCCACATTGTCAGCGTAACCCACGAGAAACACATCCCGTCGCCATTTCCAGGCGGTCATGTCCGAGAATAGATCCATATGCTGGCCCTGAGTTGATAAGCCCAATTCGAACACTTTGGTCAGCGTCAAACAGCAGCCATCAGTCTCTAAGATAGTCCCGCATCATGACCAACAAGTAGTCAGGAATATGGAAAGTAGCTGGATGACGCAAAGCGCATCTGTCTACTTCGCCGAATTGAAGGTATTTTGAATATAGGACCAAAATTAACTTCCTCCTCGCAAAGAGCCTGTCATTTGTAGCGCTTGCTCCTCTTTATGGCTTCGGCCATTTTTTTTCTGACGCGTGGGCTGCGGGAAGTCTGCAAGTAGACCAGGAATAGCCTGCGGTCTAATTCTGGTCCACTGCACCCACCACAATGCGATGGGTTTCAGTTCAGCGATTTCATCGGTCCACCAGTAAGTTCAACTCTTTTCACGCGGAAGAGTTGCCGTCGGAAAATTGAGGCATCGCATGCTCTGCGCATCAAACCCTTGACGCTTGAAAGAGTAGCTTCGACTGCGTCACGGATCACTGGGGCCCTAATGGGTGGAGCTGAGTCCTCCAGGCTCAATTATATCGACGCTACCATCTCGCTTCTGTTTAGTCTGGTTGTGTGCGATGAGTGATGTGTCCAGTGTAGCAGCGATTTAGAGGAAGATGTAGCTATGAATACTATTTGTGTCGTCCTGTAACACCCTTCAGTTACTCACTACTCACTATGGTGACATCGGGAATGGATTCGCCTACGCTGAGTCTTCGCTAAGTTCTTGTAGAACCCATGTTCAGCGTCAACAGTTTCAACTGCGACACCATCTCTACTTTACGCCATCCTCGAATGCCTCACTTCAAAGTCGTCCGCGACTATGACATGGCCGTAGATGTTACGGGGAGTGTCCTCCAGTAAACTGAGCTTATCTCCAAATTCCTGCATTGCGTCATTCGGAGAAAAGTAACGACTTGCGAAAGTTATCTCTCCGTATTTCATCCATACGTAAGCCTCATCACAGCCACCACCATGGATACTTGCACTGAAAATGTCAGGAACCCAGATCGCCATGTACCTCGTGGTGTCCAAAAATCAAGAAAACCAATTCCTCCTATAAGGCTCACTGATCAGGATGATCTGAGCCTTTTTTTCACAGACGAACTGTGAGAAGAGGTCGTCCGCTGCTCCACAATGCTGCAGGTTTCTTTGGAGACCCCTCATACTCTCTCTTGCTGCCTCTTCTTGGCTTCAAGTGCGTCTTTGAACGCCTTGCAAGAACTCGAGTTCATCCAACACCCAACCTTAAACTTCATAGCGATGGAGCGGAAAAAAGCACAATACTCTAAATGGAAAAAGTCTCATTTTACTCCATTTGAATGCAGTATTTTAAACAAATTTTTTCAAATACTGCATTCAAATGCTGTTTTTCATAAATTGTATCTGGCCTTGTAATGATAGTGGGTGCCTAGCTTACTTATCTCAGCTATAATTAATTAGGAAAAAAAGCCCATGGGTTTGCATAAGGCATAGCAGTTTTCAATAACGTACGAAAAAAAAGGATTCATTTCGTCTTTATAAATAAATATCCATAAATTCCATATTTACAACCTACAAACAGCCCACACAATACCAAGCACTCATTAAAATTCTGATTTCCATTAATTATCCTTTAAAATTATTAAACCTCCGCGAAAAATATCAGCTCTACATTTTGAGAAGATTATTCAAAAGAGCTATGTCGAATCGACGAAGGCGTCAGGAGAGGCTAATACGCACAATTCATCAATACACTTCAAATAAATCAAATATTTTCACATCAAACAAAATCACAATCGAACCGATTTAATCGACGAGAAAACTCCCGTGAGCATAATTTCCACCGAAATCGACTAAATCTCAAAACAAAACTAACTAACGATTCAGTCGTGAAAAAGAAAAATTTGTTTTTGTCAACACTTTTCGCACAACAAATATCTAATATCTAACGACGACGTGAAAACCAAGTGTAGAATGACCACAGTGAAAGTTAGTTGGCAAACTCTATCCAATTCACCACAGTCAACTAAACAAATCTAAATAGCGAAATAATGACCAATTCTAATTTCACATATTTGAATCGACCATTTGTATTCGTGCCTTTAATGGTAGAGGGCAAGGGGTGTGGGGGGGTTGGTTGGTCTAGCTGTTGGAGTAAGTGGGGTGGTTTCATTGCGTAGAATAAATTCTGGCATTACAGCACAATCACAAGTTTTTACCATTTGGACTAATACTATCCTGATGTGATGGGTTTGAGGACGATGAGGTCGTGGGATTAACCATGCATGCACTGAAATAATTATTGTTAATACACCATCAACTCCATACGAATGTCACATGTCCATAATATGTATGAACCTTCCATATATGCGCTTATCTAGGTAATGGTCAAGGGCACAATGGGCTTGTAGGGCACGTAGCGAACGAATTGAGGTCTTTGATTAAATATTGATACATGAATATGTAAGAATTTGAGAGATAGTGATAACCATAAAGCAGAGATATCCTTTGCGAACAAAATATCAACAATAGATAATTTCACAATCGAGCAAAGATTTTTTGATTTTATAAAAGTTTTGTCACTCACGCTGTGATATATATATATATACCTGGATATATGGGATAGGTTATATTTTTCTGGCCGAAACATGGTCGCTCATCGGACCTATTGGCCCCAGACCTTTTTACGAATTGAAATATGACCTTTCTAACCTTTCTTCTGCCACGTACGTGAAGCTTATCAGCCAGGGCTCACCGAAAAAGCGCTGTCTGATTTTGCCCAGGGCCCAGAAAGTGACACAAGATATGATGAATTGTTTCTGAAACTCCCCGACTTTCTTCCTTCCACCGGTTAAGAGTCGTGGTTTGAAGGTGTGAACTGCTACAAGACAGGAGCCAAGGAAGGAGCGGGAACCTACTCGACACTTTGATCGAAATGTCTTCGGCATAGGCCACAGCTGTGAGTTCCTTGTTCTCCAATCTCTTTAAAATTGTATTTAAGACCAGGTCCCATATGCGAGAGTATAGAACTTCCCTTGCGATGAACCTCTGTGAGAAATCTTCCTTATGATTCCGCACCCGCCTATTCCACTGATTTGAGCCTTTGCTTAAGCATATTGCTATCCATATTGAGTGTTGCAAAAATGTCCCTTAAAGCGAATTTCTTATAATAGAGTTCCTTTTCTATTTCAAGAGCTACCCTATAAAGAGCCGTCTCCACACATTAGAAAGGTTCCTAGTCCACTTTAGCGGATAACCTTTTTCTCCGACCACAACGGATACTGGTGTGCCGCTTTGCTATCTCTACATGGCCGGGGTGAGTCGTGTAAACATGGGGGGAAGATGCTCCTCATAGACACATAGTAGCTGCAATATAAAATAGGGGAAGGGGCTTTTGTCCGTTAAGTACCAGAAAATAGGCCCAGCCGATACGTGGCAAAGCACGTTGCTGCCGAAAAGGGACCTGAAAACAAACACACAGGAAAACCGAAAAAGAAAATTGCATCCTTTCAAGAAGCGGTGACCTAGAAGCAAACAGTCTCAGGCCCCTGGTGGTGTTAGCGCGCTGACCTCGATGTCATTGAAGTCACTCCATCCTTTAACTTAGGCTCCGAAGTTCTTTCCTAATACTTATACAATTAGGCGACGCGGACCTGAAAATCAGGAGCTCTCATTGGCCTCAGGAGCTCTCATTGGCCTTAGGAGCTCTGATTAGCCTCAGGAGCTCTGATTATCCTCAGGAGCTCTGATTGGCCTCAGGAGCTCTCACCATGCACGGTGGTATCTCCAATAACAACCGGCTGCATAAATCAAAGTTATTGCCCAAAATTGGTCTAGTCAAAGCCCTTAAACGATAGCGACATAGTTTTATCGGTATGCGCTCATCACGCCATGAAAACTTTAGGCCCCACTCATTTAATATTCCCGCAAAGCTTTCGTGCTGAAGAGATATGCTCTCTCCACGAGATGGTCGATGAGTCCTGTCGTTTGAATTGAAGGGCAAACATTTCCAGTTGTGTGATGAGTTTCGCATTTCTCGTGTTTGGCTATTGCTGTGGAGTCTATTAGTTACGAAAATTTTGGAACATCCTTTGGGTAATGTCGGTCAGACTTTGCTGCAAAATCGCTATCTGTTTCTGGAGTCCCAAAATGATTTCAGCATTTATGCCATCTGTTGATTAGACAGCGGCAGCTGTGTTCTTATTTTTACTAAATCCGCCTTCTTCAGAACACTTGTTCCTGAGAACAGGGAATTTCGAAGGTGTGGCTTATGTGGTCCGTACCACGCGTACAGGTTTATCAGTGGCTCCTTTACACTTCTGTCCTTTTTCAAAAGCAATCGTTGTCGGGGTTTGAAGCGAAAGATAGAGTGCCCGTCTGCACAATGGACAATGTTCATTTTCAAGCAGGCATAGTTCTAAACAATTTAAATGGTATTTTTGAAAAGGGTTCATTGGATTAAGATAGATAGAGCACTCACTCCACCTTCACTCGAACCATCGACAAACTCTCTTCGCTTCAAACGATAACCATATTTAATTTTTACTTGTTTTTTTTTTTGGTGTGGTGATTATATATCAATAATTTCGTATAAGTTGCTAGGATATCTTTTGTTAAGATAACTAGAATAATGAAAATTGTTTTTAAAAAGATTTAGTGTTTGGCACAATTTATTTTGCTTGAATTCGAAGAAAACACCCCAATGAAGTCCTCATCTGTTCCCGGTTGGGAAACACTGTATAGAGAGCAGTCTCTTCCACACCGATCTACGCAACGATGGAGCCAAAGGATTCAAATATAGAGTTTGCATTTTGTTCTAAACCTAACAATTTGCTGGTCAAACTGAAGGGACGTGGTGGTGGCACCGCGCCCACCCCACGTAAGAACTAATGCTCATAATTTATTTTTCCTACGTGGGTGGTGATTACCGAAAACAAGTTTTGGGCCCCACCCACGTTGGGCGCCAACGCCAAGTAAATTGTATTTTACAAAATGCTATTTGGCAGACTCTTAACTGGACTTCAGCCTGGTTGAGACTCACTGCCAAGTTCTCCTTTATGAAATTCGATATCATAAAGGAGAACTTGAAGGTCTAAAAGCCTTTCAAGTCCTATGAGGAGAAAAGAAGTCAGACTATAATTAGCTTAAAGTCTTTTAGATACGCATGGTTGCTTTAAGCTGATTTGGATATAAATGCAACCTTAGCGGTCCACCAGGCTGCAGGTGCAGGACTTAGCACTAGACAACCATTATAAATTCACACTAGCCAAAGTGTGGTGAGCATTCCTGTCTTCTGGAGCATGGCGGGCAAAATTATATCCAGACCTGGGGACTTGAAGGTTCTGCTCGGTCAAAACTTCGCCTAAAGCTTGCCTGGTTCGCATGCAGGTTTGGACGCAGAAGCGCCCAACACGGCTTTGAGTTGACCCTGTTCTGAATAGGTACCTAATTTGAATCGGTGGTAAAATGAGCTGTTGAACTAATCCCTCCACACTCGTATTCACATTGATCGTAAATTTGTGAATGAAGCTCTCTACCAGGCTCAACCCCTAGAATCGACATACTTTACTACTTTAAGAGCAGGAGTACATCACCTCACCAATATTTCTCCAATAAATTGAATTTAAAGTTTAACCTAAAGCAGGAAGCAGAAGATTGGGTTATTAAGAAACAACACCATACCATAACATTATTTTCAAACCGATTCGAAAATGTTTCAGGAAAAATCAAAACAGATAATATTTAGAATTGCCAATTCCAGCTAAGAGTTAAGCTTTTCGCGAATAAATTACATACCTTATCACAAACTCCCCTCTTTTATAGACTTTAGGATTACTCTAACATGAAAAACACCGAAATCCATCCTCCACCTTCTATGTAAAGTTTCACTGAATCAAACATTTTTCTTCCATTATCAATTAACCCTCGTCCCCTCATCCTCTTTGTTTTTTTGCCGTTTTTTTTTTTTTTCAGTTGTTGCGTTAAATTTCATTTTTTTTTTTCATAATATTATCCTCTATACTCTATACAACTTATCCATTTTTCGAACAATGAAAACGGTACGATGAGTCTGAGCTTTCACATTGAAAACATTTTCTTGATGTTCATTATATTTTCGTTGGGTTGTTCGCTATTTTTTCCTTCAGTTCGAGAGAATTTAAATTTCAAAATGTAAATTACCATTAATGCGTGTGATTGTTGTTGTTGCTGCTGCTGCTGTTGCCGCCTATTGGGTTTTCCCATCTGATAAAAATGAGGTGGTTGGTTGCAAAAACGGACTATGAAAGTCAATTTATGAGTTGTTAGCTTACGAACAAGTCCGTTTAGTTTTAAAAGAAACGGTAAAAACAGTGCGATGGTTATGACTTAAAATATCAGTTCATGTAAACAGCGTTACTAGACATGGATTTTTTTTTTTGGAGGGGAGGGGGAGCTATTTTTTTCAGTTTGTGAACGTCTGACTTGTATATTTTCATAGCTTTTGGTATTCGATAAATTTCGTAGCTCTACCTAACAAAGCTAAGTCAATTATAGGAATTTTTTATTCGCGTCCTTGAATGAAAACAAGCTGGAACAAAATTGACACAGCCGATTATTTTCGTTGGAGGGCATAGTTGGGCGAACAGCTTTGAAATAGAGGGGGCAAAAACTGAAGTAAAGTTTCATTAATTTTCAGTGATTTATTGTAAGGGCACAGGAAAGGTATAGTACGGGGCTAAGTGAAACAAAAAATGTCTAAGAGTAGTCGTGCAATAGTGACGGCAATTGCTCTCTCTTGCGGACGCCACTGCTCGAGGAAGAGAATGAGAGTGATTGGAATGTCATTGAAAACAACACCGATGAGTTTGAAGAGGTTAACGATGTGAAAGTAATCATTGGAAGCTTTTGAGACTAGTGAGGATCATGGAGGTAAAAATATAGGGTGACTTTTGAGTTTAATACAGGATTAAACTGATTGTTTTATGGCATTTAGCTATTCTCTGGAACCACTCAAGTTTTAACTATGCCAATAAAAGAAATATATATGCTGATACATTTTCTTATAAAACACTTTTGGAAGCATTCATCTAATTATTTGATTTAAGATAGAAATCAAATTAAAACTTCATCCATCGACCGATGACTTTTCTCTATCTATTCTCCACAAACAACATCCCGATTTTTTTTTCATATCACCCTATGCAAATAGAAATCCCCCATCCTTTCATCGTTGTCATCCTTGTCGTCGTTTATCACAACGAAAATCGGAAGCCAAATAGCGACGGCGGCAGGTCGTTTAGCCAACATGGCAGCAGTAGCTCATTCTTTCGTCCTTTTGTTGAGGGGTCGCGCTTATGCGGCTGGCACGATGGCCAGCTAGCTGTGAAGTTTCGTTTCGAACTGCTTTCACTAAGAGGCAATAAAACCGAAACCGACAACCGTTACCTTGACCTCAATTCTTCTCGCCCCACGCTCGATTTAATGTTTGATTTGTGTTTCGAAGCAAATCGTGTCGTTCATCCCCCGGAGCATTAGAATAGATCTACTCTTGGCGAGTCAGTTTATCTTTTTCGCACCCCAGATTCACTCGGATATTTCGTTTGGGAAAAAAAATCGGAAAAAATATATATCCTCTTCATCTTTCATCCGATATTTTGCATCATTTATTTTCATGTTTTTATCATGCCTTCTACTGCTGTTCGTTATCGTCTCCTTTAACCTCTGACCAACCTCTGCCCGCCCCCCCGCCCTCTTGTTCGTATTCGAAAAAATAAAAAATTCAATCCACACTAAGCAAGTCTTTATCCACTACTGTCATCTCGTCTCATTTCAAGTTTCACGGATAAAAAGGATTTTTCATGTGACAGGCGAATCGCCAAACAAAAAAAAAATGAATTCTGGGTACGACGCGAATTCAACGAACTCTTCCGAACAAATGGACATAAACAAATATTAAAAGCATGTGGGTGGACGGTAATTGTTGCTTTTGTTGCTGTCATTCGGACAGATCCCAGAAAGGGTCGGCATAGTAGCTCCTTATTTGCGGCAATCAAGTGGTTTCCCACCCAAACCTGGTTAAGTTTTTATATAGATTCCAGAGCTCAATTAATCAAGGAGTAAATCGAGTTCTAGATGGACAGATTCGCATGGAAATGTTTTATGACTATTTTTGGGGGTTGAATGGAATGAAGAATGGCTTTGTCAAGTTTTGGATTGGGATTAAATTTTGAATGATGTTTGAATGATATATGGCCCAGTAGATAGATTTTTCGAAAGGTCGGATTGGAGAAAAAAAGATTTTATTCAATATTGTAATTTCAAATTTTAAAAGATGTTATGAATTGACAATATCTTGAAGAAACAGTAGTTTCAACAAGTAAAAAGCCGCTGAAGTTAATAAAAGGTTGAATTTATTTTAATTTCCTTGTATTAAAATTATTACAAATAAAATTGTGGATACGGCTGTATACCCATATAATTTAGCTACGAAATTTAAACCCACACTGGGCGCCAGATTTTCTTTTTGCATTAAAATGGCTTAAGCTGAAATTCTGTTTGCCTGTAAGAACTGACAGTTTGTAAACTCGAGTGTGTGTAGAGCCAGAGCTCGCCAAAACTAGGCCAGATACGTTTTTGCAAACAACTGATGCATGTGTCGATCTCTTGCATTTAAGCATAGGCAAAGTGTATAAAAGGAACTAACTTCTTACGCTGTGCCTTGGTTGAGGTACGGATTTGTGCGTCTTTACTTTTCTATTCTGGCCTTCATATTGAAAGAGTAGACCAGATTCCTTTAACAAGGCCATGCATCTCTTGAGCTAGGCAGGGTTGAACTTGGGGATACCGATTGTTGTATACAAAACGTTCGAGACGTTTACTAAAGCATATGAGAAAGAATACTGGACGATAATTGGAATCAGCCAAATTTGAGCAAATTTGAGTATTGCGCTGGAAAAACTTCGGTGGCGAGGCTATATCTAAAAATGATAGATAATGGAATACATAATGTCAAATATTAGTTGAGCATTCACTAATGTCTTAACTAAAACCAAATATTAGTTAAGGTATTCGCTAATATAATATATTAGTTAAGGGGTTAGTCCACTGTTAAACTGCTCCAAATGAACTTTTTTTTTAAACAGCTACCAACAAAAAACTATTCAAGATATCGATTTGAAATTTTACATACATCTTTATTGAAGCTAAGAGTTCACATTTTCATTAGAAAAAAATGTTAGAAAACAAAATGGCGGCCGCCCCAATGGATCGCCGCAGCACCGCCGAAAAAAAAAGCAAATTGCGCCTCGTAAATTCCTGGACAAAATAAGCGTCTGTGAACAAATTACCAAAAAGATTTCATTAGTTTTGAGTATAAAGGACTGCACGGGCCTAAATTTAGAACAAAAAAAATTTTTTTTACGATCTGGCAAACAATTTTTTGATTAAAAAAATTTTTTTTTAACATTTTTTTGATTCAAATGTATACTACATTTTTTTCAATCGCTTTAGGGCTCTAAATTTAGGCCCGTGCAGTCCTTCATACTCAGCACTAATGAAATATTTTTGGTATTTTGTTCACAGATGCTTATTTTGTCCAGGAATTTACGAGGCGCAATTTGTTTTTTTTTTCGGCGGTGCTGCGGCGATCCATTGGGGTGGCCGCCATTTTGTATTCTACTACTTTTTTCCAATGAAAATGTTAACTCCTAACTTTAATAAAGATGCGTGTAAAATTTCAAATCGATATCTTGAATAGTTTTTCTTTGGTAGCTGTTTCAAAAAAAAGTTCATTTGGAGCAGTTTAACAGTGGACTAACCCCTTAAGACATTAGTGATTGTTTTAACTAATATTTGATATTAGTTAAGGCATTAGTGAATGCCTTAACTAATATTTGACATTAGTGAATGCCTTAACTAATATTTGGTATTAGTTAAGGCATTAGTGGCGGTGTGAGGCAATCAAAATCCCTCCACCATCCGATTTGCCAGTATCGCGGCCTTTACGGAAGACTACAAGCGAGGGTAAAATTTCATTTTCACGAATGTCTTTCGTTAACCCAAGTTTCCGTGAGACAAAAAGTCCTTAAGCTGCGTACATTTTGGTAGTAGATACTAAGGGACTTTTCGAATTCACGTCTTCGTCTTCATCTTCAGCTTTTTATGACAGATTGTGACGCCAGCAGAGGAGCTGAGCAATTTTAACAGTTTGAAACAGACCAAGACGAGGTATCTGAAATTGTTGGCTTTGCTTTGTAACATTGCCTCAAAATACCATCAAGCCAACGAAAAGTTAAATCAGAACGCTACTTCATCAACTATTATACAGGAGAACAATGCCAAGACGTAGATAACTGAATTTGGACAAGCTCGACTTGGTCTGACGTAACATTCTGTCATAACAAGTTGAAGACAAAGGTGAAGACGTCAATTCGAAAAGGCCCTCAGATTACGGTTTAGGTCTGAGCGATTCTTAAATTTCTGAGGCGAAGATTTCGTCGTGGCGCATTGGAAAAAAACTATGACGCTCTGTGGGCAGAAGTCTCTTTGAAATATGTACTATAAGTTTAATGAAACGGTAAAATGGAAAGATATTTTCTTGTAATACAAGTTATCATGTAAACGTTTTTTTTTTCTCATATGAGCAGGTTAGCCACGTGTCCTAATTTGAACAGATGCTTATTTATCACCTTTATTTTATAGAATCCAATGAATTTATTCGGAGCCGACTTAAAATCTTATTGCTAAAATCACCTCCTTATCTTCCACTCTTTATCCTTCCACGTTTTTCAAACAGTATTTCGCAATTTCTTCCGGGGGTCAATGCATTTCATAGACCCGATAAACTAAGAGTTAAAACCACCTGAATCCTAAGAAAGCTCTGAAATACTATCTCCTATTTCAAACAAATTTAAATTTCACTTTAGTTTGTGTCGGCGAATGAGATAAAAACACATTTCGAACAACAAAAACAACTAGAGAAAATCAAATATTCAATATAAGTTCAATTTTCCCTTTAGAAGCTAGATATATTTCAATTTCATGAGAGATAGCGATATTTTGACGATTTAATTTTCCCTCCTCATCATTGTCTATTCGGTCTATTACTGAACAAGGCGACAGATTACCCACGAACTTTCGATAACTGTCAAGACATTGAAATTTATCTAGCTTCTAAAGAAAAGAAAAAATGGATTTTAAATTAACATATTTGATTTTGAAAGCTCAAAAAAACAAATTGTATCAAATCAATAGAGAAAACAATTGTATTTATCACTTTTAATGATTCATTAAACAGCACTTGAACATCGATTTGTTGTTGTTTCATTGATCATTTTTTGATTTATTTGTTTCAGTTTCTTTCTTTCTTTGTTTTTTTTTTATAAAGTTCTTCCTATTTATATATACTTCTGTTTTTTATATAAATAATATTACGACAATTCGACTTAAGCATAAAAAGTGCGTTAAAAACTATCGAATTTTTGTTCCTTTCTTTCAATGTTTTCTTCTTTTTTTCGTAAATATCGAAAAAATGTTGCTAGCTGCAAAGCAAATTACTAGTTGTTGCATTTACATATATATATATATAGATGTATAATGTAATTGTGTGTTTTAGATACACAGGAAAACCTATTGTTACGAATTCAGAATCCTTGGTCTTTTTCTGCTTTTAATAAATTACTAATGGCACACCATTTTAATTGTGAAAATGATTTTATGATAGTATCGAGTTTAAGAGTATTTTTCATTTCGTTTTTTGTTTGTTGAATATTCAATAATGCTTTCCATTCCGAGTTTTTTTTTTGTTGTTGTGTTGATGAAGTTTTGTTTAACTAAGTCACGATGCAATGAAAGAATACAAAATATTAGAGCTGTTCGAATATGAAAAACTGGAAAATATTTTCATAGATCAAGCTTAAAAAATTTTCATAAAGCCTCGAAAACTTAAGTGGTCTCTTTAGGAAAAATATTAAATTAAATTAAACATAGTTCACTTTCAGTAATGACTACATAAATCATACATTGCATAGTTTTTGTTGTTTTGCTCTCTTAAAAATGATTTTTTCTTCTTGCTTTTAGAGTGTTTTAATCTAGAATAACGTTTATGAAATAGTCTTACACATTAAGTTTCATTATATTAAGTTAGGAATCTACATTTCTGCTATGATTTTTCTTTGCTCTGTAACGGTGACGTTAAAACCTGTGCTGGAGATGACGATATCAATGCTTTTTGATTCGACGCTGATGATGATGGTGACAGTTCGTATGCAATGCCACCCCATT
>OX376376.1:1790038-1914961 GCA_947369275.1 Nemotelus nigrinus
ATTAAAACATTCAGGAGTTTATATGATTATCGATCATCTCTCGAAGTTCTATAGTACATCAATTACTTTGATTTAGATAATTTTATATTGAAGTATGCCTGATGTTCTGATATCATCCTATATCTTCTTCTATTGCAATATTGAGATACTTGTAAGCACTCGTATTTCTTCTTGAAGTCCGGATTTTTTTCGGAGGACTTTTGAAATTCGTATCTACGCCACTGGAATTTTTCTCTACTGGTATTTGGAATTTTCAAATTATTTATTAAATTAGTGTCGTAGAATTATGTCAGAAGATGTATAATGAAAAAAGGATATATAGTAGAAAAATTATAGCAAGAGAAATTTGTTTTTATTTTCTATTCACTTTTTATGCAATGATTTTCGAAGGAACCTCTCGATAAAAGCATCAGCATAAAACACTCGATGATCTTTCAACATTTTGTTCGTGTGAATTTTTACTGAAGTAAATGGTTTTTAACTTTTCACACAAATTTTATTTTTACTTTAGACTTTGCAGAAAGTTTCCTGAATTTTTTCAGTTTTCCCCACCCCCTTCCTTCCACGCACGCCACTGATGATAATATTTTTTTCGAAAATGGTCTGAACTTTTAAAAGAAATATAAACGGAGCCAATAGTTTCGTGTGTGATCTATTGCAATAATTTTTAAAACATTGCAGAAAATATGTTTCATTTGTTGTTCGAAATGAAAAATGTATGCCTTTTATTTTCAAATCTATATAATTCTAGTGAATTAATGCGAAATTAAAATACAAAGAATTATATATATATATATGTGAGTGAATAGTATAGTGAGTGACGTACGTCAAAAATAAAAAAAAAAATTTATAAAAATAGTATGGCCCTTGATGAATCTGACCATAGTAACATGGTCGTTGCTAATATGAAAATTGCTGATAGTGTTGTACCGCAGCAGCAGCAACAACAACAACAACAACATAATGATGTAAATAATCGTTCAGGACATCAAAATTCAAATGATATGACAACGGCAGCTGATAATAAAATGATACAATCATCGAAGTCAGGAAAACAGGTAAAAACCAGTGTGCAAAGTAATCTCTTTACTTGAGTCCGTTTTTTGACTTGACTTGCACAACATAATCCCTGGACTGCCTTTTTTCCTGATCACTAACCGAAAAACGGACAAGTCTACAGTTTAAATATAGATTAAAACAATGATAAAATATAAACTATCTATCGATTTATTGCTAAATATAGTGTTACATATTCATATGTTTGTAGTTGAATTAGTCCCCTAATTAATACCAATCAACATGTTGGCAATGTGAAATATGAGTTCAAAAAGAAAAACCATGATAGTATCTTGTAATTAGCAAAACGATGATGTAAGATGCAATGGATTGTCAAACACAAACAGATATTGGTATTTACGGTCAAGCAAGACATAGAAATGGTCCTAGGCATGATGCAACTGAATTGAACAATATCTAGTGAATTTTTCACAAATATTCATATCAATACATAACAATATTATTGATATCTATGCACTAGCATGTATAATTATTGGTTGATTAATTGATTGTGTTTTTTTAAATAAAAAAAAATCCACAAAAACGCAATCTAAACACAAATTTCTTGAAGCCTAGTGAGCAGACTCCTGGCATCAAATTAGTCGAAGAATTGTTTATTATGGTGGCGAAACAGCACAATGCACATAGCACAACAGCACACTTTGACAGTGCCACACAATACGCTCTGTACAGGGTTCTATGCACATATTCTATATCTCCAGTCGAACGAAATCAAATGAGGCAGTGTGTTGATATGCTGTTTTGCACATCTCTTAAAGTTTAGTGCCTTTGATTACGGCCGTCTGTGATTGCACAGATCTATGCGGACAACGTTTAACCCATTACGGTGTAAATATACCGATGACCTTCTATTAAGAAGGTTGAAGGACGCCACAAAAAGCATCCCAATGTCACAAGATCAATTAAGATTGTGCTCATCTGGCCATAAAATTGCCAAATGGATTCAGCAAAAAATTGGAAAAAATGTTGATGATCATTTATCTGAGAACGAGCAATGAAATTCTGGATATATTATTCAATCTGCTGTATTTTGTTTGTATGCAACAAACCGAATAAATTTTTTCGTCTACAGTAGAAAAAAATTAAGATAATGAACAGCAAAAGTCTGAGCCGATTTCGGGACCTTTCCGCGCTCGGCGTAACTGCATATATTTTTCATGGCGAAAAAGTAAACAAAAAATTCAGAATTATTGCTGACAAGCTCTTAGGTGTCCATAAATCAATCTCTATCGCTGTCAATTATAGCCTGAAGTTTTGTTG
This sequence comes from Nemotelus nigrinus, assembly GCA_947369275.1. Taxonomy (NCBI): domain Eukaryota; kingdom Metazoa; phylum Arthropoda; class Insecta; order Diptera; family Stratiomyidae; genus Nemotelus; species Nemotelus nigrinus. The sequence continues at coordinate 1,792,376 of OX376376.1, forward strand.
ACGTATTTTCAACAAGCTTTTTCGCGTAGTCCGTGATCAAAGAGGACCAAATTTTGCGCCAGTTATTTCGAATTGTGAACAGGCTTACCGGCGAAATGTGCTTTCATAAGACTCCACACTTTTTTGATGGAATTCGTATCTGGAGATTAGCAAGGCTAGTCTATTGTCGTGACGTTATTCTCTTCTTTCTACGACTTGCAGAGTCGGCTTCTTATTTTTGGGTCTTTATCTTCTTGCAAGACCGAATTATCGTGTTTCCGTGAAACTGACTTCTTTACCGATTTTTCGAGTCCACGCTTGTACATCTGGACTACTTTTTCGGCGTTCAAATTTTAGGTGAAGAGCTACAAACATCCAAAACCGCCCTTGGGGGAATCGTTTCCAAACATTGACTTGAAGTGGATGTTTAACGGTGCGCTAAATAACATTTGTACTGTGGGTAAACCAAGCTAGCTTCCGCTAAATCCATGCGCAAAAAGTTGTTTCCTCGGAGAAAACAGCCTAGGTGGGAAAATAACGCTGCAAACAAGAATATTTTTTCTACTCTGAAAAACAAAAAACTTCCTTTCTTCTGACACGGACTGTGCCATAAATTAATTCCTCTGACAAATTCGAATTCCAACGATCACTGCCTGGCAGAGTTTGTTCGATATGCAGAATTTTGCCGCCCCTAGAAATTGACCTGATGCATACGCGTGCATTGGATTTTCCAAACAGAGGGGCACAAACCTAAATTTGGTACACTCTTTCCTTAATTTTCATGGAATTATTTTGAAGGCATAGGAAGGGTGTAGTATGTGGTAAAATGTAATATTTAAATTTATAGAGTAGCTTTGCAATAAATTGACAACTGCTCCTCAAATTTTGCCCCTCCCTTCTCATGCCAATGTCTTTCAACTTTGGCACCAATGTCCTTCAAGTTTGTAGTAGAAACGAAAAATTCTTCTACCAAAGTAGTATGATGCAAAACCTCAGAGTACTACCAGAGTAGTATGAGGTTGATTGTACGAAGATAGAAAATAAGGGAAAAAATTAAAAACATTCCTGGAATGCTATCTTGCATTTTTATCTACAGGTAGAACCAAAAATTTCATTTTTTTTTATCAACAATTTGATGTATCTATTTATTTGAAATTTTCCACCGAAAATTTCCCAATATTAATCAAGAAAAAACGATTTATTTATATATAATAATATTCCATTGCGTTCAAAAGCTACAAATGAACCATGATATAAGCTTTTAATTTATGTAAAATTATTACAAATACCATTAAAATGATCCACTACATGTAAAATGATCAACTCAAAACATCATCACGAATAATATCTTTCAATGATAATTGCAATTGAATCATTTGACATAGATAAATTATTTCAATTACATATCAATCAGACTATTATAGATTTTAATCATTGAAACACAAAACAATGGAACGCTATTGAAATCAGTAAGCCGAACACTACGAAAATCGATAAAATTTAATTACTATTTCCAGTTGTCAAGGTGTGGTTATTATTTGACAATCGTGCAAAATCTATGAGATTATTGTTAGTGTATAATTATAGTGGTTGCAGTGTTTTTTCACGCCACTATTATCAATTGATGATGATATATCAGTATTTGGATCGTGAATGAGCACTGTGCTTATGGCCTTTGACCCTCTCCCGACATTCACGAATCGCGTTTCCGAACGGATAATCTAAAGATGACGGTGAAAATGAAAGTGACCAACTCGGGTAGTTAACAACATAGTGGCATGATAACAAACGAGACAACAGTACGGCGGCAAGCAAAACGTTAGATAGATGATGAATGATATCATCATGAGTTGATTAAGTGCAAATTATTTTGACACAATGCCAAAAATGATGCGCTAATCAAGCTAATTGAGTGAGACTACAAATGATTGTAATAGAGCTGTTATCGAATTGAATGTAGGAGTATTCTTCAAGTTATATTTTGAAATTATTTTGCTAAGCAATTTAGATGCAATGAAATGAAACTCGAAAGAGGTTTCGTAATTCGTGTCTAAAAGCCACAAATGAATATATATTTTTTCAGAAATATTCTTAACAAAGTTGCAAGGTCTAAGAAACTGCTAAATACTATCTATGAGATAACTCAAAAAATATGTTATATAGTACCCTCAGCTATGCATACGCGTACTCCCTGAGCTATACAATATAGCGCGTATTCCTTTATGGACGCTCCACAAAATGACTTAAGAATGTATATTATTAAAAGCGCCTTCATTGATTTAAAAGGCCCCCAAAGTGTACTCCGGTATAGTTTGGTATAAACCAGAAGATGGTGAGCATTTTTGTCTTCTAGAACATGGCAGGCAGAATTCCATCCAGACCTGAGTACTTGAAGGGCTTGGAGGTGTCGACAGCCTAGACTAGTTGTTGCCTGGTACAGGGCAAAATGCATAAAAAAAACCGATCAAGAGTAACTATGCAATAGAGAAATCGGTCGCATCTCATTTCATACCCCACTTCCCTGCGCACGCCACTGGATCGCATTATCTCTCCTATCAAATTGACCGACAACCAATTCAATCCGATTTCCTTGAAGTGCAATCGTCTGATAAAATAGTTATGGAAGTTAGGAAAATACTGAGGAGTTTAGATACATATTTAGGAACTAAGAGTATTAAGAAAATACTTTGGGAGTTCAGGGAAATATTTAAAAATTCAAAAAATATTTCATGAGCTTTAGAAAATATTTTCAGAATTAAGAAAAATATTTTCCGAAATAAGTAAATCGAAGATGCGGAAAATCTGAGATCTTCAAAAATATTTCTGGATTCAGCAAAATATTAAGGATAAAAATATTTCGGGGTCAGTAACTTATTTAAGAATTTAGGAAAATATTAACGAATTTATAAAAAAAAAAAAATATTCATCCGTTTCGATAAATATTTAGATGGTTTAAATCAAGAAAATGTTTTGGGAGTTTCGAAAATTTTTTAGGAGCTCAGATAAATACATAAAAGTTTAAGAAAATATTTCGAATTACGGAGAAGTATTTTAAATTGCAGATATTTCTCTAAGCTTTGAAATACGACTGTAAAATAATAAATTTTTCCTTAAATTTCTAAATATTTACCCGAATTTCTAAAAGATTTTGTAGATTTTACAAAGTACAGTACCATATCTAGTTAGATAAATTATAACCTTATATATTTCATGATCAAATCATTCGAATACCATACAGGACTCAGCGAAACTTGAAACCATTTGAAAATTGTCAACAATTATATTTTCAATATTAGTATTTTTTGAGAGCCTTTGTGCTCACTATGAGTATCGTAGACTCATTCACAAAAGATTAAACTATTTCATATCAATTTAAAAATAAGTGTATCTTGTTTGAACAAAGCAATTATATATCGATATTTCAACAATTTAATTTCAACTTAAACTGGCTGATAAGATATAGAGACGTGTACGATACTACATATTCTGTTTACATAACAATTGTAATTCGAGCCGATAAAGCCGTTCATTATATAAACATTGAGATAAAAATGTCGAATTTTAATTTGTGGTTATCAAACTGTAACGCCATTATTTCTAAGATTTGTAAGTACACTTAAGATTTTTACATATTCTTCTAGATAGTCTATTTTTGTATCTATGAGGAATTTCGATGACAAATATATTGTAATTAGAAAAAAAAAATTTGAGAAAATCTCAAGTAAATTTCATGGATGCCAAAACTCTATCTTTCAACTTACAATTATAGTAGTTTTTAAATAGAATTAAGGATCAGTAAAAAATGAACGCTTTAAAAAAAAAAAAATAACTAAAGAAACCTGTCCAAGTATTGATGAACCCTAAGGAACTCGAGAAAAAGGGTAGAAGGAAGAAGAATTGACAGTTACAGCACAGGTACAACCAGAAATATAGAATGAGACCGGGCATAATAGTAGGCCAGATATCCTTTGATCTGAGATTTATGAGAAGAAACACGGGGTCAAAAGAATAATAACTTTTTGATAAGTCTCTGTGTATTACTTCAGCATGTTTCTGTTGGTCTAAAGCAAAAGCAAACAATTTAATAAAAGTTATGAGATTTGAGGTGCAAGATATGCCCTTGATAAGCTCATGTTGGCCCGTGATGAGCTCAAGAACCAGTTTCTTTTGAGTTCTTTACCAGAACAATAAAAGAAGAATACAGAACTTTAATTTGGAAATCTAACCTGAATCATCGGATTTGTGGAAGGACGAAATGTAAGCAGACTTGCATCAGAACGGAAAGGTGCTATGAATAAGATAGCACTAAAAAGAATTGATAAAAAGACACACAGAAATAATGAAAATGGCTTAAATAACGAAGTTCGGCATCACAATCGATAAAAAAACGAAAACTATATAGCAAGGATTCAATTTACAGTGAGCTGGTGTGAAAGGGAAGATGGAATAATATTGGAGCATTCAGGACATGAATATCGGATTTCAGTTAGCGATCAAATGTGACCCCAGGATCTGAGAAATGTTCGATACAAGAGAGGATAAGGCCAGCAATATAGCATAAGGAAAGACATGAGTGTGAAGCATAAGGGAAAATGACATAGAAAAACACTTGGAAACATTAAGTGACAAATAGTTCAATTTACACCAACCAGAGAGAGCATACAAATAATCCTGGAAATAAAGCAGAAAGTCAACGGAATTTTTGATCACCTATAGAGAGAACCATCACCCACAACCCACCCCCTTCCTTCCACGCACGCCACTGATGATAATATTTTTTTTCGAAAATGATCTGAACTTTTAAAAGAAATATAAACGGAGCCAATAGTTTCGTGCGTGGTCTATTGCAATAATTTTTAAAATATTGCAGAAAATATGTTTCATTTGTTGTTTGAAATGAAAAATGTATGCCTTTTATTTTCAAATCTATATGATTCTAGTGAATTAATGCGAAATTAAAATACAAAGAATTACAAATAATCCTGGAAATAAAGCAGAAAGTCAACGGAATTGTTGATCACCTGGAAGATTTTTAAATAATCTGCATATAGAAGACGAAGACTTAAAAACAGTGGGAAGGTCATTGATAAATAGATTGAATAAAAGTGGTCCTAAGATTGAACCTTGAGGTACACCAGAAGAAGGGGAGGAAGGTGAGGACGACAAGCCAAAGAGGGAGACAACACAAGTGCGATCATTTAAAAAGGAAGAGATCCAGGAAAGCAAAGGTTCACGAATGCCATAATGCTTTAGTTTGATAAGAAGCAGCGTATAATTAACAGTGTCAGAAGCTTTGGCGAAGTCAGTATAAATGACATCAACTTGATTGTTGCTGTCAATTGCAGAAGCAATAACATAAATAAATGCAACAAGGTTCGTAGAGATGCATCGGCCATTTACAAAGCCACGTTGCTGCGCTGCAAAGACACAGTAGAGGGTGTCATAGATACGATTGAAGACGAGGCGTTCTAAAATTTTAGAAAAGCACGAGAAAGGGCGATAGTTAGAGGCAAGGTTGCGTTCGCCCGATTTGAAGATGGAAATAATGTTAGAGAGCTATCAAGAAGACGGAAATTAACCAGCACAGAGACTGGCATTGAATAAGTTGGTCAAAGGGGGGACACACAGGGAAGATGCAAGATTTTTGACGAAAAAATTGGGAATACCATCGGGGCCGGAAGAACAGTTAGAGCAAAGTGAGGACAAAAGTAATTCAAACTCAATGGGTTTAGTGACAACTGAGCAAAGACTAGCAGGGAAATCCAAGGAAATGCAGTCAGTAGCAGGAGTTGATGGGATGGTGTAAACAGATGAAAAAAACGTAGCAAAGAGATTGCAAATGTCAAGAGGGTTGGAAGCAGTAAAGGTCAGGAGAAGTCAGGAAGAGAGTAGGAAGCTTTTAAGGAGCGGACAAAAAACCAGAAACGTCAAGGGTTATTCGAGTTCAAAGAAGATTCAACAGACAAGGAATAGCTGAGTAATGCTAATCTTATTTCTTTCTTGGCAGAGGAACGTAGACGGACCCCTACAATCAGGAGTGTACTGAAGTCTGTACTCAAAAAAAAGTATACATTTTTACTTTGAATTTAATTCATCCCTCCCAGACTTAGTATACAAATCGCCCAATTAGCATATTTAGAAGCGTTTGCCATACATACTTGAAGCGAAAAAAAACCTATTTTAATTAAATAAACAAAAAATGGAACTATCACGGTCATCATCAATTAAATTTAGTATAGAACCAGTCCGTCGCCGTTGTCGTCGTCTCCGATTCCTCTCTATGTGGCGCGAAAAGAGGGTTTGAGTCATCCGCTCGAATGCGGTGTTTTGTATACGTTGCGATGTAATGTATAATTAATAATACGCGATACCAGAGTTTGTTTAGCTTTTAGAGCATGCACAGAGCATAAATGCCGTAAATATGTATGTATATATGTTCATACGTACTTAAAACGCGCCTCCATAAATAATGTCATGGTTAGATGAATATCGTCACTGCTCAATGCTGATGTCATACATACGAGTACATATATTGTATTCATCGCACTCGAGAACACAGTGTTTGACTTAATTTGCTTTCATTCTATAAAACTACTTCCGTGCGCGAAAAATTATTGCCTTGCGGTTACATAAGATCGCACTGGTTAACGTATGACTGCGTTCCATGAGGGGGTGGCGGATGGCGAGGGAGAGAGTGGGTGACCAAAACTACAATGACATCACCGCATCGAGTCGTATGGCGTTTAACTGTAAACATAGACTATAGACAAAAGCGGAAAGTACGGATACGTATCGACGATGCACAGACCAGACCGATTGCATTCTAATTAGGTTTAGTTATATAGAGATCGGGAATAGCCCAAGCAGTCAGGCAGGCAGGCCCCCCTTATTGTTTGTAAATGACCCTAAACATATATATATATCTATAAATACCAGTAGATGCACGATTCGTAGCTCTTGCCAAAGCCGCGGTCGCATTTCAATAAATATCAAAAGATATCCATCCACCTACGAAACTTCGACGGCACACAAAACAAATTCACTCTTCCAACTCGATATATAATTCATTTCATATTTTCTCATCGTCTTTTCAGGTTGATGCCAATATATCATTTCTACGAGCAGCTCGCAGCGGAGACAAGGAGAAAGTCATAGAATTTCTCGAATCCGGTCAAGTCACCGATATCAATACATGCAATGCGGTGAGTATGTCCCGTATTATGTTGGTACAATAGGAGAAAGATGCATAGTTGGATACTTGAATTGAAGCAAAACACTTGAGCAGTCCTCTTCAAAGATGAGGTCGTCTTGCGCAACTATATGTACATACGTGTGTGTGTATTCAGGGTGCTCCACTCAATTTTTTTCTTCTTCTTCTGAATGTGTTTGTTATTATGGTTATATGGTTGCCACCGCCTTCCAAATGCTCTCAATACGTATACTGAGCCGGTATGAAAATATGGAGCGAACGGGTGCCGCTGGGTGGGTAATTTTCGGGAGGTAGCTGATTGTATGGAAAATTTAGTGGCATGGCAAAATGTTCAGAATCTACAGAATTTCAGGATTTTTGTTTATCAATTGCACTTGTTAGATATATGGTAGGTGCTGAATGTGCGGAGGCAAAATATATGTTTCAAAATCTACATAAACATGAGTAGCTCATGGCAAAATCGAAATTTAGTGATGCGTATAAACTCGTAAAAATGCCAATAAACTCGATTGAAGGTCCCCGTATGGTTCGTAGCTGATATCATCGAATCAAATCGTTGCAACCAATTTAACTTATAACTTAAACTACGTAAAATTTTTGCTGCATATGCTTACTACGAGTAGCGATTGGCGTAATGGCTCATTTCACTGAGCCAGCTCAGTTCAGTTCGCTCACTTTACTGAGCCATTCACTGTTCGAAATAATGAGCGTTGAGCTGCAAATGCTATTCGGTGGTCATGGTACTAATCATAGGTGCGTGTGGGTGTGATACTTAGATATATGTGCAGGGCAGTGTAACACACATGACTCATCTAATCTATTTGATTGACTCACTCTTGAGCTAACCATCCGTTACTAATTACGAAATATCTTCGTTTTTAAGGCATATTCATATAGAAATCTATGGCGCCCAATGTGGGTTTAGTTGTAATAATGTTGAAATAATATAAAGATATTTTAATGCTTGCAATTACAAGCCTGAGTCGACTTCTTATGCTTCTCGAACTCTATCAAAAGTATTTAAGTCAACAACTTAATAACTAGTAAATGTTATTATCATTAAAAAAAAAAATTGGATAATATTGTTTAAAAAAAACATAATGAATGAAGTGTTCCATGAAAAAAATTAGTTTCAGTGACAAATTACATAGAGTTGTAGTTGGCAGTGGTAAATTGGAACTATTTAACCGTAGATTGAATTACTGAAAAATGAACTTACTGAAAGACGACTGTATCGACCATTTCGGAGATTTAGGAGGCATAGAAAAAATCTTGGTAATGCAGGAAAAAAAATCAGGATCAAGAAAACATCTCGACAGTCTAGGAAGAAATTATGGGGACTTGGAAAAGATCATGGAGACGTTAGGGAAAATTCTAGGTACCATTTTACTTTGATTTATTGTGGTGAAGAAAGAAAACGTATATTTCTTTAAGGAAAAAGACATATGTCCATTTCATTATTATTTCATATTGCGTTCATTTTCGAACTAATCAAATAGATTTTGTGCATTGCCTAAACTGAAGCAGAAGGCTTGAAAACAGTTTTAGACTGAAAATTTGAGCGGATTTCCACTAATTTTATTTGACGTCGGTTACAATGAAGAAAATTCTTTATGATTTAACATTTGAAAGTGACAAAACAAAAGCATACTTTGAAATCTTAGTTGAATGAGGAAACATGCACTCGTCTTCAAAGTTTTTGGTATTTTTTAAATTTTTTTTTTCTAAAACTCCTCTACTGTTAGCGGCAATAATTTGAAGAAGTTACTGATAAATCTCTCCATTCGATATTGACAAAAGATTTCCCACACCCAACTAATAGAAATTTTAATAATCCCACACAGAAAAAAAATCCATTTTCTAAAGATTCTGAAAATATTAACAAAAATTTTTGAAATTCGCAAAAATGCATGCAAAAACAAAGGCGTACACAGAGCTTGCTAAATAGAAGGGGGCCAAAACTTTCTTGGATTTTTGGCAAAGCACTGTAAAGATACGAAAAAGATTTAGTTTGGAACAGAGTTCAACAGGAATTGTTAAAGGGTCGTTCTGCAATACAGGCGTTAATTGCCCGCCTTTGCCTGGATACGCCACTGCGGAAAGACATTTTTGGAACTATCTAAGGCGCGTCAGATTTTCCAGGCAGTTTTTAAAATTTTCAAAAATTTCAAAATCTTGTTAAATTGTTTGAATCTGATTCCAAAAAATTTGAACTTTTTTTCTGTAAATTTCCTGGAAATTTCCAGAAAAAAAAACGAATGTTGTTCGACAATTCTGCAATGCATTCTACATTTTTCTAATAAAAAATCGCAACCATTTCCAAGGTCTGCTTAATTTTTCTTAGCTCCAAAGCATACCCTTAATTTAATTATGTTTCACTAGGATTCTGTCTCACTTGAGGTGCAAATTGAAAAATATGGCTCACTGCTTCATTAAAAAAATAATTCTTATCCAGTCAACAAAAAAAAACAGCAACAAAAACCTGGTGTGTTCTAACGGTACCATCATCCTTTGCAGAACGGTTTAAATGCATTGCATTTGGCAGCTAAAGACGGTTATGTCGACATCGTTCACGAATTACTAAAACGCGGTGCAATCGTAGATAATGCGACGAAAAAAGGAAATACGGCTTTGCATATTGCATCGTTGGCTGGACAGAAGGAAGTCATCAAGCTGTTATTACATTATAACGCTAACGTTAATGTCCAGTCGTTGACCGGTTTCACACCCCTCTACATGGCAGCTCAGGAAAATCATGATGCGTGTGTGAAATATTTGCTAGCAAAAGGAGCAAATCCATCGCTAGCAACTGAGGTTAGTGGATAAAGTCAAGAATCCCTTTTTTATTTAGTGCAGACGATTGTTTTCAATATTCATAACTGTTTCGTCCTATATTTGACCCCATATTGCTGTTACATTCAAAAAAAAATATATTTATTCCAGGATGGCTTTACACCTTTAGCTGTTGCTATGCAACAAGGTCACGATAAAATTGTTGCCGTTTTACTGGAAAGTGATTCGCGCGGAAAAGTTCGTCTTCCGGCTCTTCATATAGCCGCTAAGAAAGACGACGGTAAGGCTGCTACATTGTTACTTGAAAATGAACATAATCCAAATGTTGCGTCGAAAAGTGGCTTCACTCCACTACATATTGCTGCTCACTATGGTAATGTCGATGTTGCTACATTGCTAATCGAAAAGGGTGCCGACGTCAATTATACGGCTAAGCATAATATTACACCCATTCACGTGGCTTGCAAATGGGGCAAGAGCAATATGTTGAATTTGTTGTTATCGAAGGGTGCCAAAATCGATTGCACTACGCGTGATGGTCTGACACCGCTGCATTGCGCGGCGCGATCAGGACATGATCGGGTGATCGATATTCTTCTAAAGCATAATGCACCGATCTTAGCAAAAACGAAAAATGGTTTGTCACCGCTTCATATGGCTGCACAGGGTGAACATGACGAGGCTGCCAGGATACTTTTGATGCATAATGCACCTGTCGATGACGTTACTGTGGACTATTTGACGGCTCTACATGTTGCTGCCCACTGTGGCCACGTCAAAGTAGCCAAGCTGCTCCTTGACTATAAAGCGGATCCAAACTCGCGTGCGCTGAACGGTTTCACACCGCTGCACATCGCCTGTAAGAAAAACCGCATCAAGGTGGTGGAACTGCTTCTGAAGAACAATGCCAACATCAGTGCTACAACCGAAAGTGGCTTGACTCCGCTACACGTGGCCAGTTTCATGGGTTGCATGAACATTGTCATCTACTTGCTACAGCATGATGCGAACCCGGACGCACCAACGGTCCGCGGTGAGACTCCCTTGCACCTGGCAGCCCGAGCTAACCAGACTGATATTATTCGCATTTTACTACGCAACCAGGCACAGGTCGATATTAAGGCACGAGAAGGTCAGACTCCTTTGCATGTTGCTTCCCGCTTGGGAAACACCGACATTGTTATGCTCCTCCTGCAGCATGGAGCGAATGTTGACTCGGTAACCAATGACCTCTACACGCCACTGCATATTGCTGCCAAAGAGGGCCAAGAAGAAGTAGCGGCCGTTCTTATGGAACACGATGCCTCGCTCGACGCAACCACGAAAAAGGGTTTCACTCCGTTACATCTGGGCGCTAAATATGGTTATCTGAACATAGTTCAGCAACTCCTACAAAAAGGTGCTGCAATTGATGTGCAGGGTAAGAACGCGGTCACACCTCTCCACGTGGCATGTCATTACAATCATCAGAATGTCGCCAATCTGCTCCTAGATAAGGGTGCATCACCTCACCTCGCTGCCAAAAATGGGCACACCGCTCTCCATATAGCATCGAAAAAGAATCAAATGGATATTGCAACAAGTCTACTTCAGTATGGAGCGAAGGCCGACGCAGAAAGCAAATCGGGTTTCACGCCGCTACACTTGGCCGCTCAGGAGGGTCACATCGATATGGTGAAGCTACTATTGGAACATGGTGCTGATACAAGCAAGGCTGCTAAAAATGGATTGACACCAATGCATTTGTGCGCGCAAGAGGATAAAACCGAAGTTGCGCGCATTCTGCTTGATAACCAGGCGAAAATCGATGAACGCACTAAGGCCGGCTATACACCGTTACACGTTGCTGCACATTTCGGCCAAGTAAATATGGTGAAATTCCTATTGGAGAACGATGCTAATATCGAATTAAGCACAAATGTCGGTTACACTCCGTTACATCAGGCTGCTCAGCAAGGACATACGCTTATTATAAATTTGCTATTGACTCATAAAGCGAATCCAAATGCGCTGACAAGTGTAAGTAGAGATTTATTTGATTTCATTATGCTGTAGATAGATTTATGTTGTTGATTTAGGCTGATTTATTTTTTAAGCTCTTCTGTGACATTTTGTCTTAGTCCTATTTTCTTAGTGTTTGTCGAAGACCCCTAAACCAGGCCGGTTGCAAAAGTAATTAACGTGCGAAATGGCGGAATCAAGGAAAAATCTGTAACCAGTCCGCACAATGTCTATTTTTGCAGCTGAGAGAATGTCCGGCACTGAGAAGTGGCAAATACACCAGAAATACCAGTGAATCTTAAAAGCAAGAGACTGGCACACGCATGAGCTCTTTGCAAAACATATCTGGCCTTGGTTAGGGTGTCTTGTGTTAGTTCAACAAATTAGATCTATCTATAGTACATACCATGTTTTAGAACTATCATAAAGTTTTAATTTAATTTATCAATCATTTCTTTTTGTTGTGTCTATAGAACGGTCAGACAGCGCTTAGTATAGCAAATAAATTAGGATATGTGACTGCCGTTGAAACATTGAAAATCGTTACCGAAACTAGTATTTCGAATACCGTAACGGGTATACTAGAAGAAAAATACAAAGTTTGTGTACCGGAATCGATGCACGAAGCATTCATGTCCGATTCGGAAGACGAAGCAATTATCGAAGATGCAGCTGATCAACATCAGTATAAATATATGGCATCGGATGATTTGAAAAATACATCGTATAACATGAAGTATGATACAACGGATGAAGGAATATGTGAACAAAAGAATGGTTAGTCAAATACTGTAAAATTTTAATTATTAGAAAAATGCATTGTAAATAAAAACTGAAAAAAAATATTTTTTTTAATATTTGAAAGATACTATTTATGTCACTTATCAAATGCTATGATTTATATTTTCAGAAACATTAATATTTGTTTGTTTTTCACAGTTTCTGGGAACGAAACAGCCATTTCAACCGGTAACTATGCCAATGCCGATGTATTGAATCCATACATTATTAAATCAATTGATAATGTCAACATTATTCGACAGCCAATTAATGTTGGGTATGTAGAAATTACTCTTTATTTAATCATCCTTAACAAATCTAAATTACCATCATTATTGAAATCATCTTTATTGTTTAGTTCCATGTTTTTTATGTGGTTGGTTGCTAGAGACTAAGAGCTTATCCTGACCTATTATTGTAAGGCTCACTGAAACATTTTAAGCGTCATTTTTAACGTACTACTCAAAACGCTTTCGCTTTTCCAGCTGATCGCTTTTTATGTGGGTTTGAAATATTCTTTAAAAAATATGATGGGAAAATCAGTTTTAATTTTATTAACTAATATACCAATCGACAAAAAATTAAACAAAAGCTGACAAGATACGAAAATCATAAATATAATCGGACAAATAATATAAAATAACCGAAAATAGTTAAACTCACCGTAGTTTAATATACTTAAAAAACCACCATTATAGTTTAAAGCATTTTGGAATCTGTCAACAATAAGATAAAAGTCAATTTAAAGGGGATAGTGCGGTTCCTAAGTTCAGTGAAAAGGAGAAATTCATAAATTATTGTGGCATCACAACGAGCCTCCCATGTGCCCATGCGTGTCGGTTGCAGGCCTCTGTAGATCGGCAGCCACTTCAACCTACCTACCTATTTATCTCAGATCCCACTCTTTTCTCGGTATCTCTAGAACAGTAATCCTTATATAAAAATAACAAGATAAAGTTGGATTAGTAGGTATTAAGTAACTAATCGGTTGGTTTTTTACTACAATACATGCCATCAAATATAATTTAGATACATTTAAATTGGTGTAGGATTATTCACTTTTTGGAAATAAAATAAAAATATTAAACAGAAAAATACTTCGATTTAATGCTAATATAATCTTTGAAAAAATCTAGAAAAACGCAAAAAAAAAATTAACCTATTTTTCTCTCCACTATATGAAAAAACTATAAATTTTTCGTTTTTCTTTCTCAACATTCCACCAATTCATATCTTGGGTTTCTTCAAAATAAAACACTTCAACCTATTGTGAATGCACACGATTGTACACCCGCAAATCTCTGCAACATCAAAAACAAAACATACTTGACAATCATTACATTTGCTATGTCCTTGGAATCAATTCCGATGGCAAACACCATTCAATTCTTCGACAATCGACAACAACAACAACAAAACACAATAATCAACCAATAATTGATTTTATATCAAATCAAAATGATAAAGTGATGATTGTATTCCAAAATTGGGCAGTTACGATGGTGGTGATCGTGATCCGTTACAGGAATTTGAAATGTTCATACGAAATTTAAACGAACGTCAGAAAATACTTCCAATGTGCAGGGAAAGGTACTGGGTATTTGAAATTGTATTATATAGATACAAATAAAATAATATTCAAGAAATTCTTTGAATAACAACGAATTTATTGAAGCGATTTTTTTCGGTAGCATAAAATAAATTAACCTATTCAGTGTAGGAGAGTAAATAGTTTAATATTTCACAGATTATTCATGTTCACTTCTTTTCATTTCGATTTTTATATGTGTGTACTGTATAGTTGACCTGTAGATTGAGATTTTGTTTGTTTTGATTTATTGTGATTTTGTCTAACAGCATGGCTCTCTGTCTTTCGTGTCGTCGAAATTGTCACTTTAAACTAATTTCACATGATATTTCCTTTCATAAAATTTCCAAAAACTGTCGAGTCAATAAAACCAAATACAATCAAATGTCAATTTTATATATTTTCCTCTTCAACACGATGCCTACCCTAGCTTCCTGGTATCGTTTCTAGTCGATGCACGTGGCGGAGCGATGCGAGGATGTCGTCATAGCGGAGTTCGTGTAATTGTACCACCAAAAGCAGCACCGCAACCAACACGGATAACATGTCGTTACGTAAAAGCACAACGAATACCAAATCCACCGCCACTGATGGAAGGTGAAGCTCTAGTTAGTCGGGTACTGGAGCTATCACCGGTCGAGGCTAAATTTTTAGGGTAGGCCAGATAAATTTTTTTCATCCGGCAAATCTCGAACCGTGCATTTTCTTGCAGCCCAGTCATATTAGAAGTACCCCATTTCGGTTCGCTACGACAGAAAGAACGTGAAATCATCATATTACGATCGGACAATGGTCAAACGTGGCGTGAACATACACTTCAGGACAGTGACGAGGCCGTTTGTGATGTCCTTAATGAAACTTTCGAGAGTAGTGAACTCAATCAACTGGAGGATCTACATACAAATCGAATTATTCGTATTGTAACGCATGATTTTCCGCATTTCTTTGCCGTGGTCTCGCGAATCCGCCAGGAAGTTTACGCTATCGGACCAGATGGTGGTACTGTTTCATCAACGGCAGTACCTCAAGTTCAGGCCATCTTTCCACCCAATGCTCTTACCAAGAAAATCCGTGTTGGTCTTCAGGCACAGCCCGTTGAACCGCAAAATTGTGCGAAACTTTTAGGCCAAGGCGTTGCAGTTTCTCCGGTTGTAACGGTCGAACCGAGACGTCGCAAGTTCCACAAGGCTATCACACTAAGCATGCCAGCGCCACGTGCTCATACTCAGGGCATGGTCAATCAATACTCAGGAAGTGCTCCAACTTTGCGTCTATTGTGCTCTATCACAGGTGGGCAGAATAGGGCAGTTTGGGAGGATGTAACTGGTTCCACGCCTCTGACATTTGTCAGAGATAGTGTTTCCTTTACAACAACCGTTTCCGCTCGGTTTTGGCTGATGGATTGTCGTAATATATCAGAAGCGTGTCGTATGGCCACCGAATTGTACACTTTCATGGCCAAGGTCCCGTTCATGGTTAAATTCGTTGTGTTTGGCAAGCGTATTAGTACCACAGAAGCGAAGCTTAGTGTGTTTTGCATGACCGACGACAAAGAGGACAAAACTCTGGAGCATCAAGAATTCTTCACGGAGGTGGCAAAGAGTCGTGACGTCGAGATCCTTGAAGGACAAAATATCTATCTAGAATTCTCAGGAAATCTGTCACCAATTCTAAAATCCGGTGAACAACTGAGTATGCAATTCTACGCGTTCCGTGAGAATCGTCTGTCCTTTACGGTCCGCATAAAGGATCAGGAGGACTCGTTCGGTCGCATAAGTTTCATGAGCGAGCCGAAAATCGCGAAGGGAGATCCACCTCAGACACCCTGTTGCATGCTTAACGTTTCTTTGAAAGAAGAGATGATCATCGAAGAGAATCATCGAGATTTGAACTCGAGCCAGAGAAGTCTGGATCACAGCTATCGCGTTCATCTGAACTCGAGTGTGGGAAGTGGCTTGGGAGGACACGTGAACGAGAATGAAATTCGAAAAGCTGACATCCGATTATCCGACATTTGCAATTTACTTGTCGAAGATTGGGAAGAATTGGCACATGTACTAAATGTTCCCCAACCAGATATTGAATTGATAAAAGCTGAATATCCTAGCGAACCATCACGACAAGCAATGGTCATGCTGCGCTTGTGGATGTCACAGGCCGGGCCAAAACAAGCTACCGGCAATAGTCTTGAGCAAGCTTTGCATAAGATTAAACGGTCCGATATAGTCGATAAGTGTGTTTTTAATTTGGAACTGGTAACCGATGAAATGGAGAAAGCTGTAGCCAAGCTGCAATTGGATCAGAGCGGTTTCGATAATCTCAAGGAAGAGCTAGACTTGGGACCGGGATCACGAGATACATCGCTGCGACGAAATCAGAGTTTGAATCGGAGCTATGCGACGGAAAAGTCCGACGAGAAACCAGAGTTTAATGGGAAAAATGATTTAGAAGAAAATCATGGAACCGATGCCGAGAGAGTGGAAAGTGCGTTGGTTTTTTGATTTTTCAATACAAGTATTTTACCAATTTGTCTGTTTGTTTTCAGTTGATAGGGAACTGCTAAAAAAAACCTTGAATATAGCCGATGCGCGTGGATCCAGTGATGGGCTAACGACACCACCGCCTACTCCTATCAGTATCACGGTGGGAGCGAGTCAGCATTTAGACAAAAGCCGAATACCACCCACAGCGCAACCTGAAGCTACTGATTTCACACAACAAGAAGGTATGTGTTTTTGAAGGCTTGAAACTCTCTTATTCCAATAATCAATTATATATGCTTTTACTTATACGTATATGTTGCTATGTAGCGATGAACTTTTTTCTAAATAATTTCTAATTTTATCATCTCACAAATCATCATTTTCTCATAAGCTAATTTGTATGTGTTTTACAAAATCTAGAATGAACAAAGCAATCAATTGCTGACCCCAATCTTATTTCTAGATGAATTAATGGTATAGTTGAACAGAAAAAAAACAACAACTATGCTCCCGGGCACTAGTTCGAACAAGCTAACTTTCTAATCCTGGGCTCTTTACCAATTGCATATTTCTAATCAAGAAAGTATTAATATGGTTTCTTCGCGCACCGATTTCAATGTATTCTTTATGACCAAAACTATTGGTTATACGTTAAATGTCATAGATTACATGTGACTAGTCGAAATATGTATTAACTCTCAAACCCTTAGAAGAAATAACTGCCTGTAATGTTGGGAATTTCGTAAGTTGTTGACAACGCATGAGGTGAATTACTTAGTACTCATCTTTTGATCTTGTCGTTTCTACCTTATTTGTATTCTATCATTATTGTTCTATTTTACCATTATTTTCTTCTGTTGCCACGTATGCATCTATATGTTATCCTATTAATATAACTAAATTGAATGTAATATAAATCAATGTATGCAAACATGTTCTTCTGTTCTAAATTTAAATTGGTTTTTATGATATCTCGCATCTAACATTATATGTGTGCGTCATGATGTCATTTTTCCTTGCATTACTTCTGAATCAAGCTGGTAAAAGACCAAGTGAAATAGTCAACAGTAACAACGTAAGCAATAGTGCCGAAGAAAAGCGGAAGGACGTTATTGTGGATGAAGTTGAAATACTTGCCGATCAAGTACTGAAAGATCTCGAACAGTCTGTCCATGAGCACGAGGAAAATGATCATTACCAGGACGAGGAACGAAGCAGAATCCCACTACCGACGAAAACTTCAACTCCAGTCAAAATTAAGACCATTAAGAAGCACTCCAAAGCAGCTGCGGCGGTTGCAAGCAACATGGGAATTTCACAACATTCTCGTCCGACTGTTGATGAAATCAAATGGGACTCTGGTGATGATATGACAACGACCGTGACGACAAATCAAATGAACAATGCAAAAGTGCAGCATGAAATTGACGAAGATCAAAATTCTTCTGCTTTGTTAGCATCGACTTGCTCGCCAGTTATAACAAATTCAATCACGACTACAACTACTGTTGCAACTAACGATAATGGTAATAATATCATTGAAACAATCACTGAGACCATTCAGGTTCATAGCGCCAGGAGCGATTCAAATTGTCCTCCAAAGCCCGAAGAAATAAGCACGTCCACCGTAATATCCTCCACCATTGACGAACACCAACCAAATTCAACACAATCAATTGAATCAATCCAGCGGCCAAACAGTGAATCAGATCTTAGCGTTACAGCTGACTCACCATACAATCAACCCCAAACTAAGCAGCAAGGTAAGCTGATTGAGAAAATAGCACAACAAAAATTATTTGGGTCGTCCAGTGATTCAGATATTGCCTTGCACGAGTCCGGGGCTGAACTAAGTGATGACGAAACAGGTACAGCTACATTTTGTCCTTTCCCGTAAAACGTCCATACCACCTATTTGTGTTTATTTTCAAACATCGAAGCGAAAAAAAAGCAATGCATCAAGCTTGTTACGAAATCAATCTGAAATATTTTTTTTTCCAAAAATGTTTTTTTTTGCACCTTTTCGGTCGGGTGATAGATTTATAATTTTGAAATATAGAAAGCTGGTGACTGACTGAAGCGAGGCGTATCTGCGGTGAAATCACAAATCAGGCGTACGTCAGATTTCTCTATCAAATGTAAATACAGTTACTCTTTTTAGCTGGAAAACTTATCCTATGCATGCACCCTCTTATCTCCTCCTGGCCCTCAAACATTATTTGGTCTGAAAGCCGATACTTGTATTTTTTTGGGTTGAACTACTTTTCGTTTGTCATTTTCTGTTTCGAGAACTCAGAATTAGAAAAGATATTCGTTTCAGTTTTGGTTTTAAAAAAAAGTCCCTTGTTTCTTCTTATATCAGTTTAAACGCTGAACTATTCCTTTGATTTAAGTGTAAACCATAAAGAGTGCTAAACACATACATACATACATACATACTATCGCCACAGTTTGTTTTCACTTTGGAGCAATTTAATGCTAAAAAAAACTCATGGGAATTTTTTGTGTTTTTTTATCTCTAAATATAATGGAAGTAGAAGCTGTTTTTTATCAAAACAACGAACAACCAACGATCGTGACAACAGTGGAAGAGAAATTGTCAACTAGGATTGAGCCAGGGTAAGTCGTGTGATATATGCAGTAAAATTATATAAATTGAATTAAAATAATCCTGTGCATCATAGCTATTTTATTTTAAGGGAACCAATCATAGCTCAAACGGAAACCAGTGTAACGGCCGCGAGTAATTCATGTGCTGCTGCTGCGGCCTCTGCGGTTCCAGATTACGTTGATCAAAAAATACTCAGTGACCTCAACGTTGAGGCACGATTCCTCGAAAGTCTAGCTGGCAGTACGGAAAAACCAATGACGCGTATTGTTGATAATTTCCTCGATGCCGAGAGAAAGCAATTGTAGACAGTTTTTAAGAGTGTGTATGCTAAAAAAAAATTAAATACCACTACAAACCCAAATTACTTGGAATATAGTGTGTAGGAGATGTCAAATCTAATTCAAATCAAATTTTTGCCTGCTAGCACTCATAATTAATATCCTCACAAGAAAAAAAAATGAATAACAGCTATTACCATGAAAATCAAATTTTCACTATGGTATTGCTTCAAGTGCCCGCTCCGTTAGAGATAATCGACTAAACACTGTGCGTTAGTAAATCAGATTTGATGATCTATTTTATCCATTTCCGGTTTTTAAGAGTTACAAACAGTTTTCGAATTCAATCGATAAATGAATTTTCTTTTCATTTTGATTTTCGAATTGTACTATAAAATGTCTAGAGCATTCAAAAAATGATTTGTACTATTTGTACTGTCTGTGTAAATTTATATCTGCTTATAGCACAGATACATCGAATTCAAGTTAAAAAAAAATCATCATATTTTGCAGCATCGCAATATTTTCCATACATAAAGTTTCCCCGTTTCGATTGTTTTCGACAAACAAAAAATCATATACTGACTAACGACATCAAGTACAATTTATCTTTCATCTAATTTAATCTTTTTTCATACAGGCTTCATAATTCTCCAAAAATTTCATCGATTTTCATCGATCTATGAATTTCAAAGGAATAATTTTCAAAAAACTTATCATTTTCTAACATATTTTCATTCATTCGTATATTGCATTCAATCAAAATAATTTTTTTAATTGCCTGCAATAATTCTTAAGTGAATGAACAAAAATTTCATGACCTACAAAATACAAACCTATGACGCTTATATATCAAAAACAACATAAGAAGAAAAAAATGCAAGTTAGATATTTATCTGTTTTTAACAGCTATACAAACTAATTATTTCTCATTCACTTCTCGCTTTTCTAATCTTGAGTTTGTGTTTTTATCTTCTGTTTTTTTTACACTTTTACGTGTTTCTTTGTCTTTGGACTTTTCCACCGTTGCATATTAACATAATCCGCACGGTTTACTTTTTGCTTTTAAGCTAATGTTGATTAGCTGTTTGCATCCCGCTCTTTGTTTTGATGCATCCCTTTGAGTTTTTTTTTTCGGCAGTTCTTTTTAAAAGATATACGTTTTGAACATGAAGTGAAATCATATATAACTCTGTTTTAATTCAAAATGAAAATTTTGAAATTGAGAAAAAAATAAATGATTATTACTGATAATATACTTTATAAAAGAAAAGAAAAATCATACACATTATACTATTATTAATAATTATTATTGAGAAAGATGAAAATGAAATTTAAGAATATATATTATGTATTTATGATAGAGTTGTGTCAAGGCTCCTCAAAATAAATTGAAAGTGTGAAATAAATGTAGATTTGTTGTATAATTTCATATATTTTTTATATGAAGTTTATCAAATAGAGAAAAAACGGTAAAAGTATTGTCCGTCTAGATTTGTGTTGCTAGAATTGTTTCGATTGAAATCAATGCACAAAGCTTTATGAAAATGGCGAAAAATAATTGTGATTTCAAAGGGTAAGTATTAAGGTTGTTTGTTTTTAACAAGAATCAAACCCATTTTCTATTGTTTCAGTAGGAAGAAAAATTTTTGTTGATTACTCAAGATTTCTAGCGAAAAAATACTTTGAAATTTTGAAGCGAAATCTCTACGTGCTCGGCAATTCAAAAATATATTATCAACTGGAAACGAACACAATGTAAGCAGAATATAGTTTAAGATTTCGAATATGTCAACGACAACACATGCTAAACTCAAGTTAAGTGAAAGCCAAGTTGGAAAATATTCTTCAGGGTATAAAAAATAACGTGAAACGAAGCTTCGAAAGGAGTGATAAAGGACATGGAATGAATATGTGACCTCAGATATTATATTGGCAATATATCAATGATTATATAAATTCTCCAACTAACAGTTTTAGAACCTAGGAACGATTATGCTGACAAAAAAAAAATGAGCGCATTAATTCGTCTGAAAAATCTGCAAATTAATCGTAATTGGATGCACTCTGTAAAACTGACAAAAACTGCTGAAAGAGATTCCCATTTCAATTTTGTTGTATTCAAACTTTTCTTGCTGCAGCATTTGGCGCTCGAATAAACTGAGTTGATAAAAAAGATAAGGACATTAGACTTTGAACACAATCGAAAAGAAAAGATACGAGCAAAACCCAGAATTTTTTTATGCAAGAAAAGAAAATCTTAAAGAATATCAAAGAATGAAATATCTAACAAGGGACAATTGTTTGCCTATAATTTAAACATTGCTGCTGTGATACTCACAGCTTAAGATCTGAGAAGAAATGATCAGCATCTGGCAAAAATTTCGATAATTGCTTATATCAGGCTCATGCACATATGCAAAGCTTATTTCAACTAACAAAGACAATATCTAAGAGGGTTTTATAAACGTACTGACAAATGGAAATGAATGTTCTCTTTAAAAAAAAAGGAAACAGAAAATTTCAGTGGACCAAATTTAAACTCGATTTTGCAGTTTTCCTCCGTCGATTATTACTAACAACAGCATTGCTCGTAAGTTCGACATGCGATCAAACTAATTCGATCATCTTCAAGATAATTTTATTCATTGCAGTAGTTTGAAATGCGAAGAAAAATTGCTAATTAGTAAATTTAGAGGCTTTGAATATATGGCATTAATTAATAAAAACATATTTTTCCAAAATTGATTTCTATTGTTTTATTTAATTCTAATGTTTACAAAAGCGGAGTATCTAGTGGAGGTTTTTTTTTTGTACATCTACCACGCGCCCAACGTGGGGAACATTTTTGGG
Source organism: Nemotelus nigrinus (assembly GCA_947369275.1). Lineage (NCBI taxonomy): Eukaryota > Metazoa > Arthropoda > Insecta > Diptera > Stratiomyidae > Nemotelus > Nemotelus nigrinus. Next base: position 1,814,952 of record OX376376.1, read on the forward strand.
CTTAACTCGAATACGTGCCCCCAATTACCATTAGACAATTTTACCGACTGTGTTTGTCTTTTGGAGGGTTTGATTGTTTGCTTGCTAATCATCACAGTGCTGTCTTTTCATCTAGTTTCTGTATGTTTTTGAGTATTCTTCTTCAAGCTTTAGCCACTGCTACGACCGGAGGAGGAGCAGGGATCAACAATTGAAGAATAATTTACAAAACCGTACGAAATGAAGATAAGCAACGAATAAAAAACAGCCCCAACAACAAGCACAACCACAAAAACAAAAAAAAAACAATCGGTAAAATTGTACAACAGCTATGGGGGCACGTAGCTGTTTCACCCAATTTTGTTTTATCGAGTATTAGTTTAGCTTGCAGAAGACCTATAATGATGTGTATGGAGGATAATTTTGTTTGTTCGTTTTTCTTCAGTGTGTTATTTTCGCGTGATCTTTTGTGTTTTCTTCTTAAATTTTTGACTCCTGCTACTTCTCTCTGATGGTAAATGCTATTTTTTAATGCTATTTTGACACTTGATTGGAAATATCTTGGAAATCTGGAATCGATTTAGCTCATTCGAGTGAAGCTGACAACAGTTTAAGATGGGAAGCTGACAACAGTTTAAGATGCCAAAGTGTATACGCTGTGTTGGTAACAGGTACTTACGCTGTGTTGGTAGCATGTACTTACGCTGTGGCCAAGTATTAAATTCAATTAATTTATTGATCACAGAATTCATAACAACGGAAAGGCTTACATACTAGAATTAACCTGTGTAGTAGCCTCTTTATAAGCATCGCTTGTGCAAGGAGGCCTATTCAACTCTTAGGTCTATGTTTTATCTGTAATGGTTTAACACTTGCATCTAATTAACAATTTATAGATAGAAGATTAGTTACTATGCGGACTTAAATAGAATTAAAAGTTGCTTTAAATTCTTCATTAGATATTGTTAGGAGCCATTTTTTTACATTAAATTTGAATCTTTCAAACGGATTAATATTCTTTAAATATTCAGGGAGTTTATTAAAACACTAAGGTCCAATGTAGGAATCAATTTTTGTGTTTGTGTTTTGCGGCAAGCGGGAACTACCATATTATTACCGTTTGTTCTTGTGGCGAGGTAATCTTGAGCATTGTTGAGTTTCGGGATCAATTTGGTTGTTGTAGATTGCTTGATTGTCTTGCAGATAGACTGTATAAATTTATGAACAGATAAGTAAGCATCATCATCACTATTGATAACTAGTTACCAGATTTCATTTCACGTATTTGTTTTTTTTTCTGAAATTTTCCTTTTCATAGAAATATGAAGGTACCTGAAAATTCCAAAAAATACCCGCACTGTCAGAGAGTTAAACACATCCTTATTTTTACTAGACACAGACCTTCTCTTCATATATATAAATTTTTTTCTCTTTATATTCATCTGCGAGGAAAATATCACAGGTCGACGGAGAGTTTAAATTTAGACAGATAGTTAAAAGTTTTATATTTTATTGTTTTAATCTCAATCTCGTTTGAATCTGATTTTTTACACAAAGCTAGTGATTTCGATCGCTGTGATTTCCTCCACCCAGATTTGGTTCGCTAGCACTTCGCTCGATATATTGTGATTTTGAATATATAGTCGCTGCTACTTAAAGTGATTTTTTGTTCACTGTGAAGAATATTAGTGATTGTAAATAATTATGTTAATTGACAATACACTTTTTTTTATAAAATAAGTGAAAGTGTTAAACTATAGGTTTTATATTTTTAGACATAATTTATTTCCTATACTTTTACTTTTAGAATTTCGCATTCTCCACTTCATCTTTCTGCCCAGCTTCAGTCAATTTAAATAATCCAAATATGCCTTATTTCTTTTTCGCATAATGAAAACGATAATGTTTGAGTAGATTTTGGAAACGAGTTTGTTGAACTAGTGCCACTTTAGATTCCACTTGTTTAGCAATAACTTGTTGACGGACATTTCGTTCGATTTGTCGACGTAAAGCCGGCGGTTGGGTATCCAGTTCGTAAAGAAGATGCTGAAATTATTGTTTTTATGTTAATCTAAAGCCCAAAACCATATGTATCTTTCTAAGAAAAACATAAATCGATCAAAAGCGAATAAAAACTCTTTGGTTTCTATGTTGAAGTCAGGATTTCAAAAATACCATTAATCGTTGGTGAATTTTTTCCAATTTATCTATTATGCTGTGATCTTCTTTTTGTGGAATATCGACTGATTTCATATCCAATTTCAATTTACGAACCATCACTGGAACAATACCTTCGAGCAGAGGTCTAATTTTACTGAAATATGCATGTAAATGTGATATTTTATAAATAATGAAAGCATTTATTTTCGTTAAAGTAAATTAAAATATTTGAAAATGATAAACATTATAGGAAAGGTCCTATACTGTACTTTTTGAGTCCTATACTGTTCCTTGTGATCTGTGACTTAGCCAATTATTTTTTACTTACCATTGCTTTTCAGTTTGGTCAATGCTCTTTAAAAGATTTCCACTCATTTCACGTAGATATGCTGATCGCTCTTTCATAACATTGGTATCCTTATCGAAAGGCTTGGGAATCAAACGTCTAACGTGAGCTTTCATCTGAAATTAAATAATCAAGAAATCGAATTTCTCACAAAAAAAAACTTTTCAGTCTAAGCTTTAGTAAAAAAAAACATTGAATATAATACAAAATAATAATTTTCAAAGTAAACCAAAAATCAAAAAAAATCGAAATATTTATTGCGAATAACTTACAAATTTATGACGAATAATTTCGGTAAAATGATTAATCAATGCAACTCGTGTTAAATGCTGATTGTAATGAGAGATTTTTCGTCGAATCGCTTGATAGCTCTGTTAAAATACGAAAAATATTTAAATTAATTTTTTTTAAAAAATTTACCGTTCACTGATCTTACACGTTCCCAAACTGTAACATCCATGTATGATTTTTGATCAAGATACGGTCGGATCAATTGATTCAGAAGCTCAGTGATACGTTTTGTTTCATGTGGTCCATGTTTCATAGGTATTGCATCGAGAAATGATGCCGTCTCGGGTTGATTGATTAATCGATTGAATTTCGCTATATCATCACATGTATCGCTAACATGATCAAAATATTCCTAAAAAATAAAAATATCTGAGTATTTCTAAAGGAGCCAGACGCGTGTATAGCGCTTTGAAATATAGGGGGCAAATATCCAAGTTTCTTTAATATTCAATCAAGTACTGTGAAGGCTTGGAGAGGGTATAGGACGATATAATGTGTAAAAAAAAATTGCCCCCATCTGTGCACAACAATGAAAGAGACACTATCCCAAAATCTAAAGTCTAACGTGACTTACAATTATCGGGCGATAAAATCAAATCAAATTTCCGTCAAAACTTACAATTAACTTCAATAAGTAGCGGAATCGTTGATAAACACTATAAATTCTGGTATACAATTTCTGATGTTCCATTTCTAGCTTGAATTTTTGTACTTGCATTTTTTGGTCACTTTGCAGATCGTTCAATGTTGAATATTTCTCTTGCATATCGTTAAATACATTCTGTTCCATGCCAGAAAGTTGTTCGAAACAAAACTGTACGAGTAAATGAAGTGTTAAATTTCAGTTATTGGAAAAGTAGTAGAGATATACATAAGAAAAAATTATTAAAAAATTAATTAGAGAAATCTAGGAAAGAAATAAATAAGCTCTTAGACTAAAAAAACATTCACTTCACTAGATATATTTGGAGAAAAATATCCTACAAGGCATTCACTACAAATACAAAATTGTTCAAAAAAAAAAAATATCTAAAACTGTTTATAATCTCACATTATAAAATTCCATAATTTCGTCGTTGATTTTTTGGTTGTACTGAATTTTTTGTTGTTCTTTGAGCGCAAGCTCTTGATTTGTGTAGAGGAAAAATTTCGTACGTGTTACTTCGCGTAGCTTAAGGACATCACTGGAAATATGAGATGAATTTCAATATAAATTTTGTTTTTCTAATCATTATTTTAATAATTTAATTTATATTAAATTTCTAATTTCCTGAAAATTTTTTTTTAGGATCTACAATATTGCTAACAAACCTCTTCATTAAGAATGGTCGAAGTCTCTGTCGAGTATTTGTATCTATTATATAGTTGGGATCAATACATGCTGCATTGCATGGAACCGGAGGTTTATGGAGTTTTCCATTCTATTATGAAAATTATTGAAACTGTAAGTTTTCGTTTTTATTTCATCTTTAAATGTATAATATATAATAATTTAAAAAAAAATGAAAGTAAATAGTAAGATAATCTTACTATTTACTAACATCTCCCTAAGATGTCACCATTTAAGCACTGAGTTGCATATGAAATGGAAATTAATTGTTTGTTAACCAATTGTTAACAAAGATTGGTTTCCATTTCATATGCAACTCGTGCTTAACTTGTGAGGCACGAAATTGTTTTTGCATTAAGAAATTGTTATTCTTTATTTGAATAATCTTTACTACATTTTAAGAAAAAAAGGCAAATATTTAATGATTATTTACTTATCTCGTAGTTGAAAATTTATTTGATTTCTTCAAATTAATTTTCCCCTTACATTATCAAAATCATTGATGAACAATTCAGGATCACCAGCTGGTCTTGAAATTTCCTCATCCGAAGCGAGTAATCGATTATCGATAATACTAAGTCTTTTCGACTTAGATTTTGCTGACATTAAAGACACAAATCATAATTAGACAACATGAGTGGCTGATATAAATGACTGCGTAAATATTGACTTACATTTTTTAGACGATTTTTTAATCTTGTTCATATTCGCGGAATCTTACCGATACTACACCAGATTGTTTTCGGGTATTATTAAATCGATATGAATCTAAACAAGTATATTGCGGGCTGGAACTTTCATTTTACCATAGAAACCAAATATGAATCGTACATATTGGTTCTTAGCAATTATTGATTGCAGATTTTTGCAATATGAATATTATAATCAGAGCAGTAGCTAAGCCAAGATAATCAATTGAGATATATAAATCCCAGAGGTGATTATCGGTAGTTAATAATAGGCTTTGTAAGGCTCATAGTGTAGGTTAATGCAACTCAGATGCCGAATCAAATGACATCTCTGGGATTATTGATTTTTTATCAGTTATCTCATTGAGCTTGTTGAGAAGAAGACGCTCAGCGATGTTTCTTCTTGGCCTCCAGTTTTGTGGGATTTGAAAGCGTTTGCCTGGTTAAGGCAACACAACAATAATCACTGTATTCCAGATCTTTGTGAATCTCCTTGTTTAAAAGATGGCATAGATTCTGTACGTCAAGGCCTCCAGTGTATTGTCGGGCAGGGCAGATATTTCAATCACTCAACTTCACCTCAACTCAAAGTCTACTTTTCATCCAACATCAATCATAATAAACACAGCATAGAAGGATTTTACAATAAAATTAATTCGAAAAAAAAATTACAACAAACAAGCAGTGCGCAAAATAAATGCGATATGTATGTAAAATCTATCGAACAGAGATATGTGATCTTATTTCGAGTTAGAATGTGTATTGTGAAACAATTATTATAATTTTCGATATCGATTTTCCATGTGGTCTTCCACCTATAAATACACTTGTAACAAGTTCCAATTCGATATCCTGCGGTCCCTCTAAGCTGCGCATTAAACTCAATTCGATTGAGTTGCGTTGTCTCGTTGTGCTGGATAGATTAAAAAATGTCATTATCAAATCACCAGTTGGGGAAGTCAGGGTATGTGCTATGAAACTTACGAAAAATGTTGCATTGTTGCTTTCTCGACATTCGGCGGTGCTTGGATCCGTGCAATTTTAAAATCGAAATCGATGCTATCGAACTGCTGGTTACCTTTCAGAGTAAATAAGATTCGTCCTTGTGGCGGTACCATCATATTCGAAACGAGCGTTATGAAGTTGTATGAGTAATGAGACGGTTTCAGGAAACATTCGTCGCCTTCGCAGTAGTTTGAAATTCGTATGCACCGGCTACATGTTTAGGACAGAAATTAAATGAATGTGTTATTTGTTGAAATGGGCATGTTTCAACTTACTTTTTCTGATTTGGATCGATCTTGTATCCGTACGGACAGGGAATTACTGTGCACCGGAAGCTTCCTCGTGTATTTGTGCATATTTCATTGTGACCGTTACAAGTTCCTGGAATTTCGCATTCATCAATGTCCCGGCAAGAGTTCTTGTCCAGCCCTAGCTCATAGCCGTCCGGACACGCGCATTCATATGATCCCGGAACATTGTTGCAAAAACCCATACAAAGTTTGTAGGATTTGTGAACCTCGCATTCGTTCACGTCCAAACATGTCCTGTTGTCCGTATGTAGCTGGTAACCGGCATTGCACGCACACCGGTACAAACCGTAGAAATTAATGCATTCCTGATCGCACAATTTCGGGAATTCCGTGCATTCGTCTATATCCATGCATGAGTGTTCGTTGTTCGGTTGCTTCCGGAAACCTTGTTTACATTCGCATCGATACGATCCAATCGTGTTCACACAATAAGCATTTGCTGGACAAACTGAGTCATGTTGGTATTCGCATTCGTTGATGTCTTCGCAACGGCGTTGGGCGTTGACCATATGGCCCGGCGGACATGAGCAGATGTATCCTCCAGGGCGGTTCCGGCAAATTTCATCGGGACCGCAATTATTCTCGTTAGTCTGGCATTCATCGATATCTGCAAATATAATAAATTAACCAACAAGCTGAAACTGATTTCGAATTTCTTACCCACACAGCGACTTCCGTCTGGAGTTGATTTGTAGCCTCCAGAGCACAGAAGTAAGTTCTGACAGCGATAGGATCCATTGGTATTTATGCATCGCTGATGTGAAGCACATCTATTTGGGATTTGACACTCGTCAATGTCTGCAATGACGGGAACGTAAGAAATTCAAAAAGTAATAGGCATAATCTTAGACCCACAATGGGCGCTATTTCATCTGCATAGCCAATAAAAATACATTTACTCACCGACACATGCCCCAAGATGATTCCTACGGAAGCCAATCCCACAATCCTGCGGTATATTGGCATTATTGTATCGCTGCCTGTATACTGGTGCATATTCCGAGCTTAGCTGGTTCACGCTTTGCGAACTCGGTCGTGGTTGAGGCTGCTGCTGCTGTTGCGGTGTATACTCCCGGTTGTAAGGTGGGACATATGAAGTTGTAGATCCCGATCCCAACCAGCCACCATATGGTGGAACTGGTGGTAACGGTCTAGAAGGGATTCTCGAAGCTGGAGTGATTGGTAATCTAGCTGTGGTCGAGGCTATAGTAGTGTTAGGAGCGATTGGTGTAGTTGGCTTGGGAGTTGTTGTGGTTGTGGTTGTTGTTGTGGTAGTAGTAGTTGTGGTGGTCGATGTTGTTATCCGTATACGATCGCAGCGGAAAGACCCTTTTGTGTTACGACACTTGTAGCCCGTTGGGCAGTCATGTCGCCCGAGCTCGCATTCATCGTCATCTGCTTATAAAAATCACTTGATTTAGGGTTTAAATCAAACTTGTTTATCTTACCATCGCATTCACCAGTCTCAGCATTTAAAACATATCCTGTGCCACAACTTTGAAGCCGAATGCAAGTATATGATCCAATCGTATTGTCACATCTCTGCGTTGATAAGCAATTGTGATTGTTAATCTGGCACTCGTTTATATCTGAAATCAATAGCAAAATAAATTTTCGTCAAAACTCGATCACGCGTCTTTACCCAGGCAAGCATCAGTCGTTGCGTCCATTTTATAGCCAACTTTGCATTCACATCGATATGCTCCGAGCTCATTGATACAAATTTGGTTGCTATCACATGCCATTTTATTTATCAAGCATTCGTCAACATCTGTTACTCAGAAAAAAAAGAAGTCGAAAAGAATTTAGTAGCTAGGAGGCTATGGCTTACCCAAGCACTTCCCATGCTTTGAAATGTAGCCCGTTCGACATTTGGTCTCTTGCTCGATCGGTGACGAAAATTTATGATATTTCGGTGGAAGACCGGGAAAATCTCGAGCCGGACTGGCAATAGCAATCTCGCGACACTTGTAGCTTCCCGGTAGATTTTCGCATTTGAATCCATCTTTGCACGGACGCTCTAAACATTCGTCAATATCTGTACAAACATGAAATTCGATTATTATGAGTGTCTGAAAATCCTTCAATTGTCATTCTTACCTTCGCACTTCTTTGTCTTTGTATTTAAGACAAAACCCGACATACATTCCATGGTAGATCGATCCTGACAAGTGAATCCACCACGACTATTCAGACAGGTTTGAGTTTTGGGAGTACAATCGTGTAATTCCTCAAGACACTCATTGATATCTATGTTGTTTTATTTTATTGTGTGTCTGGAGTTAGAGCAGATCATTAAAGCTATTTTACCTTCGCATTCTTCTGTTTTTGTGTTGAAACGGAATCCATCCTGGCATCGTTCTACCCGTTTAACCGTTAAACATTCAAATCCTCCAATCATGTTATGACAATACTGATTCTCGTTGCAATTAGCAGCTCCGGTTAGACATTCATCAATATCCTCACATTCGCTAGTTCTTGGATTTCTTTTGTAGCCCGGCTGGCAATCATCCTCACTACTGGATCATGAACAGAAGAAAAATGAATTGAAGCGAAATATGAATTTATATTTCGTTGTATGGAGACCATTCACACCAGTGCGGTGCAAAGGTGGGGCCAAAAGAGGGAAATTGCCTCCTTCATTGCATGGGTACTCTTGAAATTTCGTTGTTGCACTTGGTCCCGTATCACACCTGATCTGTACCTTCACAGTGCTTGAATGCAAACTAAAAACATAGAGTTCCCACTATTTCAAAACCCTGTGCACACCTAGGTTTCACACTACCGATTGTGAGCTATATTCAATATTAAGTGTTGATTTGAAGTGAAAGGTGGAACTAATCAGATTGAATGAACAGAATTCTTCTGTCAATTCCTGAAATGGAAGGAAAATTTAAGCACTATTTTACTGACTTACCTTATATTATCATTATCATTTCCATCAGCCTCCTCATCGCTGGCGACATCAACCGGTTTTGCAAGCGCAACTGCTGCTTCGCTACCTTCTTCTTCGCTGTCTTCTATCAATTGGCATGTAACTCGATTTTCATTCAACTTATATCCGGGCGGACATTTACAAATATATGAATCTTCGGTATTCTCACAAAAATGCGAACATAATTTCGAAAACTTGCCACAAATATCATCATTGTCCGACAATACAAAAGCATCTTCGTTGATTTCATTGCAACACAATTCATAAGATTCATCACGTGCCAAATACGAGAATACTTGTGATGAACAATTATTTCCACTTACGGCCACCGCCAAACCAATTTGGCATGCATTACAACAATCCTGATAGATGGTCGAATTGATTTGCTTATTACCATCGCACTTTTCACCTTCTTTCGCCGCAGCACGACCGGCCATACAATGTAGAATGCCCAATTCTTTGCTACAGCAAATACCGAACGATGATAGGCATAAGCCACGCCAAACTGGTGATATTTCCACAGCATATTCGAATTTCGAACAATGACCCTTTTCTACGGCCCATTTCGATCCAGCACTGCAACATTGTCCGAGCTGTGAGAATATTTCACCTGCGAGTTAAATAAAAAAATAAAAAATATTTAAATTTAAATTTAAATCTTAAATAAAATAGACATATTTACTAGAAAAAAACTGTTAACAAATTATATACGATTTCATTAATCATGTCAAATGAGCCTGTGTTAAAACTTCCTGCTAAGACTAACAAAATACAAATATTAACTTCGAATATGTGATTGAGCCCAATTCGTTCCTGAAGCTCTTTTGTTAACCTACATCGAACTGCGCTTCTCAGAAAATTATGTACTGTTATGCTCTACAGCAGACCACAAAGGACACGACCTTGAGATGCGCCCATGTTGACCTCTCGTAACTAGTGAGCATTCCTCAAAGAAGAGGATGCCACACTGTTCTTGAGGAGCTTGTTCGATAAAGGATATCAGCTATGTACCAACATCCATCACCAGATGGGCTTACACAGTCAAATCAGGCTCCGTTCCTCAAAGGTTCCGTGAATGTCCTTAAGACTGGACAAATATCAAAAGACACTAAAGAAAATTCCAGGAATCTGGGAGCTTAAGAAAAATTCTAGGGTTCTAAAAAAAATCTCGCAAGTTAAATAAACCAAGGGTCTGCGAATTTCGTATTGATCCGATGATTGCATTGGGATTTACTATAAGGATGCAAAAAACTTTAGGGTTACTATCCGCAAAAGTTTTCAAATTTCCTACATTGTAATGTTTGTTGTATATTTTCACTACTGGCATAGAATTGCCCACATTTCAAAATCAATTCTATCAGACCTGGTCCTACTTAAGTCCAATATAAATTTTAAATTTCAACTGTATCTGATTATTGGGTCGTGAGTTTCCGTGAACAGAAGTTTTTCATGCTAAAAATATAGGTAAATTTGGGAAGGGTTACCGTTCTAGTCCGACATTGAATTTCCAAAATTTTACTTTGACTGTGTAGACAAAGCATAAGATTTGTATATGAATTGCGTTTTTTTTTCTTAAAAGCGAAAATTTTTCAGGCGAGTCAATGGTTTGAAAGCTTTCACTTTCAGCGCCTGCAATAGCTACAGGATTGCCAGTACCTTCATACAAAACTATATGAGTATACAGCTAAGAAACATTAATATTTTCTGTAAGTTTTGTAATGATTCAATAGCTCTGTCGAAAGTTATCGCAATTCAAAAAATTTCGAATTTTCCCGATCTCATTTTAGGCACCTAGCTCACACAAAGGGTTAAAAATTCCCAAAAACCTTATCAAATCTTTATTAAGAACACGTTCGAAATTCATTTCGCAAACTTAGTTTTGTTTTGAAAACTATCTTTTGATAGAATAATAGACATATCTAAAATATCACTAAAATGGCTGCCGGCACCAAAGAGTTAAAGATAATTAGCATTTGATGAGACCTGGATCTAATCCGCATATACACAAATGTATCCTGAAAGTTTCAGCTTAATCGAATGGCGCATTCCCGAGGAATAGTCATACTGAATTTTTTTTTTGTTGATATGTATATATATATATATAAATATATATATATATATATATATATATATATATATATATATATATATATATATATATATGTATATATAGATATAGTATGTACATATATATATACATATATATCTATACATATATATATATATATATATATATATATATATTATATATATATATATATATATATATATATTATATATATATATATATGTACATATATATATACATATATATATATATATACATATATATATATATATATATATATATATATATATATATATATATATATATATATATATATATTATATTATATATATATATATATATATCTATATATATATATATATCTATATATATATATATATATATATATATATATATATATATATATATATTATATATATATATTATATATATATATATATATAAATATGAAATAAAATAAAAAAAACTAGAATAAATTTTTGAAACAAATATCATACACATACCTCCACTATTATCGGGCCAATAAATCAATATAACACAAAAATATAGTAAAAAGTTACTGGTAATGCTAATTATATTTACAGACATTTTTCACTTCAATCACATCCGACTTATTAATCAAATTCACTAATTGCACACCACACATAAAAGAATCATAGAAAATCGAAAATTCTCAAAAAGAAAACAAAACTTTTCAGCACATGTCGCAAAATTAAAGAACCGATCGCATGTTTTAACTAAGTGCTAATCGACATATTTACTCGGACACCACACAACTCATGTATCGAGGAAATCTTGGCGGCTCTATTTCAATGTGAATTCTTCTAGACACACGTCTTTTTATTCGATTTTATTTCACGTTGGACGAATGTGAAAAGCATCCGACCGAGACATGTGAAAGACTGATACCATTGGGGGACCATTTGCAGGAGCACATAAACGTTTCAAATCAAACGGTCTTTGAAGGAAACGACACTGTTTGAAAACAACACCGGGTGTTAAGAGATAGTTTAAGCAAAAAATGTAGCATATGTTCGATTTTAACCCTTGGAATGCATAAGGACTTAAAGATAAACCCAAAAATTGACTAAGAATTATAAAACTATATTAGCACGATGACTCGCGCTGGCAGCAATCAAATAAGATCGACGACTGCAGATATGCAACGCTTCATAAGTTCTACGGAGCACGAAAGAAGCCGGGAATCGTAAAGATCAGCAATATTAGTTTAAGCCTCACCTCAGTCCTCATTTTACACCTGGGAGAGTCCACCACGGAATTGGCGGACTACCTTAACGACAACGACTTACAGTGTTTACTTTTGTGTGGCCTGTAGATAATCCACGTTAAGAGCCCGAACATGGTACATTGAGTGACCGAATTATGATTACCACAGGGTAGATTTCATTGTGTATTATTGAAACTGGATTTAAACCTCAAGTTTAACGTTCTTTGATAGTTTAGCTATGTATTAAATTGAATGCAAGTGAGGTCACTAATAATTTCCAGCTAAACTATTTTCTTAAAAAAACTGTTCCACATTCAGACTGGTCATGAAATTCAACCACCCACTGCAAAACTTGGTCTTCATTCACTTCCAATCATCGTTACGGCTTGGTTTATTTACTTTAAGCTTTATCACCCCACGTGAGGTTTATTTATTCATTCGATTTCCTTCAGATTTTTTCACCTCGTTGTTGTTTAAACACTGATACGGTGATACGTATTGAAAGACGATCGACTGGCTATTTAACGTACGAACTACAAATAATGTGCGATCGCTGTTCATGGGTGCTCTCAAATCAATTTCGGGGTTTTCATATAGCATTGCAACGTTTTTATTAAAACGGCGAATTGGGAAGTGGAATTAGAGTGGGTATCAACACAAGGTCCATTCGTCCATAACGGAGTGCTTTGTCACTAGAAAGAAGAAAAAAAAAACAATCAAAAACCATCTTCCCCCAGAACAGGTAAATTTTCCTGGACTGGGCTGTGGGACTGCAACGATGATGACCACTGTACACAAAAATTTCATCAAGTCTGCACTGAAAAGGTATTAAACTTTATGTTGAAATCTTCCTTTAATTTGAAACCAATCCAGACTAAAATACTGACGAGGAATTAAAATCATGAGCGTGCACAGAATATTTATATAGATTGGGGGCAAGCATCCAAATTCCAACCACACTTTGGTTAACTTTCAGCCGAGTGCTGTGTAGGAGCAGAAAAGGTGTAGTACGTGGTAAACTGTAGCTGCAAGAATTTCAAGAGTAGTTCTGTAGTAGAGGGTTGAATTGCCCCCGTCTGCGCACGCCACTGGCTGCAGTCATGCACTAGATCTGCTTTCATACGTTCCACAATATGTTTCCTGCTTTTAGCAAATAATGCATTTTTCAATCTGACACTATTGCACTTAAATGCAACATTCTTATTCCATTGAATGCCCACAAGTGGTCCGCATTTAAATACCGCAAATGACGTCATTCGATGTGATATGCTAATAAGATTGACCCTCTCGACAGATACGATTTCACGATCCGCGAGTGGATACACACACTCAACGAGACGACCCATCAATCGAAGAACAAACAAAAAAAGTCACGTGTAGGTAGTGCATTCCGCACTGCTATTAACTATAGTGACACTCGAAGCCGACTCTCGTAATTGACCCTTGCCTCCAAAGTGTGAATATGAGCCATTTACACAATTTAATAAACAACACTGCATTATTTGCCGATGTTCTGAGATGTATAGTATTGAAGGTTTTAAATTCCTGAGTGTGTGAAGGTCGATTCGATGTAAATATCGTAATGAATGTGTACTAGATGGTCCGTTATTGACAATGCTAAATAAATTTAGCTTAGAAGTATTGTAACAGTTACGGATTTTTGTGTTAAGATTATAACTTGGGAAAAAAGCATGTATTATAATGCGTGTTATAGCTGGAGAAAAAAATTGAAGAGGAAGGGGGCTAAAATCTTGAAGGGTGTTCAAATTATAATTCGCGTACGCTCTCACAATGCTTCATATTAATCAAAATCAAAATCTATTTTTTGTATGTGCAAAATTTGAACTTTATTATTTAATATTCGCCCTCAGTACTGCTGCCACTCTTGCCCGAAAAGCAAATTTTCTCAGTTGCTATTTCACTGGAAGATACTTTATAAGATCTGCCGGGTGCGTTGATGGTGGCGAACGACTTCAACGCGATAGCTTTGTGTGTGGTCAGTGGTCAATGCCAATCCAGAACACTCGAGGAAAATTAATTATGGATATGGTGGCTAAATTAAACATGGCTGCACTAAATAGGACCTAAATAGGACACTAAACACCTACGTATCGTAGACCGGGGTTCGGAAATGTTATACCTGATATAACTCTCGTTTCGGAAGCGCTGTCAGCGCCGACGAGGGACTGGAAGGCGGGAGTGGAAGAGTACTCTGGCTGCGATCATTGCTATATCAGCTTCTGGCTATCAGAGGAAAACCAAAACTCGCAAAGCTTCAGATCTGGTCAAATGGGTCCAAGTGGAAAACGATCTCATGGTCCGTCAGGAAGATATTACACTGTTCACTCTGGAAAAACCTGGTAGTGCGGCTCTCAAAATGAAAAACCGAAAGGCCCCTGGCTCCGATAGCATTCTAGCGGAAGTGCTGAAAGCTGTGGTAGAGGACCAACCATCACCGTTGCTTCAAATCATAGATATAAGAAGAATGGATACGAAATATCAAACGAATGTCTTCTTGCCCCGCGAAATATCAAACGAACGTCTTCTTGCCCCGCGAAATATCAAACGAATGTCTTCTTGCCCCGCGAAATACACATTCTTTTTATTATAATAATATATATATAAATATATATAATAATGTTAATAATATATATATGTATATATATATATATATATATATATATATATATATATATATATATATATATATATATATATATATATATATATATATTTATATATATATATTTATATATATATATTTATATATATATATATTTATATATATATATATATATATATATATATATATATATATATATATATATATATATATATATATTTATATATTTATATATTTACATATTTATATATTTACATATATTTACATACATATATATTTATATATTTACATACAGTACAGTACGAAGTACATACAATACGAAGGGCCGGTGGCCTTTTATAAAAATCAGCATGGGCTCTGTAGTATTGAATCAAGCAATAAGAAGAGTTGAAAGCTGGATAGAAAACCATGGTCTCAAGCTCTCGAAAACTGAGATTGTCATGCTAACGCAAAGAATAATACCAACCCTCATACCTATGACAGTCGGTTCCAAAGTAGTCGAGACCAAAAATCTGCGAGGTATCGCCAGTTGATATGAATTTACTATGAAATTATAGTTTGATTTCCCTTTGATCTAATGATACATGTATTTGTCACTTATTTCGGCAAAGTTTCCTATGGTTGTTAGTTAAAAGGAAGGAGTATATTATTTATAATACATAGAAACAAGTCGGATTCATAATCAATTTAAAAAAAAATCAAAATCACATCATTTGTTCTACATATTATATATTCTATGTATTAGATTTTATATATTATTTTATAGATATTATGTTATATATATTTAATATATATTAAAACATAATTCTATGTTCGATTTTGACTTAAAGTAACTTTATTTACTCAACAACTTTGTTGAACTCTAAATATCTCATATTTTATTTCAAATATCTTGACCGCCCATCACAGCTCGATGCGTAGATACTTTCAATTATTCTACGATTTTTATCAGCAAATCATGATAATTGCCCTTGAAATTCACTTGCATATATGATTATGTATTTCTACATATATTGATACATATGATTGTGTATATTGTTGTTGTAATATGATTCATATTCTGTCAGCAAATTATTTTCTGATATATGATAACGATTTGAATACATGAATTCAAATAGCAAAATTTTTTGCGTATTTCCGAGTGATTGACTTAGTGATGATAAATCTAGTTCAAATAGTGGAAATAAACAAAATAATAACTTCAACAATGCTTCAAAAATATCACATATTGATGGAAAGCCAAAGTGTATCATATTCATGTGTATATTAAATATAGCATTATTCTGACGTCATTTAGAAGATTCGATAGCCTGCCATGTTCCAAAATGTAGTTACGATGCGGAAAGGAAATTTCAAGTGTGTGAATTAGATTCTTTTTTCTGCAATCGCTGCTAATAGTGCTATTATACAGTAATTCGAAGTTGAATAATTTTTATATAATGTAAAGCCATGAAATTTTCGACATCTACATTTCCATGTAATTCGAATTTACACTATGATGAAGTTAATTTTAAAGCTAAGGATAAGAACTGGCACCCAGTGTGTGGAGTCTCTGGTTCGAATCCAGATACGAACATGGACGCTTTGAGTAAATCTATTTCTGTGTCAAATGAAGGGTTAAGTGAAGCTTAAACTAATCATTCCACACCCATGAAAATTACAAATATGAAAATAGAGTCCATCTATCCCTTATCACCGCCTGTGATTGCTCAATTCCTGTGATTGCTCACTTCCTGTGATCACTCACTGTCTGTGATTGCTCACTGTCTGTGATTGCTCGCTTCCTGTGATTACTCACTTCCTGTGGTTGCTCACTGCCTCTGATTTGGCATCTGCTAGCATGTGATATGTTGGATAATCACATTCAGCTTCAGATTAGTACAAGCGTGACCTGGATTTTAATTCTTCAACATTCATAGACGAATCCGTTAATCATTAATGCTACTACCTCCAGACTCTTGACATATGTGTTCTGAGAAATTTTCTGAGAAATTTGAGAAAAATAAAATAAAAATCGAATATGTCTCTATCAACAAGTTCACTTTTTTATTATATATGTTCATATATATATATATATAATATAAAGAATATAAAGCTACTATTCTCCTCTCAAAACTTTTTTCTATTTAAAATTTATGTATACATATATGTATAGAAAATACATAGTATCCAAAATACATCGTCAGATGCGACATCATATCCTTTACAATATTATTGATAAATATAGCCTTTTTCCATTTTATTTTTCGTAAAATTTTCTTTATATACAGCAAGGCAAATGAAGGCAGAATTATATAAAATATAATATACCGCTAATAATTTTGTTTGTAATTTTGTTTTCATTTTACGTAGACTGTGTTCAGTAGTTATTTATCCGCTTATTATCGCACATATCTAAAACATAACATGATTATGCTACACGAATCAAAATTTTACAAAATTCAGAGGTGTGTCCTGAAGATTTTCACTTCGATCTAGTCGCGAATAATCGCTTCAGCTGTCGGATATGTAAAAACAATACGCGCACAATCATACCGCGAAAAATAACAATACAAAATACTTTTTTGGCGCACCAACGAGCAGAATATTCGCTATGCACAATCATATGTCCTTGAATATCCTATGAATTACGTTTTGGCACAGTATTGCGAGCTTGGAACATATTTTGATTATCAATTTACGTATTGCTAAAGTAATTGCAGCGTGGCCAATGGTAGGATATGGGTAGATGCTATGAAGCTTCCATATCTCGATGAACTGTGACTGGAGCTAATATATGATGTGATGAGATTGAGGCTTGGAAACCATCAGGCGGAATAACAGTTTGGCTAGGATCCAATGGCGGATGAAAACTAAGCAATGTTTGATTTGGTGATCGATCCAGATTTAACTTGACTAGTGGAGTTGCTGCGGTTGTTTGAGTTTCAGGTGATAGTTGATTTGGTCCCATGATTGTCAGAATATTGGATGGACCTTCGATATGTTGTGGGTGAAGATATGGTTTGCTAACTGGATGATTAATAGGACTGGATACGGATGTGTTGATCGACATTGAATCTGCTGACATCGATAAACTCTTGTGGTTGATGAGAGGTTCAACGAGAGTGAAGCACATGTGTTCAGAATCCTCGTGAGGAGTCATGGTAGAGTAACCGTGGTCAGATTCACCATTTGCCGGTCTTCGATAGCCTCCTGTCGACATATGATACGGTGAGATATCGTTCACATTGATGGCATTAGCCAACGGATGAATTAGATTACGGTGCATCATGGTTCCACTTATGGCTCCTCCACCGCCGCTAAGGTCATTATCATCTTGCGGTGTAATGTCGTCGAAAAACAAACGCGAGAGCGGCACACCGTAGTTCTCATCCTGCATGGAATCCATCCCATACAGATGCTCTGAACTGTTGTCAAAATTTTGCCTATAGCAGTACATGGCGAAACCCACCATCAAACAGAGAGCAATGATGGTTCCTCCGACTGGTCCAATTGCGGAATAAGCTGGAGCCGTGGCTGGTTCAATTATCGACGATCCCAGATCTCCATCGCCGTATGGAGTGGCCGATCCTAAAAGTCCATTAAAGCAGGAATTCTGAGCAGTGCAAAACGGCGTAGCGAATGGGTTCATGTCGACATCCAGTTGACACCACTCACATCCCATTACACCCAGACATTCCGTGTGAGTTGTGTAGATCTCGCAGTTAATGTTCACACAAGACTTCACTACGAGACTCCAGTCGTAGCTGAGTGAGTTCACCACAGAAAGTCCTTCAGTTTCTGGCTCACAATATTCAAGTGTTGAATTATTTCCCGTTCGATAAGAAGTCTTGAAATTATCACTTATATTCAGCGGACACTCGCAAGGGCACTCACAATCAACCTGATCCATCCTATTGCAGTTCAGGCAAATACGATCGACAGTGCTGCATGGACAAAATGCTCCTCCGTCACAAGTCGAATTCAGTATGGCTGCAAATATATTGGTACCAGGAATAGTGGTTATTTGATACTTTGTCCGCTCTCCGTGTACAACATTATTCGTCAGAACTTTAGTAAGCGACGTATTGAACTCGTAATAACGCTGAATAATACGGCTCTGGAATGTAGCACAAGCTTTTTTCCTCACTAAAATCTTATGATTGAGAATATCATTCGCCACGAATGACTCCTTATGTGTTATATGCTCAAACGGACGTCGATTATTCATAGCCAATGTAGAAGGTTCCATCATGCTGGGATGGGCTACTAGATAGCCAACGTCCTCAACCAACAAACATTTGATGTTCGGCTCAGAGCAGAGAGGAACCGATTCCAAAAGCATTTTATAGAAAAATGCATAAGGAACGTCAAGTGCGACAACTCCAATTGGCAAGTCTCTGTCGGCATTATGCAGAGCATTCGCTTTACCCTCAAAAATCGTATGAGCTATTGTCACTATATAGCCTGCACCGCCTGCATCCAAATACGGTTCTGTCACCACTATACGACCGGGATGTCGAACAGCTTTCCGGAACCATGATCGGCGAGTTGGTTCCAAATCAGTTCCTAGGATGCAACCCGGGTAAACTTGCAAGACACCGTTCGTTGTTGCAATGTAGCGACGTATTATATATTTTTTCAGAGCACCATTTTCCAGATGGCGTTTCTTCAAGTACGTCATAACACGCAATAGTGCAGAAACATCACTACGGATTTGACTTTGCAAGCCGGGGTTAGCCAACAAATTGGTCATATCTTTGATATAAGCCATAATACTTTGAGCGTTGTGAGTTCGTTGGGTTTCGTCTTTGATTTCACGGTTGTTCTTGAAATAAATGAAGGGCGACTTGAACGCTGAAGCCGATAGGAATATGGTTCCGGTTTCTGGAAAACATCCGTTTTAAACGGTTGTCAATATTTATCCGAAATTCTGATCTTACCTAATGTCGCAATCTGACGAAAGTGTCGACAGATTGGCGTTTTTGGTGGCGGTATCAAATCGATTCGATGATATAGAAGTTCAGAGCTTGGTGTTGGTTCGATACGATGTTTGTAGCGTTCGTAACGAGGTCCATCAGCAGCAGTATGAACGCTCGATGACCCACCACGCGTTTTCCACTGAGCCAGGGAATCATTTCCCATCCGGGTTATTGTTACAATACAAACCACATATGCATTGAGAATGCGAGACCAAGCGTAGGTTATCTGGGAAATACAAATTAGTTTTCATTATTGCGGAATGATGAATTTTCAAACCAGTTTACTACTTACATTCTGCATGCCTCCATTCCGACTAACTGATGCAGTCTCATTTCCTGCTTGTCGACTAAGTAGAGCAGATAATAAGCTGTCATTTACATCAGGCCGAGTGCCCAATAAAAGGGCTGGCTCAAGAAATGAAATTTCAACGGGATATGGCGTCTTGGATGTTGCTATTGGTCGTTTGAATGCCGGATGATATATTACCATGCCATCAGTATCAATTAAGAATGCATACGAATCGGATGTTTTGTGATAATATATAATATCCTCAGCTAAATCATTCAGGTACATATTTACTCCAGCAAGACCGTATCTAGGAATCGGTTTCGTTATCGAAACAATCACATCTGTAAAAAGTACTTCAAAATATTAAAAAAAAAAAACTCAATCTATCTTTTAAGTCCACAAACCTTTGGTATTATAATCCAGAACAGGAAGATGGTATTTGATTTCTTCTGTTACGTATTTCGGTTTGAATAGCGTTCCAAAGACCGATGTGCTTGTTTTTACGATTAATTCCGGGTGACGTTTTGTTATTACGAACATGTTTCCGCGCAACTTATGTCGATCTGAGTGATACCAGCTCGAAACATTGATATTGTATTTCGAGTAGTTCTGCTGTGCAATGTCTTGCAGAAATTGTTTTTCATACATTATTCGTTTTTCGTCTGCAACAAGAAATTATCTATTAGCGGCATTTCATCATAAGGTATATTTAGTTAATTCTCACCTAGAATTACAGCACATGTATTAATAACAACCGGCTCGTCCAGTTTAGCTTGACCCTTTGCCACAGTATCAAGTACAGTCATTGCTTCAGTGAACCGGCTGAGCAAACCTCGGCTAACGTAGATAAAAACCAATGGAGTTTCTTTCGAAACGTTCTGCCGAAGGAGCAATTCAAAAGCGTACTCAAAGGCCAGCGAGTGATTAGTGGTTTGTTTCGATGGTGTTAGTAGTGCTATGAGCCGCTGGAGCTCATCTTTTCGGTCCATGGTAGCTTCGTATCGAAAAGTTTCATCTTCATGTGAGTTGAGTCGAATCACTTCGGCGTGATCATCAATGAGTACGATTGAGATTGTATCGTGCCCTTGAAGGATCTGAATGATGTTAGAAACTATTGGATATCAAATATTATTACTGTACGGAAATCGATCTTAATGAAATGAACTCACCAAACTGTTTCGATAGATCGAGCTGTTCACTGCTCAAAGAATTACCATATTCGACGACTAGAAACACATGTTTGTGACGAATCGCTGAAACGTACAAGTGACGAAAGTTCAGGTCATTAAAATAATACTGACAGTTGTGATCACTAGCGTGATCGTTGCGTGATAGAAAGAAAACATGCTTGAAGTTTGATGTTAGGCTTTGTGCTGGTAACGGTACCGCTGATTCCGAATCACGTGTATCAGTCGTCGAACTGTTATACATGGAAGCCTTCGACATTAATGGAAGCTCAGTGGAGAATGGGTTCACAAACGTATTGGCGGTTGCTGTTCTTCGCAAAGCGTTGACAATCTGAGTGTTGATCGTGAAATTCAAATCGTCTACGTCACGGAATCCGCTGATTTTCAAATAGTTCAGGATCTGAATCTGTTTCTTATTGTAGTTCTGCTCGAGTGTAAAGTCATCAAACGGACAAGGCTGAATAAGTGTATTCAGGAACACTGTATTGCTGCTGCCATCTTGCTGCTGTCTTAAAGTCAAGGATATGTTTGACCCGATAAATTCACTCAAATTGTCGAGAATGTCATGGACCACCTCGATTTTACTACGTATTCGTGATGCCAGGATAGTAATTGTTTCTTCACTGGTATGAGCATTAGTATAGCTCATAGCATCGAATATTTCCTGGACATACGTAACGCCTAGTTCGAGATTTCTTATATGCTTGAGTCGAACGTCCAAAGGTGCTATGACATCGAGGATGTTAAAGGAATTGGATAGAGATGATGAAGGTGGCACTGGGATCGCAGCTGTTTTAGCCGGTTTGGGCGCTAGAGCTCCTGGTCCCAATGCTACCGCAACAGATGTTATTCGCGTTAGCAATGGAATTATTGCCTCTGAGACATTTTTTACAGCAATACCAGTCGTATTTCTTTCATCAGAAATATCATTCAGAAGTCTCAAGCTGTTATTTGCTATTGTTACAGGGTAAGATCCACCATCACTGGCTTTAGGTATGTCAGCAATTGCTTCTTCGCTTTTATCGCCGGGATCCGAAATAGGTTTACTTATAATTATAGGAACAATTCCGTGAGCTAATAATATGGACGGGATATGATGGCGTTGCTGTTGATTTGTTGGTGATATTTGTACACTGGGCTCAGCACCTCTATCACCGGCTCCATTACTACTAAAATACAGAATCAAACTGAGCTGTATGATCCAAGAGTAATGGCATTTCATTGTGTTAAAATTCTTGTATTGATTGAGGATTTTTCGTTGCTAAATGCCGGATTTGTTTCGGGCCTGAACAACCGTTTTGTTTTCGTAATTAAGGGTTGGTGTATCTGAAAAAAATCGAGAGAGAGAGAGAGAGAGAGAGATGATATTTTTATTTTGAATTATTTAAAGCGCGGTTTATTATAATTTTAAACTTTCCCTTAAATGCTTGCTTATCTATTTATTTCCATTTTAACAGGCTTGAGCCCAACTAAAAAAAAACCGAATGAGTTAGAAAACCAAGCGAAAAAGAAAAGCAGACACTCCATAGCCTTCAAGCTATGAAAGAAGAATTCTGTGATCAACAGTAACAAAAGCTTTTGAAAAGTCGGTGTACATCACAGCCACTTGTTTCTGTTGATCCAAACCAGGAGCGATCCAGCTAGTAAAGTATTTAAGATTAGAGGCCGAAGATCAACCTTTGATGAAACCACGGGAAGGATGCAGGAGAGAAAGCAGCCTGTTGTAAACCAATCCGTCAAGAACTTTACCAAAGAAAGAATGGAGGGAAATGGCACGATTGTTGAAAATGCAGCTTCGGTTATTCGACTTGTGGATGGATGAACTATTAGCAGATTTCCAACTGCTTGAGAAGGTCCCGGAGAAGAAGCTGCGGCTAATAATGGATAAAGGAACACACAAGGACGATAAGACTGACTTGGGTAACAGGTTCGGGGTTTCCGGAAAAAAAGTTAAAAGTGACGTTTCCGTTCTACTAGTTTTTACAGAAACAAATAACATCAAAATAAACAGTTGTAAGAATTACTGAATGGTGGTACCAGTATGCTAGAACTCGACAGCAAAAAAAGAGAAGCTAGGACTTCAGCAGAAAGTACACCATTTTCTGAGTACGGAGGAGCTAGGTAACGCTCTTCGAGTAACTTTCGGAACCGAAACAGAATCTATTGTACCTTCAGACAACTATTTGGCTCAATTCTTTCGAAAGTATCAGAATTTGGCTAATTCATTCTACAGCGAGGAAAACTGTAAATCACTTGTACAAGTAACGGTTGGTGCTTCAGATGGAGCATAAGTGCCAATTAATGTCATTGTATAAACTGAAAAATATCTTTGATTTGTCTGAAAGAGGAGGTATCTTATTTGGATACGGAATCTAAGAGCGGAAAATCATATTTATAAAATGTAGGCACTCTGTTTAAGACTCCTATAAATTTTTTGTAACAGAATTTTTAAAGATTGTTGACGTCATGAAATAGTTACGAGAATTATCGTTGAATATATCAACCTTATTATCGTCCGGTCTACACCCGTAGTCTGATCCTGGCATCTCTACACAAGTCTTTCTAACCCTTTCCAGCTGTTATCTACCACAAAATTTACCGCAAAGAGTAGTTTCCAAATTCTTGAATTTGCCTAAATCTATTTTCATTGACTTGAAGTCCTGGAATTGTATCAATGCGTTTTAAGGCTCGTCAACTTTTTCTATGAGCTTCTAAGACGAATAGTCCTAGCCGTTCATTTGATTTTAAGCGTAAACAATAATGACATTGGCTGAGGCACAGGAGCTGCACACAATTTTATTCCAGTAGGATTATAATGTTTTTCCAACTTTTGTTGTTTGTTTGTTTTCCGATGGTTTTCCCTTCTAATGTCGAAGTAGCAATGAAATATTACATTTAATTCTCTCGTATAAACTACGAAAACATTTATCTAGACAAAAAGAACAATTCAAAACTTACATCTTTTATGTTACAAGTATCATAATTATTGTCATGACAGGCACCACACCATTCAAATTCGATGAGAATGAATTGTTGTTGTTGTTGCCGCTGCTTCATCACAATATCCTTTATTATTGTCGGTATTATGACGATTTTCGAACATGAGTCCAAATAGTGGAGAGAGATCCATCATATCTCCCCCTATCGTCACTACCTCGATTTCAGACACCTCACGGTAGCAGCGGCTTTGATCATTTACCGCCAAACTTGTTTTTGTATTGTCTTATTTCACTGTGAAAACTCAATTGAATGCAATGCACAGCTTGAACACAAAAACCTTATTTGTAAAATATTCAGGAAAACACGAGAGGATTACATTTGCACATTTCAAAAACAATCTTTCAATCGAAACCCGGGCCTTTTCCGAACACATACGAACACACTGGATCAAAACATTCCTATGCGATGCCAAAAATTCACAGGCACATAAGTTCTTGAATATCTTTCGGCGGCGGCTAGCACATCAAACTAAGATCTAGGTAATAGAAATATAGCTATATACCTATGCCTTTGCCGCACAAACTCCGAAAAAAAGAAACAAATCAAGACGAAAAAAAACGCTCAGTTTGATTCAATGAAAGACACAAAACACGAAAAAGATAGTATCTATCGCAAACAGGCAAAGCAATGTGCCGCACGTAGTCGTATAATTTCGTATCTATAGGTTTCACATGTATGTACGCGCAACGAGCAATAAGAGTACTAAAACTCGTACCATTCCAACGCCATATATTCTTCGTAGGACGGTGGTGCAGCTCGATGTTGTGTATTAGCCTCTGTATAGACGCTTTGATCTCAGATCAGGTTTCAAATAATCCATTTTATCGCATTTAAGTACTTGTATAAATCGAAAGTCTTGTGTAAATTATGTATATTCAGATTACATCAATTAGTTTGACGTCTGGAATAGTCGTATATCCTTGTTTATTCGATATATGAAGAAAAACTCATTTCAAACTAGCGACATCCTTGCGGTTCCGAAAATATCTTAGTTCTGAACGAAAAATTATTATCTGACCACATTAATCCCTTTAAAAAAAATATTTCTCAGAATGTAGACAATAGACCCGAAAACCGATTCATAAAAGGATTTTATTTATAAATTACAAAAAAACAGCACAAACTGATCGATTTTGAACATGGCTTCAAACTGATGCTAATGAGTGTGTTAGGGGCCTTATACAATCGGATGAAAAACCAGTCTTGTCGCACTCCGTACGTCGCTTAAGAACGCTTATGCCTTCTTGAGATACTGCATACCTTCTTCAGGCATCTACTTCATCTCATCATGAGATCAGATCGACATTCTTCTCTACACTCGCACATTTTTTTTCAATTAATCTTCAGTCAATCCAAATGCGATTAAGAAGGGAACTTGTGGCTGGTCCCAGCCATTCATGGACGAGAGAGAGCTCAGGTGGAAAACTAGAAAATATCGTCTGTTCACATAAATTGAATCAAATTGGACGTGGATTGTGATAGAAAATCGAATGCTTCAAATACATATTGGCCAAAAATCCACTCAGGCTGGGAGTGAGCCCCCCAATATCAGCCCAGCTCGCACCAAGGAGGTGTACACATATTGGCCATAGCCTCTTTTGGTCTTGCTTGGGCCAATATGTATTTCCTACATAAAAGGATAAAAATCGAAAATGATATGAGATAATATCGATCTCTGGCTCTAATAAAGCTTATCATTTCGTATGCTGGAATAAGTACTGCAGGTAAAACTAGATTTCTCGAAAATTCGAATTGTTCAAAAGATACAAGTACTCATCGCGTCGCCTACATCACCCAATCCGTCAACAGTTTGAACCAAACCCGTCAAAAGGTTGACGTCACTTCCACATCAAGAGGTGAAGGGGCACGTCGAATGACTTGGACTGAAGATGGCGGTAAATCATCAAACCCAGTAATCAAATGTCCGCCTCCAGATTGCTCCCTGAATCAAAAATCACTCAAAGTACAATGCAACGGAAGCTAACACCAATGATATGCTAAACTGGATCTACTAAAGGAATGGGGGTTGTGAAAGGTTATTGCAGCTAACAAAGATTGTCCTGGTGAGAGGCAAACTGTTGAGAGGTGAACACGGGAAGCGATTCAAGGACATGTGATTGGGAATGGAAGAGTATGCTAACATAAAGTTGTGGGAGCTATAAGTTGATTCTCATAAATTAATTTTCTCACGTGGACGAGATCACCCAAAACAAGTTTTGGAACTCAAGTTCGGCGCCATTCGTAGTGAATTTTATAATTAGGAAGTTATCAGGCTATCTCAATCAGACCAAAATCCAGCACTTGGAGCAGGGTGCTTCGTTAATATGGATTAGGGGCTTTTACGGCCATTTCTAGGGCAAATATTTCTTTTGTTTTGCCAGATTTTAGCAGGCTCTTGACGGGACTTCGATCTAGTTGAGATGCCCTGTCAACCTCCTCCTTATAAAATTCGCTACGAATGGCGTCCAACGTGGGGACTCAGAAATTAATTTACGAAAATCAATATCACAACAATCGCACTATAAGGTAGACCGGGGGAATACCGCCACTTTAAGGAACTTAAATTTTTAGTCATAAATAAAAACATATTTATTAACAAGGAAAATAATTTATACTATTATACACACTTTTAAGAAACTTTATATAAATTATGATGACTGCAACTTTAAAGAAAATTGTCATGAAAAATTAATTTCTGAGCATCTACACTATGGCAGGATTACCCGGTATACCGGGGTAATGGTAGCATATACACCGCACGTTTAGTCCTAAATATCTCAGTAACGGTCACGTGTTCAGAAAAACAATGTATGACTAATTTGTAGCTTAAAAAATTTCCAACAAAAAAGATACTATAACTTTTTCTTGTAACCATAACCGTTTTTGAGATATATTGATCTAAACATTTGCTACTATCAGCATCCTCTTTCTCAACGGCATGTTGATATTATCCGATTTTGATTATGACTTGGAATGTTTGTGAGTTTGTTGTTCTATGTTAAAGAGGCGCATGAAAAAAAACATGCAAACAAACGTATCTACCACACTCCAGGGTAGATGGAAAAGTGTGACCATCATCTTCCTTGTCATCACACAATTTTTGTACATTAACTTCATCCTCGTCCTCTGAAGAACTTTGAAAACTAAGACGTTTGAACTGTTTCTTTCCAGATTTGTTCTTTTTCGCAACTACCTTACTGTTTTTTGCCTTTATTGCTTTGCGTTACTTTAGGTTTATTTTTGAGGTACATTTCCAAAACCTTTGCCGCTGATTTTCTTGCAGCTTGTTTCTTTTTCTTTTTTAATGCCTTTTCCTGTCTTTTAGCAACTATGTCTCCTAAAACTTCCTGCATTGGAGTGTTTTTTTTTTAAATTGAAGAAACGCTTTGTTCCACCTTTACTGCAACCAATTTTGGAATAGTGGAGAATTTTTTGTATCGATTGAAGAAACATTTTTTCAGATGCCAGCTTTTGAACGTTTCCTTTTGAGGAGTAAGATACGCGCATTAGCCAATCTACGGGCTAAATTACAAATTCCTCGGCAGCATTAAATTGAATGTTGTCTTCAGCTTCAACTATGGACACCTCTCCTGCTTGTTCTTGATTTTCAGAATCCGGCTTATCTGGATCGTCAGTGGCTATTGGCAGGTCTTGAGCAGAAAACAAATATCTTCCTTAAAAGTGTTTGGGTACAGTTTCGTCTACGTTGAAAATGCGCTTTGGCCTAAAGGCATGTTTTATCCATTAAAGATTCTAGATTACTGAAGAAAATAGCAACCACTTGTTTACTGAATCCAATCATCCTACTAATGCTGGTTGCGGAAGGCTTTCCTAGTAAAATTTGCGGGGTTTTTTTTTGCGAAAATCAGCTCTTCAGCCATTCTTCTGATAGTATTGAAATTATGTTGTATTTTGAGGTCTCCTGCTACGTCAAATGCCATACACCTTAATTCAGTAATAGTAATGCCGTAAAAAAAAGTTTACTATTCTTAATACTGTTTTTTTAAAACGTCTGCTTGTTCCTAGTTGAAAACAGGATTTCTTCCCATTGTGGGGTTCGAAGTTCTATTATTTCTGTTGAACCGTCAGCCCAATGCAACAGTTCTACCTACTAAGTCATCCTGTAAATCCTAAAGCTAAAACTTTGAAATGATTTCAGACTCCGAGTTTCTCGTGGATCAATTAAATTCTATTCATAGAGTCTGTGAATTTCCAGGTCTATTTTTTTGCAAAACTAAATGAATCGTCAATGCATTCCGTGTGGGTGTATCAAGATCTTCATTTCCGACACCTAGCATTGCTTTGCGAATGGTATCGTGCAGTTGTTTTCGAGAATGAATAGTTTCGGTATGAAATGTGGCTGGGATCTCGATAGTATATTAATTAATATACATATACACATGAATCAACCGGTTCGCTTCACCAACCAAGTTCGATTGCAAATAGATCCTTTTCGACGCATCAGCCAAAGGTTCGCCATTTATTAAATTTAAAATAGGTCCCTGAATTGACTCCATTTTGAATAATCCCCAGAGAAGTTGGAATCGTAGTTTCGGGGAGTCTTATTGATTGACTTGCTGTTGCAATTTCAACGTTGTGCTTAAATCAATTTGCTGCAATAAATTAACCACTGTAGACTTGCGCTGTTTCTATAAGTTGATGAATTCTATTTCATAATATGCGGCTGATTCATGTTATTTCACCATTATGCTGTCGTGTTTATCACTTATTTCCTTCCAGATCCGTCCCAAATGTTCTAGATTCTGGGGATAATATACTTTAGATTGTCACCACAGAATTATCAAAATCTTGCAAAATCCGCTTTATTGCTAATACAAGTGCCTTTTGGGTATCGATCAACTGTCTTCTTAAAAACTAATCAATACCTTCTTTAAAACCAATTAATGTCTTCTTAAAAACTAACTAATGTCTTCTTAAAAACTAATTAAGTGCCCTCTGAATAATTAGCGTATCCTGTAACTGCTCCTGATAATAATTTTCAGTCCATACATGCTGTCTGAAAAATTATTGCAGCCTATAAATGTCCTCTTGAATTTTTTTGGATTCTGTGCATTTTTTCAAAATGTAGTTCATCCTCGAAAAAAAATAAGTGCATCAAATTTTTTATTAGTGCACCCCGTAAGTGCCTCTGAAAATTCTTCATCGCCTGTAAATTTCCTCTTACAATTTCTTTGGTTTCTGAAAATGTCTTCTTAAAATTTAATGCTAGTGTAATCAGCAAACCTCAGAATAATTAATGCATCCTATAAAAACCTGTGAAATTTTTTAGAAATATCGCCCATTCGACATTCATTATCAAGACTCCTGTTTGCTAATTTCCACCAATAAGAAAATACTTCCATAAGCCAATGGACCAAAGCACGATTTTGGCAATATGTTATATTACCTGCACTTGGAAATAAATGTCCTTCAGTTCGTTTGGTGGCGTAACTGAAAGCAACAGATTGTAATGACCGTTAGTAGTTAAGTAGGGTCAATGAAAACTAATAAGCCAATTTAAGAAAAAAATGCCTTAAGAACATCTTATTTTCAAGTTTTAATTATAATTATGACAATAATTTTTGTTGTTGTCGTGTTTATCATATCTTCTAATTCCTTTACATCATTTTTTCCTTGTTTTATCATCTTCATTTATTTTATATATATATATATTTACGATCGATCATTTCGCGCGAATTCTTGTATTCCCTATTAACGTGTTTTGCTTTTATTTTACTTTATTGATTTTTTTTCTAGAAAAAAAAGAGAACTTTATATCATCTTTTCTGTCTGATGCTTGATTATAATTTTTTTTTACTTACATCGTCGTGCGAATCTTAATTTTCTTAATATTTATATATATTAATTTATTTTATTTTTAATTAGCATCGTCATGATCTCATCGCTATTCTCTTTTCATTTTTTATTATTTATATTATTTTTGTTTTGCATTTTGCTCTACTTCTTTCTCAATTAACATTCGCATCTTATATCAAAAATAAAATAAATTACAGTCCTGTTCTAATAAAATTTCTTCTGTGTGGGTGTGTGTGTGTTTAATGTAGCATTCAATAAGTTTTTCGACCCCATCACCCACTCCCTCCTCCCTCGCCAACCCCATTTAATTAATGTGTCATTCAAGCTCCGCAATCGCTCCCACCGATTAGCTGCTTGCCGTTGTCAGTGCAATCGTTTTTTTTTAATTGTTTATCGTCTCGTTATCGAATATTGCGCTTAAACCGGGGAAAATATACAATGAATCATATCATATTTTTTTTTTACAATTAGCTTTGATCTCGGCACAGAAGCGGAGGGAGTGTGGGAGGAAGAAAACAACATTCAATCGTTCGTTTATCGCAATCTATGGCTTATCTATTACAATGTATGTTTTACTGTTTCCATGTTTTCTACCAACATCACTTATCTCGACGCACTTAAATCACTTAACTTTCTCATTGAGAATCATTAAACGCTAAACAAGAACATAAAAACGAAAAGAATTAATATAGTTTCTCATTAATCAAACGAGGATTAACGTCATCGGCCGATTCCACAATGCACTTCGATCACTTATTCTGGTCAGCATTTACTTGCCTGCACTTAATTTCTGGCCCCCCCAACAGGAAGGAGCGACTTTTTTGTTCCTACCTGAGGTAAGGCCTGGCAAAGGAAGGACAATCGATGTACTACTTGGGGACGAAAAACGATTGGTTAGGATTGTTAGGCCCGCCAGCACCGCCGCCACCCGGTTGATGGCTCAGCTGACTGCGCGTTGATGTCGCGTAGAGCTGTTGTTGGAAGTTATGGTACTGCTGCGCATAGTTGGGATCTGCCGTCGAAGGTCCAACAAATTGTGATGACTTGAATCCACCGCCGCCCGCGTTGCCACCTGGACCACCACCAACGGGTCCTTGACCGCCACCCATCGACGGCGGTAGCGGCTGGGATGCATCGGGAGGTCCGCCTGGAATCATTTGTCCGCCGCCGGGTCCACCTTTCGGACCACCGAAAATTTGATGTGCACCAGGTCCAAACATCGACGGGTCAGCATTGGGAGGTCCATTAGCGAACGGATTGTGGCCGGAGCCTGCGCCACCGCCTCCCATGTGCGGTGGACCGGACATTCTAATCATAGCACCTTGCCCGGTTGGTCGTAGTCCACGCATTAACATATTCTGACCCATCATTGGGCCGCCTCCTTGGGGTCCGCTCATTCCACCCATTCCCATCATGGCATCTGCTCCGCCACCACTACCATCTAAATGACTCATGCCCATTGGGGCGTTCGGTCCTCCAGGGCCAGTTATTTGATTACAGTTCGAATAGAAATGCATCGATTGTCCTTTATTGTGTCCTCCGACTCCGCCGTCCATTGAAGACATCGGATTCGAGAAGCGAAGAAATTCTAGACTTGGAGGTCCTCGCGGGTGGCTCCCACCCCCTACTTGAGGCCTCGCCGGCAGATATTGTATTGTGTTCGGTGTGCTGGCTTTCACTTGTATATTTGTTCCGTTGCCATATGGATTTCCGCCAAGTGATGGACGGCCCATCATTCGATGGTGTGGCGGCATTCCTGGTCCACCAGGGCCACCCGGACCAAAGCCGGAAACCATCCCTAGCTTCGGCGAAATGGACCGCGGGCCACCCATCATTCCCATCGGCATTCCACCACCGGGATTATTCACAACGCCACTGCCATTGCCTGCATGCATACCGTACTGTCCCATACCGCCTGATCCAGAGCCCATCATTCCGCCGCAATGGTCCATGCCAGCCATCATACCGTCGACCACATGATGATGCCCACCTGCCATCGCCATATCGCTCCCCACTAGGCCCATCCCACCATGATTTTGAAACGTGTTCATCATCACATTCGGGCCACCAGTTCCGCCGCCTCCTGGTCCACCGCCGGGGCCAGGTCCGGCACAGGATGGCTGCCCTCCTCCGCCATTTATCGATGTCGGTGCATTACTAGTTAGTTGCTGCGACATTTGCGCTAGTGACGAGATCGGATCGAAGTGCGATGTTTTCGCAGGTGGCGGGCAACTACTATTCGGATTCAGCGGCAAATTGTCAGCTCGCGCGCAAAAGCTGCCGCTGTTCTGAACCTTTAATGAGACAAAATAGGAATACGATATTAGAGTAATGTTAGCATTTAGCCTTCAGCTGTAATCACATACCTCATTGCTCGACGATTTCGTTCCATCCAGAAAACTATTTCCAGCTCCGCCCATTTTCATCATCGACTGATTGCCAGCAACACTGTTGCCGCCACCCGTTGAGAAGTTCATTCCTGGACTAACTGGAGGGAACCGAACCGAATCCACGTCACCTAATGACGGGGTCCGAGATCCTTGCGGGCTTGGTCCCGCGCCACAATTATTTGAGTTGCTCGCTCCACCACATCGCGACTTGTCACTATCGCAGAAGAACGCTGGAATTACAATGAATATAGGATTATGATGTGTCTAAGATAAAATATATAAATTTAATACCATTTTGCGATGTATTCGATGAGCCGGTATTTGGTGTTTGCGGACTTGACAGCAATGGGAAGCCTGCCGATCCTGTACTCGTATTTACGCTCGGATTACCTCCTCCGCCTGGGCCAGAGGCAGCGTTTCCTGCGCCACCATTATTGCTACCGGCCGCCGATGAGTTGCCGAAACGATTGTCCAATGCCGATGGCGTTGTGTTTCCGGATAAACGATGGTCTGGATTTTTCGCACCACTGATCAAAGTCCCGAAAACAGAAAATAAAAATTAGGGGGTCAAATGAACAGAAAAAATGCTGTTACTTACGGTGGCGAGATAATACTTCCATCCTTGAGTGTGGTGTTTGGCTGCTTTTGGATTGTCAACTCCTGCCCTTCAAATGTGTTAAGATATTGAATTTGTTGTGGTGATGGCACTGGCATCAAATTTGGTTCTTTTCCTGTATATTTTTGTGTATTTGGAGGATAGGGAGAGAACCCGGGATGTAAAGAACCGAAATTAAAAATTTACCGAAATCATTGAACTGAAAATTTGTCGAAATAAAACAAAAACAACTAGGATGGTAGCGGGCGAGATTCGGGAGGACCAACATAACT
Organism: Nemotelus nigrinus; assembly: GCA_947369275.1. Lineage (NCBI taxonomy): Eukaryota > Metazoa > Arthropoda > Insecta > Diptera > Stratiomyidae > Nemotelus > Nemotelus nigrinus. The sequence goes on from OX376376.1 coordinate 1,848,449, forward strand.
ACCAATAGTAAAATGTGTTCAAATGAGGATTGACATTTTGGTTATAGAGGGGACAATATGATGGGGGCAAGGTTTGTTTGTTTCCGGTACAGGAAATGGATCGTAGTCCGATCCGAAGGAACCAACTACAATTTATTAGGATAAGAGTTACCTACCTTGTGAATTTCCCAGATCAAGGTCCTTGAGACTAGCGTTGGGAGACAAGTGCGATGAAATTGGCGTGCTGGGATTGCTGTTGTGTTGACTTAACGATCTAGTTGGGTTTGTGGGCACACACGAGGCAGATGTTCCGGTTGCGGAATTCGTTGCGTTGCTATTGTTCGCAGGAGAGTCTTGCTTGTATGGCAGCTGTCGGTTTGCGGTCTGACTTAGTGTTTGCCCAGCCCCGCCCGAACCAGATCCCGGCCCGTTTCCACTGCCTGTTCCACCACCCGTCGTCGATCCCGCAGATGAAGTCATTCCGTGATCGGCGGCTGGTGAGTTCAGCGTGGAGCCAGCGTCGCGAGGCGAAGGCAGGGAGAGATTCGATGTTGGATTGTTAGGCGAGCCCGGGTTCGGACTTTGCGTCGCAATCGGAACTGATGCCGAACGCTGGGTCTGATGATATGGTGGAGGTGGGCCTTGTGATCTTGAACCGCTACTGGAGCCCTGTTGGTGATGGTTTTGTCTCATTCCGGTTGCGTTGCCACCGCCAGGCATTTGCCGTCCTTGTATACTACTGAAAGGATCTGCGAAATGCAATGATTTTGAGTATGCTGTAATATAAATTGAATGTAGAGGATTACCTTTACGTTCATCATAGAACTGATGGTGAAGTTTGCTCCAATCCATCATGCCGGGGCCTGGTCCTCCCATCATTTGTTTATTTGGTCCATTGCCCATTCCCATCATCCCACACGAATTTATAGGTCCCATTGAATTCATCTGCTGCTGCGCCGAGCCCATACCTGGTCCGCTCATCATCCCCATTCCCGGTACCATACCCGAACCGCACTGCATGGCGGAAATGTCTCCAGAGCCTCCCATCATTTGATCTTGCATATGATTGGGACCGCCCATAGGTGCCATCGGTCGACACATATTTCCGCGCGGTCCAAGTCCCATCAACCCGGCTCCACGCAAGCTAGGAGGGCCCACTCCGCCAGCCATTTGCATTTGGTTCATCATACCGACCGGGCCGCCGGGGTTCATTGGACCGCTTGACGACGAACCACCGACCATATTAGCCACGTTGCCTCCACCGCAGCCTGCTCCGTGCATCTTTGGCGTGCCTCCGGGCTGCATGTTTTGAGAATCACCACCACCATCACCGCCACCCCCAACAAAGTCAGATGGCATGCGGCGCGACAGCAACTGGTTGATTTTCTGAATTTTCGCCAGCTGTTCTTCGCGATGCTGCCGCTGTTGAGGAGTTAGATTTTCATTGGGTACTTTGACACCTTGCAGCGAAGGTTGCATCCCGGTAGTTATGCTGGGGCTCGTAGGCCCGATCCCGCTTGTTGCAATATCGGTCGGCGAGGCTTGCATACTGGCCGCGGTCGATACTGTGTTCATTAGTCCTCCGCTGTGGCTGGGATTGAGTGAAGGCGATCCACTGCCCAGAGGATCAGGAACATCCAGTCCTACAGAGGGATCAGCTCCGGCTTGTGGGCCACTTGAGTTGGAGTTCGAGCCGAGGACCCTGCTGCCATTCGATATCCCATCGATGCCAAGGTGGTTAGCTGTCTGCTCCCAGGGTAACAAGTCCGCATCGCCCGTGCCCAAAGCGTCGTTGGCGAAGGCAGGCAGTCTAGACTGAGCACTCGATCGCATAGACTGTTGCTGATTCGCCTTAGTGTTTGGGCCTATTCTACTCACATTTCCATTCGAATTGCCACCTGAGCCGCTGTTCACGTTCGAACCAATGCTATTCTGCCGACTTGGCTTCTGCGAGCCCATACCAGGTCCCATACCACCCATATTGCCGCCCCCGGCTCCAGGCCCCACGCCCGATCCTCCCATCATAGACGGCGCCGAGCCAGACATGTTGCTAAGCCATTGCGCAGAGTTCTGTCGGTTGAACTTTGACATTTTCATCGGGTTTTTGTGGAAGAACTCCTCGAGAAATTTTTTCGTCGATGGTTGGGCACAGTGGTAGGCTATTATGGTTGAATATTGACCGCTCAATACCGACTCGGCACCTTTGTTCGCCAGTTGCGTGGAGAAGACAAAGATGTGTTGCTGTTGCTGCATATAATCCATAGCATTCGCCGGACCGCCGCTGTTCCCGCCCTTGTTCCCTCCACCGCCCCCGCTCAACAAACTGTTCGGATTGACCTGATGCTGAATGTTGTCGGTGGGTGATATCCTATTGTTCGGGCCGCAATTATTGATCGAAGCACCGCCACCGCCTCCTCCTCCAAGACCACCCCCGCCGGCACCCAGCACACCGAAACCATCACTTACCAGATCCGGACCGGGTTCTTCCTTTTTAATAGTAACCATGGAGCCAATCGCTCCCATGGTCGTGGGATTGTCTACAAGCAGGTCGTCTTTAGGAAGCACTAAGAATAGAGGAATTAGTTATCACCCAACATGGAATATTAGCATCGACTTACAGTCATCTTCAGTTTTAATGCTATTGTGATGCATGGATCCAGTATTAGTGGAGCCAATTATGGAAACAGTGCTGGCAGAATCGTTTGAGCTCAGTCTCTGGATGGCCTCCTTCTTGACGCTGCCCAGACCAGGAGGCGTGCTCTGACCACTGCTTGGTGATTCATCCTCGTGTTTGCTTTGTGTGCCTTCTGAAGCAAAACAACGTGGTGACTTAGATACTAGAATTGATATGAACGTGTGTGGAAATCTTACCGAGTAAATTTGCTTCCTCTTTTATGCTCATTGCAACGGATGCACAGTCGGAAGGCGTGACGGAAAGGATGCCGACGGATGCCATTGGCGTGGAATTGGTAGAGCACGTGATGCTACTGCTACTAAGGTTCGGTGGAGTTGAAAGTGATGTGACTGCGGATTGACTGACCGATTGTCCTGCTGATGTGCTGACGCTGATCTGTGGCTGCGGAGACGAAGACGATGATGACGACGATGAAGAAGATGACGACGAAGACGAGGAGGATGACGAAGACGAGTTGCAGCCTACCGCTGAGCTGGCTATGTTTGCGGACGCACCGCTGCTATTACTGCCGGTTTGACTTGAGCTAAGCGGTGGCGCAGATGTGGTCATGATCATCGAGGCGCCACCCACGCTGGCTGCTGAGGATGACGGCGCGAGTGCCGCAGCGGGCGACGCTCCGCCCGTGAGGGCCCCGGCAGTTGCTTCTGTTGTCTGTGATTGACTGCCTGCTGTTGACGATGCCGATATCGTCGTTGTCATAGCTGTGAGTCCTGTTCCATCAACATTCGACGGCTCATTTAACATAGAACCTTACGACTAGGCCCTGATATTATTGATGTACCAAACGAACTCTTTCCTCCACCACCTGCTTTTCTGATCAAATCGAAATGATTTTATGGAAGTGCTGATATCATTTTGGCGCGGCAAGTGAATTCTTCCACCCAACTATTCGTCGCTTGCGAATTGATCAGATTCGTTTATTGCTCCTTCCCTACAAAATGCTCGTAGAAAGATCGTGGTCTTTCGGGTGACTTAAAGAATACACAGCACCTGTCACAGACTGTTTTCGCTGGCCGATACGCAAATTGTTTTGATATTTTAGTCTGACGGAGCCCCCAAATCACTCACTTTATATCGTGCGTATCCTTACATTTTACACTCGAAAACAGACCGTGAAGGCTGCGGAATTATAGAATATTGCTACGATTTCAATTTGTTCGTATTAATTTGCTGCTGTCGCTCAGGAAACGGCCACGGACCTTGAGCAAGCCGTGTGATCCTTACAGACCACTCACAATTCCCCGATCGACCAAACACCACAGATATTTCGCCCGGCCGTATGGTTCCTCGTCGTAAAACCCTGTCCAATCCTCGACGAAGAGGAGTCTTTCACACGTTTTTCGTCACTTTCCTATATTCGTACAATTCAATTTATCACAACCATTAACAAATTCATGCAACCATCAACAGTCCAACCCTGCTGCCGCAACAACGGCGACATATAACCAGGGCGAACGCACTATCTTATGAGCCCCGTAAGTCAGATATCAAAAAGCAACACAAAACGCCTGCTGCGACTGCTGACCAGGAAATTTCGATGCTCTGTTTTGCTTAGATTCGCGGGCACGCGACATTCACAAGATTGACGATTTTCACGCGCAAGATTTCGCGGATTGACGGACTCGTTTACGAACAGTCGAAAAATTTCATATAAATCCTAAGCAACTCGTCAAAAATTTCGAACTTTTTCGTGTGTGTATTTTTTGAGGGAATTCTTTAGTTTTTTTTTTGTTGGTTGGTTGGATGGAAGATGTGTAGGTATATGTGTGTGTACGTGTGTGTTGATTTTAAGTATTAGCAAGTTGGCCAACTTGTGAAATAAAACATTCAATTGTGGTGAGATTAATCGTGGTGAAAGTTTGAAAACTATTTGAAGTTTAATTTGCTTAAATGTATAAAAAATCCAATGATTCTAAAATACCCGATGAGGAATCGTCTTAGTTTTGTTCTAACAAAGCGAGCGACAAGCATATCCAATTTTAATGATATTATAACAAATATCTTATAACATTTTGCATTGCATAACATGTTAAAATGTTCAATTTAACATGCAGAAAACACTAATAAGGTCAACGTTTTAATTTACAATTAAAACACTGCAAAAATGTTTCGATTGAATTTGTTAAACTGCCTAATCGCGTACATATGGTGAGTATTTACAAACTCTGTGTACCAAGAAACGTCAAATAAAATTCATGCATATATCGAATAATATTTTTTTTGCGAATTTCTAAACTTGTGCTATATTTAATTGTCGTCTCGCAAATTTAAAATTTGAATTGATCAAATGGCGAAAATTATTTATTTTACCTCGATTTCTACGCGTTTTCCACCACTGTGTTAAGAAGCATATTTTCAAGTATGGCCTCCCTGATTTATACCTATCTGACAATCAAAAAGACGCCATTGTTGTTCGTGAATGATTGGCTTGGTCGCGTCGTCTTCGAAATGTATTACGAAATATTTTAAATATATGTGAATATTATGAAATTTAACAATACTATTTTATGGTTACTGATGTTACTACGTTAAATAATAAAGTAGTAAGGAATATGACGTCGATTAATTGCACAAACTATTACGTTCTTTGTTGCAGGCGTCGAGTCATATGAGTAGGGTATCTTTGCCGTTTCTAGTCGTTTCCATGCGTGCAAGATTTTAATTAGTTCCTGCGATTATAACAGGATGGAAAAAACACAAATTTGATTTCCTGGAAATTAGTAGGAGGAAATACTATCACGAAAATGGGTGGCAAAGGGTCGAAGGTAAGACATTCGATAGAAAAGCGACAGTGTCGGTGCCCTGACGGATTTTCTCGTAACTACTGCCGGCGTTTTGTTTTATTTCATAGGGAAAAAGTGCACAGCACGACAAACTCCGGAAGAGCGTTAAGCGAACTAGGCGAGAAGTCGACTTATCTGTCGTTCCGGTGAATTTATGTTTTTGAAATAATTGTTTCCAACTTTCAACTAAAGTCTCAACACTCATCAGGCAAGAGTCGATCATGTTCACGTATCCGGTTTGGACCGGACACGAGATGATTATGTTCAGCGAGTGGCGAACGGTTTATTTAAAGCTCAGACGTTTCAAGATGTCTTGCTCGAGTGCAATAAGTAATTTGGATCTTCAAAGTTTATGCTTTATTGTCTATAATTTTAATCGTTTCTAGAGCGCGAAACTATATGAACGATTTAGGTATTTACAAGGACATTCACATACATGTTGATGTAAGTCGGGGCCCGGATGCAACACCATATGGATACGACATCACATTTACTGGAACGGAAATGTCCAGAATTCTGGGAGCTGCCGGGACGGAAGTTGGACAGAATGAAGGATCGCTAACGGTCGAATTGGCTACACCAAACATTTGGGGTCGAGGAGAGCGTCTTAGTTTGCAAGGAAGTTATAGTAACAGTAAAACTTCAGATGTACAACTGAAGCTATCCAAGCCGTTCCTGCACACTCATTGGGGAGATTATCGACCTGAGTAAGTACTTGCGAAATGCGAAAAACTGAAAAATTTCTATGTTCATGTTCTTTCCCCGCAGAGCTTCTATCAGTCTTTTCCGCCACGCAATGCTTGTACCAGTTAGTGCCTATCGAAATAATAATGTCGGAATTCTCGGAGACTTCTCATTTGTAATGCCGCTGTCGGTGAGTCTTTGACTTTGAGAATAATCATAAGATTTGTCTCGTTATTTAATTTCTTTTATTCTATTCCAGCCGGAAATAGTGCATTCATTCGAATACGAAATGGCTTTTCGCGAAATCTCAACGATGGGTAAGAAATCGCCGTTTTTCGTGAGAGAACACTGCGGGCCCAGAATGGCATCATTATTCCGCTACATAGCCGCCTACGACCAACGCGATAGCAATGTGTTCCCGACACGTGGCTTCTTCATCAAACTGACCAACGAGTATAGTGGCTTCGGTGGCAATATTTCGTACTTAATGTCGAACTTTCACGCCGAGGTGAGTGTTCCACTGTTGGCAGGAGTTACGGCTCAGCTAACGACTCGTGCTGGTGTCGTGTCGAAAATAGATAAACGCAATCCAGAGCCGCCCATTGGAAGTCTGTTCACGCTCGGCGGCCCACTGACGTTGCGCGGTTTTAAGTTCGGTGGAGTTGGTCCACACATGGACGGTTACGCGATGGGAGCATATGTAAGTTGGATTGCAGGCAGTAACTCACTAACCATCATTGATTTGATTTTATCTTACAGTCGTTTTGGGCTACAGGCCTTCATCTATGGACACCATTGCCGTTTAGCAAGTACTTAGGACGATTTAGTAACAACTTCAAGACACATGCTTTCTACAATTTCGGCAACTGCAACTCATTTTCAACAGGTCAGTGAAAATTTTCTGTAATTTTTGCAATTCATTTCGCCCATAAAATTTCACAAAACCAAATCGAAAAGCACTAAATGAGGTTCTGTCGAAACATAACCTTGGAACATACTCAGAACAGTACTTGTGCTGCACACATAAACCGCATTTCGCACATCAAATATTGCTTCGCAATCAGTCAAAATTCCCAATCTGCCAATTTCCAATCAATAATTTCAGACAATATGCGATCGGCTGCCGGCCTGGGCCTGGCTATTCGTTTAGCTGAACGTGCTCGCATCGAGTTCAACTACTGTTTCCCGTTACTGAAACAACACGGTGATCAACCGCAGCCTGGCTTTCAGTTTGGCATTGGCTACGAGTTCCTCTAGGCTTGACGGTGCAACTGATGCTAAATAACTTGAAAAAATGGCATTATTGCTGACTTATTCGTTAATTGACTTTTTTTTTTCATGATGTCCTTGCGGTTCATTGTTTTGTTTTTTAAATTTATTATTCTGCTTTTCTTCTATTTGTTGCGAATGCCTGAAATGCCAATTTTCGTTTCGACGTAGTTTTCCTAATTTCTTTCGGTAAGAAAACAAAGAGATTTAGGATATAGTATAAATATATTTTGCTAATCGGAGGGAATATATATGTCCTCCTTGTGTTATTAATAAAAAAAAGGAAATTGAGTAGAAAATGTGAGACGATTGTTTTTCGGCTCATGTAAAAATTTTATATAGGAAAGAAATCGAGTATAAATAATACAGAAGCTTTTTCTGTAAAATTGTAATCAGTTTTCAAGCGCGGAAAAATTGATTGAACGTATTGGGCACTGCTAAGGTTTCAGCTTCGGAGAGTGCAGAAATTATCTTAATTTATTTCGTAATCGCACAATTGCTGGGACCGTCGTCGTAGGAAACAAATGTTTTCTAACAGTGCTAATTAGTCGGGATGGATGCTAAATAGGCATTCCATTGCAATTCATTTACAGAAAAGGTACATAGAACAGCATCGCTATTTAAAAAAATTGTAGTAGCTGCAACGACGCATTGGTGAAATTTCGCTCGAAAAACGATTGGGTATGATACGAATTTGATTTACCAGAAGCATGGCTGTTTAGTGCTAGTATTGGCCTTTGTTAATTTATTAGACCTAACCAGACATTAATCTGAAAATATGAGTTAGTGTCAAAATCGATTCGTTTATGAGCGAAACATTCACGTTTTATTGCGTTTTCAAACACTTGTAAAAATTGGAGTTCCGCATTCAGGGCTTGTGAGAGTTAAGTGAATGTCAAATATTAAAAAAATTATTGAAACTACTGTAAAACTACCAATATTGGACATTCTACTTCGGAAGAATACTCGGGAAAGCTGATTACGACTTGGAATATTTGTGAATTTGCTTGTGTATGTTTCAGAGCCCATAAAAATATAAATGAACACATCTACTACACTCTAGTATATTGATGAAGAAGAAGTATGCTCCGAAAAATTTCTCTCCGTTGCCATTAAATCACAAAGGAGAGTTTAGGTACAAGCTCGGTTTTTTTAGAAGGCGGGAGTGAAGTGGAAGTACAAATCAGCGTACTCGCTCTCTTTCACTTGACTACCGACTTCCAAAAAACTAGTTTAAACGCATGGGTTCATGAGTAAACTACATACCCTTAACGAACATTTGCTCTGTATTCTCGGAGCTAGACTGTAGTCCTGCACCATGTATGGGGTATTCGATGAACGAACAAGACAAAATCACCACATTGCAGGTTAAAATTGATTTCGTGGCGTTGTCATGGCGCAGTAATGACCTGCAAAGGATAGTAGCATGAACGAGCAACATAAGATCACGATATAATCCTGTCAACGGCCAAGATAACATCACGAGGTTATTCTGGTAATGTCTGTTCTTGACAAAACTGGAGCATAACACGCCAACAGACCATCCCAGAGCTATCAGTTTTCCAGATTTTTTGCCCATCCTGTGCATGAAGTCACAGGGATATGACACGTAACGAAACCAATTTTAACCTGAAATGTCGTGATCTTGCGTATCATCTTCGGATGTGCTTGACTAGGTCGAAACATTTTCTATCTTGCAATTGCGAAGCCGTTTTTAATAGTCACGTTTGTCAAACACTAGGAGAGGCGCCTGGCTCTTCTAAGTACTCAGGCCAAAAGACCCATTGTATCCAGATACCCTACCATAGTTTCCCAGATTTCTTAACGAAATCTAGGATTAAAAATAATGGAAAAGAAGCTATCTGATTTAAATGCCCTCCTAGGCTGTTGTATCCAGCCTAGAATGAACCTGCAAACTTATTTAGGAGGTATAGTTCCACACTTAGATCTTTTGAGTGTAACATTGATCGCGTACCTTCCACTATAGTTCGCATTTCTCGCTCCAGACGGTATGGGAGGTGTATGGAACTAAGGTCTGATGGCGGAAAAATTTCCAACAATTTTTCAACTTTTTTATTAGTAAATTGAAGCCCGTTGTCCGTATGCAAAATTGCAACATGCATTTTTGTGGCATGTCTTCACTCGTTTGAGAAATTTGTCAATTAGTTCATACACCTCAGTTTTTTCTTGCATAATATAATTTAAAAAAAACTAGAGGTATCATCTTGAAATAAAAGAAAATACCTGGAACCTCCCACTAAGGTCTTATGAGTAGGTCCGCAAACATATAAATGAACAAATTCTCCCGGGGTTTCGGGCTCTTTTTTCATTGCGTTAAAAAAATAGACGAAAACTTGAAACGAACGATCTGACCATCTCGTTCCTTTTAAGTTTAGCGGCATTCTAGCTTCGCCACTTACAGGAAGAGCCTTGACGTCTTTACCTGCTCTCAGCAATTTGGAAGGTCATGTAATTATGATCACTTGCAGTGTAATCTTCCATCACCTTCCAATCGGTGATGAATGCCGCAAGTCTCTCCGATGCTATGCTGACATTGGCAATAGATTTACCAAATCTGGGCCTACAGAATGTTGGTATCGAACCCGTATTCAGTACCAGCAAACCCAACTTCGGTGCCTTCTCAACTATACGCAGTCTGCGAGTGTTATTAATGGGGCAAATCCCACTCCAAAACCCTTGCATTGAAGTCTTCCCCTTTGATGACATTGCCGCCGATGCTGCGGAGAGAGTTTTTCAGTGAACTAAGCTAACGCCCAAATTCCTGAATTGAGTGATTTGGGGACAAATAGCACATTACAAATGTGATCTCTCCGTATGTCACCCACATGCAAGGTCGCCGATGCAGCCCCTCCGCCTGTCGGCAATTTTCCCCCCTTTTATGGTTTGCTTTTCAATACGATCTGAGCTCCATATTCGTAGACTAGCTGCGTGGGGAAGAGCACTCGGACCCGATCATATTTGAGGATTTTAAATGCTTTTGCCTCATTCAGCTAATCCACGGCACTCCTCTGTTCCCTTGTGTTAGGGAGGAAGAGCGTAGTTTTCACCTCGCCGGTTCCTTCCTCTCCAGCATGCCACCTCTTCTCTGTGAGGTAGTCGAGGTCCAGAAGCTCGATCTTGACTCAACGAGTCAAGCCTGAATTACATTGAAATGCAGTGCAGCGCAGTGCAGTGCAGTCCAGCGCGGTGCCGAAGCAGTGCACGCATTGCAAAGCACATTGAAAGCAGTGCAGTGCTCTGACAAGGAAAGTCAAATTAATTTGTGGAGGTTTGATGTTTAGATTTTCTACATCTGTTTTTCGTCCATTTACAATTTAATGCCTGGAACGGAATTTCTGCCTCAATTTAAATCGTTTTTGTCCGGTCAACTACTCTGAAACGAATGTCAGCTGATGCAGTCTGCAGCGTTTTAGAAATTAGCCTAAACGATGCAGTGCAGTCCGCTGCACTGCACTGCACTGCAGTTAATGTGAATTGCCACATGCAATTACATGAGTTCTAAATTTCAGTGTACTGCACTGCACTGCACTGCAATCCAATGTAATTCAGGCTTCAGAAGCTACACATTCCCATGGCCATTTACGGCGGTCCGAATTAAATCCTGCAATCTCGTGGCGGTCATTGCGGCTACTGCTAGGATCCTGAAAATGTTCGCATCCTTGACATAAAGCGGCAAAAATCTACCTCCACGCCTTGTAACTAAACTTTATCAATTCTTAAGCAAAGTTGAAATAGAAAATGCGCCCAACGTGGGCTTAGTTATATGGAAAAAAAGGAAAAAATTACTTGTAAAAATATCAATTTTCCCCAAGCGATTTTCTCAGGATTTTCTCAGCAGACAAAAATTACTACCATCCCCTTCAATATAAATATAATGGGCATTTCCACTCCATATCTACTACCTCACTGGTCCACTCCATTTCTACTATCTCACTGGTCCACTCCATTTCTGCTACCTCACTGTAGTTGTCATGGTTTCCTTGACAGCTGTCATATTTGTTTACTGTCACTGGGAAAACGATTTGAAAAGTGTATGTATCGCGCCGGATCTGTTTGTTGCAACGCATTAATTTCGCAAAAATAATTGATACGATGCAAGAGACATCGGTGGGATTAGTCGAAACATCCAAAGTCGATAATAAATCAAAGAAAAATGCTCGACATCGCAAGAAAAACTACTACAACGCAATACGTAAACAGATGGAATTTTATTTTAGTGATGCAAATCTCTCGAAGGACCGCTTCTTGCGTCAACTAATCGAACAAGATCCATGTGAGTAATGGAATACAAACATGGAATTCGTTATAGCATTGTTGAATTGTATGAAATTTCAGATGTCCCCTTAGAAACATTCATGACTTTCAACAAAATCAAGAAACTTGCAAATTCGGTAAACGATATCGGCAGAGCTTTGGACAAATCAAGTATCCTTGAACTCAACAAGGAATCGGGGACGGTCCGTCGATGTACAGAAATCAATGAAATCCATGATGCAGATGCGAAAACCATTTATGTTGAATCACTACCTCAGGATGCTGATCATGATTGGGTCATTCGTGTATTTAGTCAGTTTGGGAAAGTTGCCTATGTTTCATTGCCGAAATACAAGATTTCCCAAAAACTTAAGGAGTTTGGCTTTGTCGAATTTGAAAATGAAAGTGCCGTAGAGAAAGCATTGAAGGCGTTCCGGGTATTTGATGGTGTTCTTTGTGTCGAGACAGCACTTCCCGACAAACTGACTAGCGTTAAATCATATATCAAAGAGCAAAAGAAACTTACAAAAGAGATAACTGATGAAACAACTCAGAAATTAGACAATGCCATTGGGGGTGAAACAGTGGAGCAGCAGACAGGCACCGAATCAGATACATCAACAGATAGTTCACAGCCTCCAGCTAAGCGAATTAAACTGCTATCGGACACTGAGACACCTACATCTGAAATGGAACCGGAGATCAATCCGAAGAATAAGAGGCGTAAGCACAAAAAGAAGCCCAAGCTGGCTGCTGATATGGATCGTGATGGTGTTCCGGATATTAGTCAAATGAAAATCACATCTAAAAAGGAATGGAAACGACTACGTAATAAGTACTTGAACCTTCAACGTGAAAAGGCAGCAGAATTGAAGCGTGCAATGATGTATAACAACCGCGATTCGAAACAATCACTGTCAACGGTTCCGCGACTGCCCGTTCATCGTAGTCCGCACAACATGAACTTTTATCAGGATCGTAATAAAGGAGCCGTGGATACTAAAGTGCCTGTGCAAGCGACCGATGAAATTCTCCTTGAAGTGACAACTGACAAACAAAAACATCCCCCCGATGAATCACTCAGCAAAAGTCAACTCCACTACGAATCAGGTCTGATTATCAGGATTCAATTAGCCGAGCCGTGCACCGATGTCAAGGGCTTCAAGGCAGAAATGCGGCAGTACTGCCAGGTTAAGTATGTGGACGTTAAGGAAGGATCGATCGAGGCATATTTACGCTGTGAAAGTCAAGATTCCGCTCTGGAACTGACGAAACAAATAGCCTGCGCCGAATACGCGTGTGAAATTGTGACCGGAAATCGCGAAGAATCCTACTGGAACAAGATCATGGAAGATCGTGCTGATAAACTGAATAAGAAAGTGAAAATTCCATCGAAACGAGGTCGCGATAAGGTCCGTGAAAAAGTATCGAATCATATTCGTTTCGATGATGACGAATAACTCAGTATTGGGCATATGCAGGAGATAGTTATCTTTCGTTATTCAAATCATTGTGTCATAATTTCCATCCCGTAAAATTATTATGTTTTTATTTCTATGCAAAATAACTACGCCATCAAAAATTGTAAAAATATCAAATGCATTATCATCAATAAATCATGTTTATTTAGATATCTTACTTTATAAGTTCGGTATGACAAAATCAATACATAAATTAACTAAGGAGTGTTTTTCGGAAAGAAATACCGATAGACGCTACTTGTTTTGCGCATCAAATACGAGCTCCATGATTCTGGGGCAGGTGTATTAATTTGAGCCTCTTGAGTTTCCTGTATGTTCAGCACAATATCACGTATCAATTGAATTTCATGAAAAATATTTTCGGTGTCCTTGAATTTGCTGCCAACCAAACTGATTTGGGTTGTGTGATAGTAGTGACCGATTGTTGATAAAATTAGAGTGATCGTCGATGTGATTATTGTTGCAATCAGGCCCCACAAACGCAATGTATTGGCGTGCAACTTTTCCTTTTCGTAGGAATCATTTATTGCCGTTGTAAGCTGCGTGAATAAACTCCGTTCCTCTTCGTCGACTCGATCGTAAATGGTTTGAAGCTGCTTCTCCTGCTTCGTTAGCGTGATCTCATTCCGAATGAGAGTCATAAAATCCTCCGATCCTCGGTCAATTTTCCGACTATCCTCGTGAACTTGCTTCAAATCGTTTCGTAGAATCGAAAGTTTATGCAAAATATCGCGTTTTTGCTGTCCGGAATCGATTAGTTGGTCCTGAAATTAGTTTCATTTAAAATTCGATACATTATAGCATAGAATGTGGAAAGCTACCTTTAGCCGAATTACATTTTCCTGGGACTTTCGCACTTCATCCATATGTGAAAGTTCTTCAATAAGAATATTAACATGTGTCAATGACTTGCGAAATAGTCCTTGTTTTAGTTCGATTGCGGTATTTTTAGTTACCGGCATCAGGTCATCTGGAGGTTTTTTGATAACTGCAAAATCTTTTTCATCGTCCTTTGCCGGCAACTGGTGTGCAAAGGGCCGAACATGTATCCAATTCCTAGATGTATTATCACAGATTTTGTATCGAGAACAGGCACTACCGCTGACATTAACACTAAAAGATTTTGTTATAAAACGAAACATTGATGTACTGAAATACTATATAAATTAAATAACGAGTAGTTTTATGTTTGATTCATGCTGAAATTATCGTGCAAAATGCACCAGAAAGGTCGCTGTCAACGATGAGAGCTGCAGCACGATGGCGATAAACGATGAATATGTTCTGAGAAATGTCAATAAAGCATACAGTAATAGGTAGAAGTCTCGAGCCATTTGGGATGTAAAAGATTTCTGCTGAATTTCATGATCGTTGCGAAAAATTGGTTTATTTGTTTATTTGTTTCTATACTAAGTCTCACGAAGCGTATGACAGATACATTAAAACTACTGGCGAGAATATAATCTGCGACCCCAAAAATTTTTTTGATCTATCGAGGAATGAAATATTTACTGCCATTATGGAGCTTGACAGTAATAAGGGCCCTGAACCTGATCTCCTCCCTCCTACTTTTCTGATCAAGTGTGTAAAACAACTGATCTCGCCCCTTCATAGTATATTCAATAATTCTCTCTCTTCTGGACTATTTCCTTCGTATTGGAAATCTTCTTATATTACACCAGTTTATAAAAATGGCGATAGACGTTTTATTTTATGCATGTGATCTGACATTGAACAATCCGGCAAAACGCTCCCTCTCGTGGGATGGGTTGTATAGAGAGCTCACTTTGTCAGGGCTATGTTTAGAACCTCACTTCTGTTATAGGTTTGTTCTGCCTTCCTTCTGGTGCCAATCTTTGCAATGGCAAGATTACTCGATAGAATGAATTCATATAATGATTCACCTCTTTTATTGGTGTCCAAACTGCCCCATCACTGAATATGACCTTTCGCATCTACGCCTATTATTAGCGGAATCCGAAATGATTTTGCGGCTGCTCTCAATTTCTTTACATGGCTACTAGGAGGTGGAAAGTTTTCCTCGTGTGCCATGTAGAATGTAACGATCCACAATGAATTTGACTTCGCGTCGACTACAATAGCAGCACTGTCCTTGTCACTGAAGTTTGAATGGTCAAGAAAATCTATAGATTTCTTGATAAGGATACAGGCTTTTGATTTACCTAGATTTTAAGGTGACACTAGTCTCTATTCGTCAATTTGCAATGTGCAGACCTGGTTTTAAACGGTAGATGGTTCTTGTATTCATACTATCTCCTCTGTGTTCTTACTCAGATATAGGAGTGGTGAAGGTTAAATTGAATAACCACCTATGGAAATTACAGTGCTGTTCCGATCTTCGTCTGATTTAAGGGTCACGTCCTATTCTCCTGATTCCAGATCCAGGAAAACATCTAGCTCAGATGTCGTGACTACCCTGCCTTCAACCTCCGATGCAAATGTTTCTCAAAAACGTTCAAGTGCACCAGACAGCTGTTTTCCACGGTTTTCCTTTTGCGAGGCAGCCCGCTTATTTCCACCTTCGGTGGGGCTGAATCTTTTGATGTGGAGATTTTTTGAGTCCTCTCGAAGGTGCTTTGGCGAGCAAAATCAAACCCGTAACCTAATGTGTAGCGACGGTACTTTAAATATAGAAGACATTCCTCATTTATTATGATGAGGGCTTGCCATCAGTTACCGGATAGCTCGCTGACCTTGGTTGTTTTCCAATCGTCTACAAGCCGGTCGTTATTGCTCAGTCTTACGACCTGCATAATCTGTTCACAGGAAAAGATAACAGGGGGTTAAATGAAGATAACGTGCAGGCCAGTTGAGGTCCTGTCTAAGAGAGATGACACGTCCAGGGAAATTTTATTTTAAAGAATTCGTGATAACTCTTGTTGTGTGCACTCTGGCATCGTTTTTTTTGGAATCTTGTATTATCCAATCGCTTTGATTCAAGAGCGTGCTTCAAAAATTCATGGACCATAGTGAAGTAACGATCTAAATTAATAGTTACAGCACGGCCGGTATGTTGAAAACATACGGGCCGATATGGCGCAACGTGCAATAATCCGATCCGAATAAAGGAATCTTCGGGAAATTCGGCGTCCTAGAACACAATTACGGGTGGGAACTACGAAAAATAAGCGGAAAGTATGCTGCACGAAAATAAGTTTTAGCGCAAAAGGAGCGTCCCTCTACTGTCCACTGCTTTTTTGTGGCTGAACAGTGCAAAAAGATAAACTTCCTATGTGTCCGGTCCCAACAAACCAGCTGCCTACGCTCTTCAACCACCTAGGCCATCACAGCATCCATTTCCAAAACGCCAGGGCTCCGACTCCACCCTGTTTAATTTATGAAAACGATTTAGCCAGTTGCTATACCGTTAAACATTCGGGAAGATTCAGGAAATTCTAGTAGCCTTAACGTATTATATAACAATGTAGTCGCATGTCAGTGAGCATGGCTGCATATCTCCTCAAAATCAAGTATCGTTAATCACTTAGATTTATTCGATCTATATACTTGTCCCATAAAATTAAAAAATAAATTGAAAGTTTTTAAATATATTAATGCTAAGGTGGCAAACTTTGTTTCCAGAAGATTTAGTTTTTCGTCTGATTTCTCGATTGATAGTTACGATTAAACTCGCCATCGAAAAATAGCAAGATGACCTTTCGAATTTTGTGAATTTGTCAGTTTGATTGCAAAGTAAACGTTACCTAGCCCTGTCGTCTTCATGTGCTCAGAATTTTGATGACATATGAGACTCTTGTTGCAACTAAAACTTAATCATCGGTAACTTAATCACTATCCTTGAGTGTGGATAAGTTTTATTATCGGTAAAAAAAAAAGCAACTCCCAATGAACATAGACATTCAATTGTTAAACAATATCTTAAAATGGTACGCAAAAACCACAATTTAAGATGAGTTGGATTATTTTAAAACATTCATTAGTTCTGATTCATTGCCACAACTAAATATTTCAATTTAAAGACTGGTTTCTCCTTAAGATTTACGATAAATTTGAATTTTTACCCTGGAATTATCGATATCTGTGAAAAAATATAAATATATCCAGATTCTAAAGGAAAAATCTGTCTTGAAATTAAAATATTTCAATTGACTCCTTCTTGATTTACGTTTTTGTGTCTTAGTCAACAACAACAAATGAAAATTATTATCTACGAACATAATTTTATTTCATGCTAGACTATAGAGGAAAACATTAAGCAGCATCTTAATGCTCTCACACTTTTATTTCATATCACAGTAGAAGTTATAAAAAACGTATGGTAAAAGTTAACAGCTCACTTTTACATATTACTGTCCAATATATCAACCAGTCGCTTAATTTCACGTCTGCAAAGTAAATGTTATTAAAAAAATTTATGAGCATTACCAAATACTGATAGTGAAATCTTTACATTCTATTTGCCAATTGTTCCGTTGGTTTCATCGATTTGGAAATTTCTTCAGTTTTTGCCATGATTGTATACATGTTTTTGATATTTGCATCCATGCTATCGGTCAACTTATTGACAGCATTTTTATGTATTTCAACATTATCTGCAGTTATAGATGATATCTGTAGGAATTCGAAAATTCAATAGCCCCTAATAATTTTTGGACTAATATACTACTTGATAACAAGAACTCACCGAATGCAATAAATTGCATAAATTTTCAGTTAAATTATCCAATGAAGCGGCTAAATACTGTGCCTCAATCTCGATATCATTCAGGACATTTGAATCGACCTGGGGTTGTTGCTGATGTGAATGTGCTCCAAAAAATGAACGATTTGCTGTTAAGCTTGATGACGGTGGTGTATTGTTATGACGTGTATATAATCCCCAAATGTCTAGTAAATTATTACAATTAGTTACAAGTTACACCATACAAGAATTTTTGTTGTACCTTTCTTGTTAGCCGGACTGGCAAGTTTAATTTTATACTCAATACCATCTGCTACAAAGTGTGTCATATCGCCTTCGTGACTAACTGTACCCTCCATGTTATACGGAAACACTAGCGTGGGTTAGTTATGAAATTGAATAATAATCGTAAATAATAAAAAGTAAAGTAATCCCACGACAACCCTCATACGGGCCTAGGGGTTGAACGCTGGTAGATACTTTATTACGAATTTATAATCAATGTGAATACGAATGTGTTCAACGAATTACTTTACTCCTGATCAATTCAGGTACCTATTTCGAGCTTGAGCAACTCAGAGCTTGGTGCGCGGACCCTCGTTCGAACCAGGGTCCCCACACACAAAAAGCCAGCACTCTACCCACTAGGCTACTCAAGCTTCAATCGTAAATAATAACCAAACGTTTGCAACTTACAATCACTCATACCTTTTTCATCGCCCAATGAATCCGGACGCTTAGGCTCTTGAGCCCCAGCTTCTTCCGCAACTTCACTCTGAGATGCCGTACTATTGTTAACCATCGAATTTGTATCGATTTGCTTTGAAATTTCCGTGTATGAATCCGTCATAATGCTATCATTAGTAACAGTTTCGTCGGTGTGACCGGGAATTTTCGGTCGACTACTACTACTATTCTCCTGCTGATACGGGGAACTGCTACTTCCTCCAGGTGAAAAAGGATTTACCTTCAAAGCAATATATAATTCAGATCAATGAATGATTATCATAATATCGCTTGAATAATTGTAACTTACACGCTCTCTACTGTCTTGCGACATATTATCAGCTGTATCAGTAACAGTTAGTTTTTAAGTTTTCTAGTAAGAAATCAAGAATACGACAGTCTCCGAAGTTTAATTTACTTGCTTATACACAAACAAAAATATTGTCACTCAATGCGAACACGACCTGACCACGAATTTGACATTCATTTTATTCGATCAGCTGAGTACATATGTCCAGGGATATGTACGAAAGAATCGATATTTATATATTGATATCGATGTTTTGTACGCATCGATGTTTTTTCTCCATCGATGTTTTTCTTAGTAAATAATTCACTTTTCGCCATACTTGAAAGTCAATGTTTAGGACTTTTGTAATAGCCTGTTTTGCTGTTTCCTCCTAAATTTTGAAGTTTAGCAGTTGTAGGTTTAGAAGAACCTCTATTTCTCCCGTTGGGTTGTGGAGCTCATTGCTTCTGTAATCAGCGGTCAGGCTGTCCTTTGAAGGTTGCTGAGGCTGTTACCAGCAGGTTTTTGTGTGGCTTTCTTCCATATGACTGCACGTCCATATAGAATAATAGGTCTCATCATTTGTTTGTATGCCCAGAGTGTCTACCTTGGAGTTAGTCCGCAATTGAGTCCAAGGATTTGTTTTGTCGCCCAGAATGTCTTAGTGGCATTCAGTCTCGTTCTGTATAGATAATTGTCCCAGGTTCGTTTCCTATCTAGGTAGATTCCTAGATATTTTAACTCTTCCTGCAGACATACGACTGTGCCCCTAAGTTTTAGGGCTCCTATTTCGATTTTTCTTTTTATGGTGAGTGGTGCTATGCTAGTTTTTTGATGGTATTCTGGATAAAACCTCTTCCTTGAGAGCAGTTAGGCCCTTATAATTGAAGGCCACGAAAAGGTCATCAACTAGGTGGGACCATAGCAGGGGAATAATATCCCTCTCTCTGGGCAGCCCTTCCTAGTATCCGCCCTCCGCTCCCCCAGTTCGGCAAGCACACCTCGATACCTTAATACTTTACTCGTCCATTTCGCTACTGTTTGAGGGGCAGCGAGTCTTGCATTGTAAAAGGCTTTGACCGAAACTGTGTCTCTGTTGGTTTATTTTGAGATAAGAAGAAAGTTAATGTTTGTTTTAATCACTATCGCCGCCCTTTGGTTTTCTTCCCCTGCCGCCCTCGGATTTTCTTCCCCTGCCGCGCAGATTAACTGACTATTTTTGGTATGCAGGTCACATATTCTGCCTGTGTCTACCTAGAGCTTTAATATTGGCCCCATGTTATAGGCGCCCGGGGTAAATTTGCTGCTAACTTTCGTCGAAACAGCTTTGGCATGATGCAGGCTCGCATGTAGACACCTCATTCTTTTATTCCCCATATTCTCCACTGGTACCGGGCGTTGCCTTCATGTCGAATCCATTACCCTCCATGTTGTTACTTGGAATGACCGCTTGGTTCTGATACTTTTTCGCCTGACTTTTTGACGGTCAACTCAACCTGCCCGAATCAGAAGCTAATGTTGCCTTCTCCGTGAGCTATGTTGGGAGCTAAGGTCTCATCCGCTACAATAAGTAGCATGGCGCTCTTGCCTTTGTTCTCCCTGAAAGGGGCTTTCCAGGACTTGGCGTTGATGTCCGTTCTTATTCTGGCTTTCTCTGAAAGCCAGGATCCTTTCCGTAGCCAAGTCCGCTGCTTTGGGAAAGTAGCCAACAAGGGTCTTCGTGTTGTTAATCAGAGATTCCTCTGTGGCCCATAGGAGCTACTTTTTTGGTGATGCCGATGAAATGAGGATCAGCGCCTCTTTCTATCTCCACCAGTATCCTCCCCTTAAGAGCATTCTGCACCTTATTCATTTAAAGTCGTGCGACATCATCGCCATTTTTTGCACCCTGCAAGGCACTGCTATTGGTTATTTGTCGCTGACTTTTGCTGGGTTAAGGATGTTGTGGGGCCACATCGGTACCACTTGTTTTCTTTGGCTGCCTGTTCTTGCCACCATCCTCGGGCCTGGGTCTTTTTATATTTGTCCCTGGTGCCTTTGTAGGGGTGTCCTTTCACTAGCGTCTTCTTTGGTGTTACCACTTCTCATGAAGAACCTCGTATGTTTTCTGGCTGCGCCGCTCATGTTTTTCTTTTTTCGTGCGCTCCCTTCAATCTGTCGTCAGAGTTAGCGAGACAGGCTTTGGGAACCTCTGCAGTCTTTCCTTCTTCCGGTCTACCTCTTTCTTTTCCTTTTTTGTGGATCTTGCTGGGATTTCAGTCTTTTTGCTTTGTCCATCTTTAGGCTTTGGTGTGGAACGTTGCTCCTCTCCTTTTTTAGTTTGAATCTTCTTGTGCCACTGTTTTTTTTTGGAATTTTCTTTCTTTTTACGATATCTTTCATTTGGGCCTCAAATGTCCCCATAAACCCTTTGTAAATTCATTGACGAAGCACTGGTGCTCCACTGTTAGAAGGCTCTGGGGCCTTTAGGTTTGGGGCACTTAAGGCGGCGCCCACCTTTTTAATTTTCATACTGTCGATCTTGATGCCTCGAGTATGAGGAATAGAGAAGACAAGCCGTATTATCATTTTAAAAAAACACCACATCAGTTTGACGACTATTCTCTGAGTCCTGACAGCAATGTGCCGCCAAAAGATGCATTATCCTTCTGAGCAATGAACCCAATGATTTATGTAAAGGTCGAAAAAAAATTTCAGAACAGTTAAAGAGGACCAGCATGTTTATAGTCTATTTGAATGTGATAGTCGCCAGAGACAGGCTCCTTAATTGTATTCCTGGTCTCAGACTTCGATTTCCGGTTTTACTGAATAGGCTCAAGGTCCGAAGAGTTCAATAGCTTGCTACAGTCGAATAGGTAGGCTACCGGCAGCTTAGCATATGATGTTCCAAGTTCGAATCCAGCCACACACAAACAAACATGATTACTCATTAGGCTGTCAGTTAGCCTAACTATAATTTGGTACCTGAGCTAAATCAAGAGCAAAATGAATCAGTTCTTACTCAAACATACCCCAAACCAACGACATGCCACAGCCCCCCCCCCCCCCTTTTTCAATTAATGGTTTAGAAAATCTAGATCTTGAAAATCTACTGAATTCAAGCGATTAAACGTTTCGTGCCAGTGTGTCATCCAACTATTTCAATTAGTGCTTCTTTTCAATGCAAAATCCCTACACTAAGTACGCAACGCTACTAGTATTTCTCTTCCTCTCGAAAATTATATCAGCCGTTATGAAGGATTTTTAGGGCTCATCTAGTTTGGATTAAATTGCGATATTAACTTCCTGAAAGCCATTCAGCCATCTATATAATCATCTAGTGCAATATAATCGGGGCCAATATTACACGCATATTCACAAGCGGCCGGACAGCATCGTATCGAACAGCATATATGGTCATTTTTTATATGAAGTGATTAGGCAAGGATGCGTTCACATAATATTTGTTGTCTTTCCATCGTTGGGCGCTAAACAAAATCTTGAGTCGAGCGAAAATGTCCGGATGCTCGTTCGAATGAAAACGGTAGTAGTAACCGAAACAAATACAAAAAAGGATATTGAGCTGTCTACAGTGGGTGGACTTCAGGGAAAATTTAATCAACTAGCCATTCATCGGAAACGACCACGATAACGTCAGGTCACATCATATCGATGAGGAATTTTTTGTGCCATAAGTTAGCAGACCTCTTCTTGAGCTCTCGCCGTCGTCGTCGTTGTGCTTTTATTGTTTCCGAGAAATGTATACTGGTTATGACCCGCGTACCGAACAGGATGCATGCATACGAATGATATTTGTTTGCCTTGAAGTCCAATCGAAGGATTCGGTCCTTGTTTGGGCCACTTGTTGAATAGACAATAATTTTACAGGCAGGAAACGGAAATGCAAGCAAAGATGATTGGTTACAGTCTGAAAATTTAGTATTGCATATACACAATTGATATACTTTTCGATTGAACTTTTCGATTGCAGTGGGATCAAAAATTAGTTAATTCGATTTAATCATATGTTTAAACAGTTTCCATTATATCGATTCCAATACTTATTCAAGCACAAGCTTTTTTTGCTATAGTGAATCTATTCTGTAGTTAGAGTGGTGACTTACTTTCGCATGAGCTCGATGGAAACCTTAAAAATGTCCTGTACAAACAACAGATTTGCATGAATCGTTTACCATCCTTCGATTCGCAAATATCATCTAACGCCCAATGCGTGATGCGGTCGATTTTCATGTAAAGCTGTGCCCCCGCTTTGCACAAAATAAAACTTAGCGTTAGAACGCATTTGTTCGGGCAATGGGATAGATGGATAGATAGATTCAAACAGTAGCTGTATTTCAATCCGTTGCTTCGAAAGATACTCGAGTAGTGAGGAACAGGACTAGGACAGGATTCAATTCGAATGGAATTGTTATCATAGGATGATGATTATGCCGACTTCGGCTATGCTAACAAAGATGAGGAAGAACTAAATCGGATTAGCTGGGGCTTGAGAGAGAGGGAGCTCTTGTGCGCTCGGCATGTTTTCGGTTTTATGCGTTGAGGTCGGGGCTCGGGGTTAAACGTGTCCAGTCGAATAGTGAGAAAGATTTGATTTTTTTTCTAGTCGTGACCCATTCAAATTTTGGGGAAAATCAAATTGTGAGAATCTATTTTCTTTCTTTTGACCAGAGGCATATTTTGTCTGTGGTTTTTTGATGATGGATCGGTCAATTTAAACTGAGGCCAACCTAAGAGTTCCGTCAATGGATTTGCGTACTTTTACACGCACTCAATTTCATCTGGAGAAAATAAAGTCCGGCATTGTCTTTCAGAAAACGGCTGCTAATTTGATTTTGCTGGAATCGAAAATTAATATAAATATGTATTTAGGGGTCTGAAGTTTTGCAAATCGGATGTGCATAATATTTAAATATATGATTAGGTATGATCTGGACTCGAAGAAGCTTTAATTTATTTTTATTTTTAATTACATGTTTTGTAAGCATAACTGTGAACTTACTTTCAAAGAAATATTACATTTTCTAAACCAAAAATTTTAATTATTTTTATACGACTGATAAATTGATAAAAAACAGTTTTTTGTGCAAATTTTTTAAAGACTTGCAGGATTATCTCTAGTTTGCCCTGAATTGACCATAAGTTTGTTTTGAGTTGAAATGATTTTTAAATTATCGTCCTGTGCCACAAAAAAAAAATCAGCTATGCCTGTTGCATACAAAACTGCTCCCCACTCATAACACACATTACTCTCAAGCATTTGTTTTCGTCTCAGTCCGTTTCTAGTCTTCTTGACAGCATCCGTGAAGTTTCGCTCCGTCCTTCCAGGCGAAAGGAAGTCTAGCAAATTGGACAGCCTTTCGGATATGCATGGTAACTTTAGCGGTTATACTTAACCCTTAGGCTGCAGGTAGATGACTTGATTGATTGATAACCTGGAATGGGTCCAGAAGGCCCCCTAGCACTCCGACCTCCTGGGTCTATTGTGCATCTTCTGCGCTATGTTCTACAGGATGTTCAGGCTTCTAACGAAACTGTTTATGTTCCTTGACGGAACATTTGTGATGTCCCTTATGGAGGGGAGAGCAGAGCCAATGAGCTCGACTCTTCGTCTCGCTAGTGCTGGACAGAGTGTGAGAAGATGTTCTACACAATCTGTTGTTTCCCCACAGTATCTGCAGCGGTCGTCCTGCTCCTCACCTATCCTGTGAAGATATTTTTAGCAGGGAAGGTGGCCTGTCAATGCTCCGTAGAGGGCTCTCATGCCACTTATGCCGAGAGCTCTTAGGCTATATAGGGCTATTATGCCACTGTTATTCTGGAATTAGAAGAAAGTTAACGTTTGTGTTGATTACTATCGCCGCCCTCGGATTTTCTTCCCCTGCGGCCCAGACTAATTTACTGTCTTTTGTATTCAGACTATTTATTCTGCCTTTATTTGCCGAGGGCTGTTGTATTAGCTCTATTTTATGGTGCCCGAAGCAAACCGGTTGCTTACTTAAGCCGAGGCAGCTTTGGCATGATGCAGGTTCACCTGTAGACACCTCATTCTCTTTTCTCAGTTGGTTGGGAGCCGCTGGGACCGGAAGTTGCCTCGTGCTCTACGTTTTAGTGGTTTTTGACGATCACTTTTTGACGATCAACTTAACTTTCGGAAACCGGAAGCTAATGCTGCCGTCTCTGTCTGCTACTTTGGTGTCAGAGGCTTGGTCCGCCGCTACTACTAACATTGCGCACTTGCCTTTATTTTCGTTGAAGAGGGCTCTTTAGGACTTAACGTTGTGGTCCTCATTCTGGCGTTCTACGAAAGCCAAGACTCTCACCGTTGGCAGGTCCGCTGGATTTGGGAAGTAGTCAACAACAGTTTTAGGTTTAGCCGTGACTCCTAGGTTGGCCCCTTTACACGGCCTTATCTTCTGGGCCTCTGCCCTTATCCACTCCGCCGTTGGTTTGTCCTTGCAGTGAAGGGACACGTAACCTACGTTGTAGGTAATGCTGAGGTAGTGAGGAGCAACACCTTTCTCTATCTCAGCCAGTATCCTCTCTCGATCTGATTAGTCGTGAGAAGTCCTTGTAGAAAATCCTTTAACATGACCGCCATTTTCACATTCTGCAAGGTTCCGCTATAGTTTACTTGTCGTTGCCTTCTGCTGGGTTGAGAGTGTTTTGGGGGCTACGTCGATGCTCTTTATGTTTTTTTGCTTGCCTATCTTCAGGAGTCCCATCCTTGGTCTGGGCCTTTTCCTCCGGTGTCTTTATTAAGAGTGCCTTTTCGCTAGCCTCCTCTGTGGGCATGCCTTTTCTTATGAAGGAGTTCATGCGCTTTCTGGCTGTACCGCTCATGTTCTTCTGTTTTGGAGTATCTTTCGATGACTCCTGCAAACTCCTGTTAAGTGCTTCCATAGTGCGCGAGAGATCCTCCGCAGTTTGTTAGGAGAATGTGCCGTCAGAAGTAGAAGGAGGAGGCTTCGGCAGAAGCCTTTTCTTCTTTCGGTCTGTCGCTCTCTTTTTTCCTCTTGCTTTGGCATTTATGGTGCCTTTGTTGTTTGGAATCCTTCTAGGATTTTGGCGTCAACTGATCCCTGAATTCTCTTGAAGATTCACTGGGGAGCACTGAAGCTCCACTGTTAGAAGGCTCTGGGGCCTTTAGATTTGGAGCACTTAAGGCAGTCTCTTGCGGTTTTGTTTTTGTATTTTTAATTTTGTTCCCCTGAGTATGAGGAATAGAAAAGACCAGCCGTATTATCCTATGTATCCCGGCCTAGGCATAAAATTATACCCAACACCTAGGCATACAACTTGATCCAACACCCGAATTCACATATTAGCGACTGCTTCACCCAGCAGCCATTCAGCTCTCGGCATATGCTGTTTCACCACTGGCTTGGGGATTTTTTCCTTAGGGGTGAACTCCCCAAAGCGTGAATACTATTAGCCAATCTTTCCTTCACGGAAAATTGTTACCGGCAGCTATCGTGTGGAGGCTAGGATCACACTTTAATCCCCCAGAATAGTTACGGCACATGCATATTGTCATATTCTACATGTTATTCTCCCAATTAATATGTGACTGCTGCCACATAGATGACAGTACTAGACAACCTTTATAATTTGGCACTTGCCAGGATAGCATTTCTGGAGCAGGGCAGACAGAATTCCATGCGGGGCAAGGGACTTGAAGAGATTCAAGGTGTCGATGCCTTAGATTAGTTTCTATCTGGTCACAACTTCACCTGTACCCAGAACCGGTTCTGATCATATTTCCGCCCGGTGCAGAACAACGTTTGGCGTCCTTATTTGCTTCTTGTTATTTTATTGATCCTGCTTTTAAACAACTTTGTTTAGCGCAAGAAAATAATATGTAATAGATAATTATGAATGTTGATACGGTCCAATGGTTTTTAGTCAAAGATGATAGACTGGGGCCTTTGGTATTGGGTCCTCTCCTGTATTAGGGCTTGAGTCTTCGATATAGCGCTCTCTTTTGTACTACGGCTGGAGCCTTCGATTGATTATCAATGATTAATTAATCAATACCCGATGACGCCCCCGTGGCCTATGCAGTTCATTCGGTCGAGCTAAAAAGTGTCATGTGGTGTTTGAATTTGAAAACTGAATTGTGCACGTGTCTTTTCAATAATAAAATCGATGGAAAACTGAAATTCTTGACATTTTATCTGTCAGAAATCAGCAGTCTCCGCTATTTTCCATTGTTAAAATTTTCACTCCAAAGAATTGACCAGATAATCGAAATTTATCAAAATTTAGCTTCACGATTAAGTCCGTACGAGGCTTTAGATCGAACTCAATATCAATTTTGCATTAGTCGTTTTCGCAAATTCGCAGGCAATATCCCCAACAGATTTGAGTCGAAAGTAAACACAATGTGCATATCATCATTTCAATCCATCCAATGTACATTATATTCGAATACACATGATTACAATATCCTTTTCAATCATCAACACCTCTTCGTGTAACGGTAGTCGCCGTCATCATCATCATCCGCTCAGCTCAGGACATCTTACTGTATAGCTATCCGAAATTCGCGTCGTGCGTCATCTGGTATCAGGGAGCAGTGTGGGTATCTGAAGTGTGCTGTCAGATAATACGGCTCTTATGATAGCGCCGCACACTCGACGGTATTGCACAATGTGTAATGGTTGCGATGAGCAAACAACAAGGAAACTGCGACACGGCGAACTGGTTACTGAGAAAAATTCCGTTCGTTCATTCTAATCCCACAATTCGTATTCAAAGTCTTTCCTTGGTCTACGAATCCTCATATGAATCGTTTCGCATAGAATCTGCTAGACTGGATTCAAACCTTTCACTTACATTTCAATGTTTACACACTGTTAGGATTTTATTTGAAATTTCCTAACTGAAATCTCAGCAGCAGTTGTACCCAAAAGCATTTTTTTTTTGGACGACGTGCAAATTAAGTCATGTCGCAACAATAACAAGTATTGACAGAATTCAAATGTGATTCGATGAGAGTTTGAAAGAAGTGTGGCTTCCTCGAAACGGAAGAGTGGGAAAAGATCTTAGGCCTAGATCTGATGACCCTGAAATATCAGAATAACGAGAAAAAATTATTATTCCCTCGATAAAGGGGCCATAGTCTGTCGTCTAAATATAACTACGGTATCGACTAATCCTAATGAATGTATATCACTATCTACTCGCTTGATGCAACCTTGCCAACGACCCCACTTAATCATAATTGTTTTTCGCGATTTCTGTTGATTTATGCTTCTAATCAGTGTCGAAACTGATACAAATCGGTTGGTCGAAAAAAACACGCTCGCTATTATTTTCACTGCCGACCCGATTCCGAACATATTGAAACTACATTCGAAATCCTCAGCAAATCCGTTTGATTCGTTTCTGATCCTTTTGTGGGAAAGAATTGAAACTAACGAGTATGGTCAGTATGATAATGAACTCTTTAGGCTCAATCGTGTCAAGTGCGCAAAATGCTTGTCGCTTCGATCAATGGAAATTTGTGGAAAGTGTACTTATGTCCAAATACATACTTAAACCTCAACTTTTCATGCTGTTACCTTTTCATTATCGAATCAATCTTCACATGATTCCCACACATAGCATTGATTGCTACTAATCAGGTTTATTTGTTTCTGCTTGAATTGCGACAGTGCTGTTCGCTGGGGAGCCCGGTGACGGCCTCATACGGAGTTTTTTCATGATAACATTCATACATTCACATTCCCGGGATGATGGTGAATGGAAGTTGTAATTTAAGAAGTCTTACGCGCTTTAATTGTCTCGGAAGCATTTAGTGAGCGCCCAGCTTGGTAACCGATAGTGCTATGCTCAATAAAATGATGAATACAAAGGTCTTGCACTCAATCAAGCCAAACAACACCGTACTGTTGAAGAGAAGTGGATATTGTCGTTTCGAAGATATGAAAGCCTTGCAATCCTTTTGCAAGTGCGAGCGATAACGATAAAAGCCTGATGGAATCTATAAATGAAAGCGTGAGATTGATGGTGATAATGATGATGAAGTCATGATGATGGCCAAGTTCAATTAGGCAAACAGGAAAACTCAATAAGCGTAGATTATTTGTCTACAGTTTAAATTTTACGATCCTTGTTGGTATTTTGTAACTATTATTGAGTGGATTCGAGTTCAGTAGTTCTACCTCCTTTTTTATTGTTTAGTTTGGAACTGCCTGAAGCACTTGACAACATTTTAGTTCTTAATTTTTTTTCTTTATTTAATTCCAAATGTAAACATTGAAGTAACATACACTCAGGAACGAAATAGGTCAAATGTGGAAGAAATGTAAATTCCGAAAAGCTTAATTCTATTTCTATGAAATCTAAACCATAAAACTTTGGCAACCCCGGTCCGTAGAATTCTTAATTTGTACAGGTCTTACTACTATGGGGTTTGAAAACATATTAATTTAGTTAGAGTTATGCATAAATTCATAGGTAGCTACTGAATTACGGAGGTTAGGTTGGGTTTTCCTGGCTGACACAAGGTCACTCATAGACCTATTGGTCCATAGCGATACCAGATAAAAGGACTTGGAGCTATCGAAAGCCCCAGATTTTTTTTTGCGATTTGGAGTTGGTCCCCGTACGCAACCAGCCTGTGTCAGCCCGCGTCGTTCACCGTAGGTGGAGGACCCGAGGTAGCCTTCTGCAGCTTACAGCAGACTACGAAAAGAGCCTGCCTTATCTTGAGCCAATTTTCGAAGAAGATGATTCCATCTCAATTGCTAGATCAACTACGGCCCAGACAAGGCATTTTTTGGCCATTTCATTAAACAGCCGAGTTATCCCTGAACGGGTTGTCGTTGTCTTCTGCTTTTTGCAGTCCTGCCTGCCCTGGTACTTCTGCTCAGCCAACCTCTGTCGTTTCTGAGATGTACCTGCAAAATTTAGAGGGAGCGGGTGCTCCCCAGTGTGTAATTTCGCTCATAGAAGGGACTTTTTGTCCTTTTTGGATATTGTGTCAGGGGAGACGTTTTGAAACTTTCTCAGAACTTTGAAGGCTGCCCTTCTAGTTCCGTAAGCCCGAGCTGATTTGGCGGAGGAGCATTGCGTGCCTGAGGAGGAGGTGGCACCGGAGGTAGCACTTGTTGACGGACGGGTTGGCTCGTTCGCCGCTACCTTCCCGGCACACTGGCCACAAATGGGCTTCATGGCTTTCACAAGGCCAGGCTTGGTGACCAAAGCCCCGGAAACGCCGGAAACAGGGGTTGAGGAAGAGCAAATAGGCCGTGGACCTGGCTCATTTGTCATGTCTCCACAGCCTTCTGCAAACTTTGTCGCTGTGCCGGTAGCCATTGGAGCTGACTCATTCGTCATGTCTCCACGAACTACAGCAGCCTTAATCTCAGTCTGCAGAGCTGGCTCATTCGCCATATCTCCACTTCTTGGGACTTTAGCTGCAATCGTTGGCACAGCCATTTTAGTCTACCCCTTCACATTAGAGGTTGGATTAGATTTATTGTCAGGCTTTTGCCTGACGAGTTTTGGTTTTTTATTATTTTTATTATTCATTCGTAAAGGGTTCCCACTCAAAGCCGCTATCTCAATTCCGAATGTGTAGTCACCTTAATGATCCCATGGTTATCTAATACAAGCAGGGAGGCCATGCAAAGGTTGCCACAAGTCCTTATGGGGCAAGTGGTCAGAGCCGGATCGGTCAGGAGTCCACCTCAACTGAATCTACACCACCAACTTAATGGCGACGAGACGCGAGAACGTGCTAAGAGGCCTGCCAAAGTTTTAACGGGACGGAGATGATCGTATTAATCCGGAGCCGTTCACGAAGCGGATTTCATTCCGTCGCTACCGCGCCTGAGGACGACTAGGTCCGGAATGCTACGACCACCAGCCCAAGTGCAAAAACGAGTCGTTAGACAAAGAGAAGTCCGAGGACGAGAGAGTCTAGATCATTCAGCGTTACACAGGATGCACAGCGAGGAGGCGATCTAGTTTTTAGTTGTTAGTGGGAATGGATTTAGGATTTATGACTTAAAAGCCTTGGTCTCATAAATTATTTTCCAACTTGGGTGGGATCATCCAAAACAAGCTTTAAGGCTCCACGTTGGGCGCCATCCTTGCTTTGCTGGCCCTCTTCTGGACTTCAGTTCAGTTGAGGCGCCTGTTAGCTTCCCTATTATTTTTTTAAATCGCTAGATGTTGGTATTTACTAGGACCAAGTCTGATAGAAGTGATTTTGAAATGCGGGCAACTCTATGGCAGTGGTGCTGTTATCTTGAAAAATCACTGGGAAAAAAAATTGCTATCCGATGCAATTTCCAATTTTAATGAAATTCACACAGTAGCTGGACCTTACTATAATCCAAAATTGATAGAAATTTGGTAGAAAAATTGGAATAGAGCTGAAAGCTATGGTAATTTTTGTCTTCTAAATCTCGGAAATTTGCTTAGTAAAATGAAGCTTTTTTCCCCCCTGTAACTTCCGATGCAGTCATGAAATCAAAAGGAAATTCATGCAATAATCGAACCTTATTACTGTCAACCAAATTGCAAAGTCTCGTTGAAAAATCATGCAAGGGTGCCAGCTATTATGGTAATTTTTGTAATTTTTTGACATTTCTTTACTAAGCGATTTCGCCATTAAATTTTCAAATGGGTATGATCCTGCAATGACAATCAACAACAAATATTTAGATTTCGAAAATTTGTAATGTTTTGCGGGTGGTAGCTCTAAAATTCTTGTCACACCTATAACTTCCAGTGAAGTCATCCAATCGAAACGAAATTTATTGGGTGAGTTGAACTTAACGTGAAGCAGATTTGTTATTTTGACTGTGGTGTTAACACAGTGTTGCCAGTACCAGACATTTTCGAAAATATTGCACCAACAGATTCTTCCATTATATGTTCACATATAATGTTCCATTATATGTTCACATACTAGCAACAAAAATTAGAAACCAATGTTTAAATTATTTTATTACTGTAACTAAATTAATATGTTTTTAATCCCCATAACTAGTGACTCCGACAACTTTCATGAAAAACTTAAAAGATTTATTGGAAAAAGACTTTTTAATTGAAGTGCCATTAAATCACATACGTCAATCGGTTTCAGTATTTACACTGGTACTTGCCATTTTTTTTATCAGCCATTCAGTTTCTTTTTATCGTATGTCTTCGTATATTTACGAAATTAATACTGAGATTTTTTCTACTCTATTGAGTGCAGCATTCTTAATTTTATCTCTGCAATTTCATCGAACACGGCCGTATAACATAACTTATTGCCAACATGATTACAATGACAGGCATTTGACTTCTCTGTCATAGCTTAACGTCTATAATACGTTAAATGTTTATACAGGCTTTTATATCTCGTCTCTATTTGCAACATGTATGTATGCCGACAGGCACTATGAAGAATTCTTGTATACCTTAGTAATATTTCCGCGCGAAATACGTGTAATAGATTGCAATCGACTTTGAGCGTGGCTGTAGAAGATATTCAAAAGGTCAGCTGGTAAATATGAGTTTTGAATGTGAACAATGAATAATTTTTATTTTTGTGTTAAATCTAAGCACACATGTCATGATTTTGATATTATAATCCGACTTTCGTTGTTATCCTGGTTTTTTCCCCAAATATTAAAATTCACAAAACAAAAAATTTCTAGTAGAAAACCAATGCGTTTTGCTACGTATAAAAATGCAATGTAATGAAGCATGATACCACATTTTACAAGCGAATTTATTCGTTCACTTGCACAATATTATTCAGCATTCATCCATGAGCATATGCTACAGTTATCACAATGTTGATGATATACTTGCATGGATATCAGAAAATAGTTAATATCCGGTCTTATTGTCAATGATGCCGGCTCAGTTGCTGCGAGTCGTGGAATCAAACCGAGTGTAGAAGCGAAAGGAAGTGTGGATTGAGAGGCTGACCAGTTCTTAAGGGAAAATCAATGAGCTAATTTGATTGTTTGCTATTTGTACAAATTTTTGCTCATTTTTGTCGATACTGAATCCGATCCAGGATATTTTAAGGCTCTTTTAATAGGGGCACGAAATCGAAGAGGAATGCTAACAGTTGTGAATTCAAGATTTAGAAAAAAATTTGTTTATTTTTATTTGGTCATGCTTGTCTTCAATCTTGCAGAACTTGTAAAAATTTGCTGCATGGGTTCAAAGGGTTTATCGTACATAAGTTTGAATTAAAACCATTATGGAATTTTTTCGCCACAAATATAGTCCTAACTATGTGGACTATATTTGTGTCGAAAAAATCCCATAATGGTTTTAATTCATACTTATGTACGATGCAAAAGACCTATCAGTCTCGCCGTCCAGCGACATTTATTACTTGCACTTCAACGTTGTTGGTAAAAATGGAGTGTTCGCGAACGTGCGTGCGCTAGAGCCCATGTTCTGTCCAGCTCAAAGCGCTTGAGGTACACTTCTTTTCGCTCTCGCGCAAGCAGATCTATCGGATTACTCTTCCTATTAGCAGCACGGCATCCTCCGACACTCTACGGTAGCTACTGGCGATACACAGGGCACCTCTACGCTGGACGCTGGCAATAACTTCTTCGTTCGGAGTGCATCCGCCCAAATTTCCACCCCGTAAAGCAAGTTGGAGTTGGTTGTCGCCATCAGCAGCCTCCGTCTCGTTTTGCCGGGCCTACCGATGTTAGCCATCAACCTGCTCAGCAAGCTCAACGGCTCGGTCCCAGCAGGATAGCTTAGTTTCCAGCGTCACGCCTATAAATCTTACCCACTTACTGGTGTGGGCCTCTGCAGAGCCCACTGTCATCCTGACAGTATCCTTCGTTTAGTCAGCATAACGATCTAAGTGTCAGCTGCAGGCCAGGGTCGGTCATCCGCCGTTCTACCCTCCTCATGACTTGATGAAGTTTGAATTGGGAAAACTCGGCAACTCTAGAGGTCAGTTACTGCTGCCACATCGTCAGCGTAGCCCACGAGAAACAAATCCGTTGGCATTTCCAGATGCAACAGTCCATCGTACCATATCTACTATACGCCGCCGTCGATTGTTTTCGGTGAGCCACCCACTCCAAAGATCTATCATTGAAGTCGCCCCCGACTATGACATGGCCATCGATGTTACGGAGTGTGTCCTCCAGTGAACTGAGCTTCTATTCGAATTGCTGCATTGAGTTATTTCGCGAAAAGTAACAGCTCACGAAAGTTATCTCTCCGTATTTCACCCATACGTAAGCCTCACCACAGCCACCACCACGGATACTTGCGCTAAAAGATTCAGCGATCCAGGTCGCCGCGTATCCTGTGGCATCCGAAAACCAAATAAGTGAGTTCCTCCTCTTGTAAGGCTCACTGATCAGAACGATCTGAGCCTCTTTTTCGCAGACGAGCTGTATGCTGTAGGTTTCCTTGGAAAAAACTCATTTTCTCCCCTGTTGCATCTTCTTGGCGTCAAGTGCGTCTTTGAACTCCTTGCAAGAACTCGAACCCTTGACATGATTCGCGCCATACTTCTCGGCGCAAAGCAAGCACTTGGATTCTGCAGAGCAGCTTAATGCACGATGGCCGGATTGACCACATTTCCAACAGCTGCCACTACGGTCTGGACCTTTACAGCTACTTCTTGTGTGGTCGTAACCTAGACACCGAGAGCAAAGTACCACCTCTACCCACCTTCTCTCTAGGGCGTATAGCATACCCACGTTGACTCTTCCGGCTGTTAGGATTTTCAGGGCTAGTGCTTCATCCAGCTCCACCACCGCCCTTCTCTGCTGAGTCTGTGGTCTTCATTTCACTGTTTCCTTCCTCTACCAAGTCACGCTTAATAGTTGCCGTCACCTTCTCATCAGATGTGAGGCAATTGAGGTCGATAACCTCAATTTTGACTCTTAGAGTCATTAGTTTCACAACCTTTTGATCTTCCACAGCTGTTCGGATCGAATCACGGAGCCTCATGTGATCATCACACCGCGTGATATCCAGTAAGTAAATCAAATGACTTGTCGAATCTTTTGCAAGTTGGGCAACCCATCTGCTCGAGTCCCCGGAGTACTCCCAAATAGATACTGCCTATATTTCCATTTTCATCGAGGAAGCAAGGAATATATAGAGTAACAACTGCTGGATGAGTCCTGATTATATAAGAATTCATTCACCAAATCTTCCTCTACCATATTTTTGCTTTGCTCCCTCAGTAAAACAGAAGGTGCTGAAAATAAGCAAACAAGATCTTTGATCCCATAAAGTTAGTACTGAAGTAGTATGCGCAGCAGACTGATAGTAACTTGGAACAAAATTAAATAAGACACTTAAGCTTTGAATTTTATTCCATTCCTTAAACTAAGGTCTTAAGCTTTCGCTTCACTTTCAAATGGCTAAGGTTTATGAGCAGCTCAAAATGCCAGTAGAGTAGCTGTGTAGCGCTAGAATTAAATCAAAGATCAGCCTCATATTTAGAAATGTGTCTTTTACTAAAAATGAACAGAATTTATTGTTTAAAATAATCATCAATAATTGTAAGGATTTCAAATCTTTTTGTTTTTGAAAAGCTTCTTCAAACTCAAACTAGAAAAAATAAATAGCCTAACAGACATCATCATCCATTTGTTGCTCATCCATCATCAACATCGCTTAAAAAATAACGCGTTGAAATTTCCATTGCGCAATGTAACCAACCAACCAACCACCGACCAATTCCAATTCCAAACGAACATTCTTCCATCCGTTCACATACCACAACAACACTTGCTTCTTATTTTCCGTTCACGAATCCTACTACCATCGTTGCGTGTGGGTACATTACAATCCGTCGTCGTCATCGTCATCCTTATCGTAGTTGTTGTCCTTCTTGTCCGTGCTCGGCGCTGTTGTGCTGTGTTAGCTCTTGTCTTCGTATATAAAAATGGGCACCAGTTCACCAGTTGCGGCAGTTAACGCTCAACGATAGTAGTTTCAGTTACCATAAGAAAAAATTATAACCATCAACAATATACAACTAGAAACGGAAACAAATCGAATTAAAATTGTAACATTAAACAAAACCGATTAAAAATTATTAATTTTTTCAATTAAGTTTCATCGAAAATAATTTTTGTTCGAGTGATAATTGAATTGACTGGTGTTTTAACTGTTTTGGATTTGAAAAACCAAGAAAAAAAATATAGAACAAACCAATAACATCTGCTCCAGAGAAGGATATTTAATTGAATTCATAATTTAATCGAATTGTATTCACACGAAACTAAAAGGTAAAAAATTAAAATTACAAGAAATAATTGTCCATGTTTGGCAAAAAGTACAAGTGATTTTTGTTTTTGTTTTGGGCGCAATCAATGCGTTTTTCTTGTGTTTGTGATTTTGAATTGAAAAAATCTATGGGAAATGAAAGAAAATGTGTTAATCCAAGCCATTTCGCATTAAAAAAATATTGACAATCAGCCGGCATTTCAATAGAATAGTTAATACACGCTTTTAAGTAAGTACATTTTTAAGTTGAAGATGAACCGGTTTCAAAGTCCCAAAAATAAGCTAGTGTCGAACTATTGTTGCAAATTTGAAAAGAAGTGAAAGATGAAAGTATATTGTGTGAGGCTCGTCTAAACAAACGTAACTAAGATTTTAATTTGTGAAAGTATGAATAATCTCAAGCAAGATTACTAGTTGCTATTGCAACAAGTGCAACTACATTTGCCTGTCAAAATGCCATGTGCGAAAAAGCCGACGGCCCTGTTGATAATTTTCATCTTATAAAGATTTCAGTGATATTTTTACTTGTGTGCTCATAAATATCACACGAAAATTTCAACTGGCAGATTGTTGGTTTTTTAAGAAACCCACATTGGGCGCAATTGATTTTCATCACTGTAACTTTATTTCAGTGCGATCAGTCGGTTTCACTGTCTTAATTTTTTCGTAATTTTTCATAATTTTGTGAAATCTGTTGCAAGAAATCTGTTTCTGTAATTGATTTACATTTGCAGTGCACTTCAAGCGAACATTCAAGCTAACGAATTGTTCACACTACCGAACGTCATATTTTTATGGTTTAAACTCTTTTTTAGGACATTTTCATATAGGATTACGGTTTTATTTAAACGTTTTGATATTCATATGTACATATTTTAAATTTATTTGTCAAAGTAATGGTTTGGAGTTTTCTTTGTATGATATTGTCTAATACGATCTTTTCGCGTAGCAATTGAAGAACACGAACTTTTATCGGGCTGACTGTTTCGGTACTTTTTAAAAATGTAAAATTAAATTTCCTTGTTAAAAAGGTTTTTTTGACTTCGGCAGAGGTTACCCACTCGTTTTGTTTGTGTTCTTGATTGGTCTTCCATCTCAGAGCCGTTTCTAGTACTAGATTCTGCTTTAAGAAGCTGAGTGTCATCGTTTCATTGTTTCATTCTTTTAATATGTTTTTAGCAGAGTATCGTACCTGAAGGATAATGTTCCCTAGAATGTCAACAGCTTTCTTGGCCAAGATTCTCATTGCTTTTTCCATTAATTCAGGCTTTTTCCATTAATTCAGGCTTTTTCCATTAAAACGCTTAGTGAAGAGTTTTCTTCTTATCTTCGCCCAAATTAGTACAGTTTAAAATGTTTTTCCCGCATCTAGCTATCGTTTCTTGCCCGAATTGATTCCACGCGAAATCCAAGCATGTGACGGCATCTCTCAAAAAAATTTTTTTTATTGCTAATTGCTGTTAATTTTTTAAAATTTTAATTGCATTTGCTATTGAATAGGGAAGAATTCCGATAATGCAGTTTCATTAGCCTAATCGTATTCTGGTCCATTGGTTGGATAATGGTGTTAAATTGGGCGGCATGAACATAGCCACAATGAAGCCATCTTCGGATCTCAGTTCGTTCTTATCGGATCAGTTTCTTTTGAGCAGCTACGGGTGTGGACCGTCTTAGAGTCTAACTAGCTGTGGCTTAGTTCCTTAGCCCAATCAAGCGTAAAATGTCTAATCAGAAATGAATCGCATGCAGTCGGCTCTGTCAAAATTAAGACCCAAATCTCCGAAATGAGCTTTCGTGCAAAAATTTAGAATACGCTTAACACAGATTTTACTATTTCGAGTGGTTTCTTAGCTGTCACAAAGTCCTACAGCACTCAATCTTCGCTATGCCTTATATTTTTTTCCCCTTCAAGTCTTTAGTTTTACTAAAAGTCCAGTCACTCTGGACAGTATTTGCTAAGTATTTTCCTATATATAAAAAAAAACTTTAAAATCTGCACTATATACAGACTATAGGTCTATGTTATGAATTGAAATTTCAAAATACTGTTCTATGAATTGATCTTCTATGATTTGATGAAAAGAATTTTTAATTTATCAAAATATTTCACTGTGAAATGTCTGATGTGCGCTAGCTATACAAAATAGCTCCCAGTATCTGAGGTCTCTGGTTCGAATCCAGATACGGACGGAGGACCGTGTACTTAGCCTTGAGTTAGCCTGGCTCTGAATAGGTATCTGAATCAAATCAGGTGCAAAGTGGAACTAAAAATTTCGATTCTAAAAATGGCTATCACAACCAATCCCTAAGATTTTAAATAGGTTGTAGTGCAAAAATTTTTATTTTACCTCTGATAGCCATATGCGCCCGGTGATTTTAAATTGATTTCATTTTAAAATTGCTCAACGAAACAGACGAGTTACATAAGTCCTTAAAACAAATTCAAGTTCAATTTTGTGGCGGCCATGAAAATCAATTAATTTTCATTATGAGATAATATTGTGAATTCTGAATACTATAGATTGCCTCAATCTTTGAATTCTAGTCATATTGACTGTAGATTACCAAAAATTAATGAAATTCCGCAAATGGTTAGCATCTTGTATGTTACGAAATTTGACCCCAGCAAATATTACTTTCCATCAGCGGTAAATTCTAAAAATTCCTTTATTAAAAAAATATAAGAAAAGTTCCTTGAAACGGTACGGAGGAAATATATGTAGTTTTAGAAGTGACGAAAACAAAAACCAAAAATGTCTCCGCTACCTTTGAAAGAAAATCTATTCGTGTTCCTGAGATACGTTTTCAACTACTCGGTTGATATCAAGCCGTAGAAATGAGTCCTTTTTGCGGTTCATTACCAGGAATTTAACAAAATATAAAACTCAATTTTCGTCTCTCACGCCCTCCCCCGTAGAATATTTACATAAAAAATATCATTGTAATAGCTTTTTGCTGCGTTCAAATGCTTCCAAATAACTCTACACTGAGGAAAGACATAGCGCCAAATATCATAATTTTTATAATTCTTGCGCTATTTACATAGCTGCTTTCGGAATTGTGAGAAATTATAGCGCTAGACATCATAACGCATAGCGAGAAAATTATAGGTGCCATATATTATAGCCTGCAATACCATATATTAGAGGTCCTGATGAAAAATATTCACGACTACCTGAGCCTGGAGTCGAACCACGGGCGACAAACACTAAAGCCGATGCACTACCCTTGATAGTGATATAACTTACTATAATTATATGTGACCAAGCTATATGCAAAGAAGTCAAGACTATTTGCTTAGGAGACGGAACTATGCGCATGAAACTCTAGACTAACTTATAATCCATGGGAATTTTCGCTATGAAGCAATAACTAATTTTTCACATCGCCTTTATAGCTATATTTTATAGCTCAGGCAACTATCTGCAAAGTGTATGTGAACATAAATGCTGTGCTAAGTTAAAAAAGAATACGCACTGAGCGGATCTTTTCCAGTGCCATAACTGTTTTTCCAGGGATTTTCGCATTTCAGGGAACTGTAACATAAATTCTCCTCTAAATATTCGTAAAATAGAAAAATTTGTAAATTTTCACAACAGCCATAAGTATTAATATCCTTATAATACAAACATCAATTCGTGTCCCACTTCAAAACTGTGCAACTCTACATAACGGAATGTATTGAAACATTCGTTTATGACCAAAGCAAATAGCACATAACATATCCCTTAAACTAGGCCAGAACTTAAGCCGACTGTGCGAACATGAAAAGCTAATTCACATCGAAATGAAATTATCACTCGTCGTCAGAGTATGTTAAATCAAAAG
This sequence comes from Nemotelus nigrinus, assembly GCA_947369275.1. Taxonomy (NCBI): domain Eukaryota; kingdom Metazoa; phylum Arthropoda; class Insecta; order Diptera; family Stratiomyidae; genus Nemotelus; species Nemotelus nigrinus. The sequence goes on from OX376376.1 coordinate 1,888,362, forward strand.
TACCCGTTGGGAATAAACGGGATATCTACTTCTTGGCAATTGTGCTACTCTCGTACGTTCGATTCGGTTGGAAGATGATAAATATAGAACCGTATGTAGCTAATGTATATGTTTACCATTCAATTTTTCAAGCTATTTAGGGAACTGACATGCAGCCAAAATCCTACTAAGGACTTTCACTCCCAACTGGGTTTACGCTTGATTCGCCCGAACCGAAATCAATGAAATGGCAAACGTGCAAAAATTGGCAACAAAATAGCGACAAATATTGTTTACATTAAAAATTACCATTAATTTGCAAATCTCTTTTAAATGTCCTTTCTATCGTCTATCGAGCGATAGAAAGTTGATGGTAGATTGTATTTAATATGTTTTATCGAAGTGCTCCTTGTTATTGTTTCTAGCTGTCTTATTTTGTCACTTACCAATAAATATCTGCGCTTCCGATCGCAGTACAATTCTCGCGTTGGTCTTTATACTAATACGGGCTTTCACCCATAATCAAGGAAATGCTCTCTTTAGAGCTTCATCCGCATGAAAATTGTGATTCCGATTCACTACACTTTGCCTAGAAGCCTTACTACCAAATACCTCCTCATACTGCTACCGTTTGCCGCAATGTATCAGGTCTTCATTTCGATTCTGAATTTGTTTCTTGTTTCCGTTTGAAGTCTTGCGGTGTGTTGGAATAGAGAAAAGACGATTTGTAAATTTGCATATCGGTGGCTGTTGGCAAGTAGGCGGATAAGATATTTTTCGGAAGTTTTTCCATAATGATAAGAGTTCAAATAGAACACTCTTGATTCGATCTGAAAATTTCAAATTTCTTTCGATAAATTTCGTTGATTGTGTCGTAGATAAAAAAATAACGAAATTAGTGTTACAAAATGTCATGAATATCATGCGATTGTTCCAGTCAAAAAGCTGACATTTGTTCGAATTTTCCAATACGTTTCAACCCGTTTGGGAGGAAAACTAACCTAATTTTGCGGCAAAAAGTCTACCAAATTTCGCTTAAATTACAACAAATCTACTGCGTAAATCTAGCATTAGAGTTGCCCGCACATCCATCCAAAACCCTACAAGCCCTATATCTTAGGCACATCAATGTGTCTCGTAAATTTTGTGATGAAAAATCTCTTGAGCTTAAAGAATATACGCTTGCCGCCTTCTTATGCATTGAGGGTGCCTTTAGCAACGTTAAGTCACGGCACTCTGATGCGAGGCACTCTCGATGCTGGATGTTAATGTGCATCTGATAGCTTTTATCGTGTCGCTTCATGAGAATAGAGTGATAATATCTACCTCTCCTCTGTTTTGAAACATTACGGTAACTACACTTTAGATAAGGCTCGAACGGAAGTGGTTGTTTATGCAGACAACATAACCATAGCTAGAGATGTGCTAAACTTTTCTTTTTGCTGAGCAGTGATCGCAGGGACCAATAAGAGCAAAGAGCAGTTTAAAGTAGCAGTGATTTTGATCACAGCTGGTGACGCAGGTTCGTACGTACGAAAACTGTACTGCCTGTGACTGTGGCTCATTGACTGTGATTGCTATTTCTCGCATTACATGTAATCACTTTGTCACCAATATATTTTTCCCACAACGAACTGACCCGATGGCCTAGTAGTCGTTTATGGCTGCTCTTCTGAGATTATTTTATCGAATTCTGGCCAGCTAAGAAAGTGATTCAGAGATATCTTGTGGCTCTGTTTGTTGAGCACAAGTAGATTCTGTTACATTAGTTCGAATACTTTTCAACAATTCATGGTTACACACACAAATTTTAAGTGATATTCATCCAACATCAAGTCCAATGGGTATTTTGAGAGAGAGAGCTATGTGTAACTTTGTATCAGCCAGTAACCTCTGGTAACTATTTTCGATTAGACAAAGCTCCCATGTCGAATTTATGATGTCCGCGATCAGCACTAAGCGAGACCGTAGCAGACAGCGTATGTCTTGATATGAAGCCCACAGCACCAAGAAAAGTAAATGAACAGATGAGTGTGTAACATTTTCTGTTTCGTAAAAGAGCAGTGATCAATTGAAAAGCATGAGCAAAGAAAAATCACATTCATCACTGCTCTTTGAAAACGTTTCTGTTCTTGAAAAGAGCAGTGAGCAGCTGAACGGGACCAATATTGAACAATCACATTGCTTACTGCTCCTTCTAAAACTATCTGTTCTGCGAAAGATCAGTGAGCAGTTGAGCTGCTCTTTTCAAAGAACAGTGTGATTAGTAGCAGTGGTCGCAAGAACAGTTTATTTATCTACACTTTCGGAGAGTTTAGATTACTTTCATGAACGAAGAGCGAGTTGAATGTGACTCGAACGAAGCTAATATTGTTTACAAAGAAGTACAAAGTTCCTCGTTTTGACTTACCGAAATTAGATGGGACTCTATTGACCTGATCACGCAGCGTCTGAGACAATTATATTGTTTGGAGTGGCGTTCTGGTGGCAGACTCTCTACCAACGCTTACTTGAAGTATTGCGAAAGTTAGTTGTACTTCTGCTGACAGGAGCACTTCACATCATTCCTACTAAGGCACTTTTCGTGCTGCTTCTTTGATTACTAATCAATCTACGAATTTTATAGCAATCTAATTTGGCTGCTGTAAGACAGCATTGCATTTCTGCGTGGACTAAAATCGAGTCTGGCCACGCTAGAATAATTTTTGAGGGGCTTTCCTCTCCAAAAGGCATTCGTTCAACGACGCCAAAAAAAGATTTGTAGCTCTAGACGAAACCGCCAAAGAAGTTGGTCTTCAAATTAACGAACAAAAAACAAAAGTTATGACTCAATCAAGGAAAAGGACGCCAATAAGACAAAACATAACGATAGGGGACTATAACTTGGAAAACGTAGACAACTTCGTGTACCTAGGGACGAACCTGTCGAAGAATGGGAATGAGCTTGACGAAATCAAACGACGAATTCAATTAGCCAATAAGACATTCTTTTCGGTGCTTCCCACTTTAAAATCTTGATGCGTACACAGGTATACGAACCTTCGCATCTATCCTTCCAGGCAATTAACTGACTTCTGTATAATCGAATATTCTGAGTCAATATTGGTATATTCATAGATAGGCTAACGGGTATTAAGTCCCTTGCTGGATGCTATGCATCTCTGAGCGAGATCTAAAGACATTCGGAAAAACAATTGATTTGGATACCTTGACACAGGGCAACTATGATGCCGATGAGTTGGTGAGGCTTGGTATATTCTTATCGGAGATTTCATGCCCCTGCTCCATAACAATAGCGATGTCATCGGTGAACTCAGCCATCAAACAAAAATATTTCGAGGTCCTGTGCCAGAAAAACATCCTGTGCGATCGCAAAATGGTCCTCGGCCTCCATAGACAGGCGTCACACCGCGCAGCTATTAGATTTAACCTGTAATGCTCTGCGTTGTGCTGTGGTCGTCCTTAAAGGCCGCTGCCTCATAGAATGGGTTGGGGATTCAACGATTTATGTCAGAGCTGTGAGTGAGCAGACGAAGAAGAATCTCATGTGCCAGTGTCCGGTTCTGGCGAGGAGAAGATTCGCAACACTCGGTACACTCTCCATCTCAAATCTGACTAACCTATCCCAGATTGAACTAAAGGGAATAGTGCGGTTTATCAAAGGAAGCAGATCGTTTTCTGACTTTGGTGACTAGAGAAAAGACTCTGTGCCATAAAAACGGGTCTCTTTTGTGCCTATGTGCATATTTTGGCAGGCCCCTATCCACGGACAGCCACTTCAACCTACCTACCTACCTAAAAGCATGCTCAATATTCATTTCGCGTTCTAGTTTCCACCAAATATCTTGTATCTTTTCCTAAAAATTTATTGTGTCCTACAAATTCACTAGTGCTGTCGCTAATGAGTTAAAGATATATTGTTGTAACTTAAAAAATCGAAATCAGTAATAAAAAAACACACAATTCAATCGTGAAGAATAGGGATAAACATCGTAAACAAGATTAACAAACAAAAAAAAACAAAAAAAAAACAATCTCATCAGGAAATGTAATTTCCATTTCTGTGTCAAACGATTTAAAAGATTCATTTGACCATATCCCACACTTTGTTTAACAATATCATTGTTTTATGTATGTTGCTGCTACTTAACGTACAAATATCTTTACCTAAACGATTCAAAAAGAATCTTACAAAACTTGTTGATAGTTTGATTAATGACCAAGAGCTAATAATGTCATATTATTTAAATGGAAAATTACTGGCAATAAACAGCAAGCGGGCCAGCTTGTGCTGCGCTTCTTATGCTGGATCGGGGATAAGAAAATATCCGTCAGGTCGACATTTAATTAATGAGCCATATTTCAATTGAAAATAATTTTCGTTAGCACCAGTATCCGTAGCCACGAGGAGTGAATTTAATACTCTCGTCCCGCATTACTCGAATGAATAGCGCGCGTCAAGAGTATCTATGCCTCGTTAGTACGTGCTCTACATTGCTTGAACATCCACCTCACTTAATTTCCTCGCTCCACTAGAACGTCCCGGCTAAGCGTCATGTCGAAAGTTTCGTTAGGTATTCTGCCTTGGCCCGTCAAAATAGATACTCCTGTACCATTTTCCAGAGCGCGGCGGCCAATCGTTCAACAGCCGAAAATGCATGTAAAATATTTTTAATGATAGATAAAGCGCGCGAACATTAATCTAAGGAATCCTAGTAATCGAGGAATGTGAAAAATACGCCCGCTTGGCTTTCAGGATCATGTAACTAAACATTTTCACGCGGATTAAATAGACGGATGCTATAAGGTTTCATTGCGAATTAGGTGTGGGGAAATATGATGGCGGGGTCTAGTCGCTGCTGTTGCTGTTACTGCTGCTGCTGCTGCTACTGCTACTGACCACAATTTGCACTTCAATCAACGTTAATGCTTTCGTATTTTTACATCGATGGGGACGAAGACTACTGCAAAGGAACGAAGCCCTTATTGTGAGGGAAGCAGGAGGCGGGAGGTAGTGAGGGTGTATGACGATGATGATGATGGCGATGATTATCCCGCTGCGATTTCAACTTTCGTATTGAGAAACAAGTGGCGGCGAGTGAAAAATAAAACAAACAAACAGACAAACACACTGTAAAACTAGTTGAATTGTTGCAAAGAAGCCTAGGACGATACTGAGTCAGTTTTAATTTGCTGTAGGATAATCGCATGATAGCGGTGGTGGTGGCGGCGGCCGCATCGGCCTAGAGTCGATGTGAAATTAAATTAGGAATCAAGGCGCAAGTGGATGAAATGTTGTAGAGTTTTACGACTTTCGGTGTAAGTCTGTGTTTTGTATATGGAGACTAGGAGGAATACTATTCTAACTGTACGCATCATAACAAAGGTGCCTGGCCCTCATCATATCCATATGCTTTTTGTTTATCGCCACAGTGAATAAAAATCATATGAGCCTGATGCAGGTTATCCTTTAAACAGAAAATCTCGAAAGTACATTTTCATATCTACTGTTAGGAATGTTTTTATGAGTTTCTGGAGAAAAAGTAAAGCATCATATTACAGCAAGAAGTCGTAAGGAATTTTAGTATAAAAATGACGTAAGTCACCGTAAATAAATACCAGGTATACGTTGTGACATACAAAGCAAGATGCCTTATTGTTTAGAATCTAGTGATTTTCATTTGACTACACTGACTTATGGGAGCGTTTTCTGAACTAACTGATCTCTGAAATTCGATACGAGACCAACAGTGTCTAGAAAGTGATCGAAAGTATTTATGAGAAATAAGTTTAAGAGCTTTCAAGCTAAATTTTCATTGGCTAATTCGAAAATCCAAGAGGTCATATTTACAGTTTTTATTTTCTTCTGTTAAAAGCTGTCTATAAGCGTAGTCCACAAAAGCATAAGATACGGTGTTACGGTGCAACGAATCGGGCCACCGGTCATCTATCATTTCAAAACAAAAAAAAAACAATCCGATTCATTGCAGCTTGTCAAGTTTTAAAAATTAAGTAAATGACACCAAAGTCAGGCATCCTAATTGACAGACGAACCAAACAGGAACTAGTCTATGAGTTGGAAATTCGGGATCAACTAACTGGCACGTTGGAGACAATGAAAAAAACACTCGGAGTAGCAGAAAAAGTGGAGGTTTCCATGGGCACTTCATTGATTTTTACGTTGAGGATTATTCTTACACCTTCAATGAAGACCGTGAGGCAGTGCAGGAGAACCTTGAGGAAATCTAGGCCTTGATTATGACATTCCAGGGAACTCTACAGTTATCGGAATTTCTAAAGTTTAAGACAAAAGTAGACTTGAAAATGCGGCGACTGAAAAACACGCACCTGAAGAAAGTTGAAATGGGTGAGGATGCTCAAAGTTTGAGGACACCGTTAATCATGGCAATGGGTGAGCTGCTGGTAAAAGTGGAAGGCGAAAAAGCAGATGGGAAGGTAGAGCAGGAACTGGACCGTGGGAGAGGCAACACTAGAGAAGTGGTCCCGGGAGTATGGGGTGAGGCGGAGTGGTTGGTGGCTAGTACGGATGAGCCAAATCGTGGGACAGATAACGTGGATGATCCACTATTCTCGGTTTCCCGTTCAACGCCAGTGATCGCGAAAGGGCAGAAGGTATAGAAGTGGAGTTTGCGGTATAATGGCGACTGTGGCTCTTTGAGCGAGTGAAGGAGCTCCGTGAGGCGAAAGGAGTTCCCACAAACGGGAGGTGCATTTAAGGGTCAGAGCAATCCGTGGATGCATCAGCAATGCAGGGCCTTATTAGACGCCGTACCATTCCGTGCCATTTAATCAGACGCAACTGGCGCCCAACGTGGGACAGACAAGGTGATAACCGCGGAGAAAATTTCGTGAAAAAGTAAAAGTTGAATTCGAAAATTAGAATTCAGATAAGACGAAAAATAGCATCCAGGATTGTTGACGCACAGATGAGCAGTTCTTAGGTGTTGAGTTCCAGGGGCAAATAGTGACCGCAGTTTGGAGCAGTTGGCATGTTAAAAAGGGGAAAATGAAATCATTTTAGTTCGCAGTAAACGTTTTTGTAAAACAAAACACAATTTTTTTCTCACATTTTATATTGTATAACGCTTAATAATGTCAAACGGATTCTAAGAAAATTTTAAGTTTAGTTGAAAAAAAGAAGAATGAAATAACGTTGATAAAATTAACAATTTTTAATGTTAAATCATCAAACTAAATATATGTATTAGTAATCAATTAATAAATATATTATTGTTTATTTGTAAATCATCAAACAAAATATATTTATTTATGTGTATTCAATTAATAAATATATTATTGTTTTTAAATCATATAAAATTTTATGAAACATATATTCGGCATTAAAAACATAGTCATACAATGTTGAAAGACACTAAAGAAACTCGTAAAGCAAAAAGTTTTTGCGGAAAAAGTGACTGGGTGTGCCTTCCTTTCGAATAAAATTTATGCAAAATAATGTTTTTGAATGCTTCTGTATAAAAGCAAAAAATAAAAAATAAAAATAAAATATACAATTTCTTGCATATTTAAAAATTTTCTAATAAATAAAACACGTTTCCCGACATGTGTTTCAAAAGTACTAATCAAATACTAGTCCTAGTACACTAGGAGCCAGAGATTGATAATAAAATGTTGGAATGTATTTGCATCCTGCATTTTTTTGTTTTTCTTAGTCTTAGTCTATCGTATCTTGTGCATTTCTTGTTGTACTCTTTCGCGGAATAGAATAAGCTGTTTTACCGGAATTTTTATGGGCAAAGAGTTTATGGTTTTGTTGCTCATGTTCGCTTACAGGATTCCCACCGACGCGGGTAATAGTAATGGCTTGTAATAATCACGAATGAAATTATAGTTCTAGCGAGAAAGTGATGCAAATAATCATATTGACGGGTTTGAATAATGATGGAATTCAAAGTAGACGAGAAAATGTTCTTCTTTGTAGTTGAGAGTATTGTGTGGTGTGTTGTTTACAGGCTATGATACTGAGAAAAGAACTACACTTCACTACTGAGAAAAGAACGTTAGCCGATATTAGTGCTAAAATGGACGAATCGCCACATCAAAATTGTTTATCAGTTTTCGATGTAGGATTGAAAGGCTTGTTTGTATTTTAGCCCTGGTGATAAAAGCAGGGCTGGAAGGAGGCCCATGCAACCTTTTCATTCATGATGATTTGCTTAATCAGAGTTGAGTGAGTCGTCCGATCCGGGCCTTCCTCTTTTTCCTCAGCCTCACCGCTGCTCCTGATTTTGTACCCTGGAAAGTGTGTTCTAAGCAGCACGTTCAGTGTGTCGCCAAAAGTGGTCGTCATCGCTCCATCCAAATGTCTGAGTAGTCCTATATGATAGTAGTGATTTTCAGGATTATTTTCTAAGCCTGTTTGATATTTTTGTAGCTCCCACGATATATTATTAGGCTTCCATGATATTTTTCTAGGCACATATCTATAATATTTTTAACTTTCAAGATTATTTTCTTGATCCTATGATATTTTTCTCGGCTTTCAGGGTTATTTTTGGACCCAAAAGTTTTTCCTGGACTCCTTTAAAACGATTTAATATTTATTATAATACTTCTTTCTATTTCTATTTCTTCGTTAAAATCCAGCTTAAAATGAAATTCTATATGCAATTGAAATATTTTGTATCTTTTGATAGTTTAACAAAAATATTTCTCAAACAACCATATAAATATAAAAGGCTAATTCAATATTAGGATTATTATGAGCTTAGGCTCGCAAATTCATATGATTTTTTAAGAATTTTCATGCCACCTCGAAAAAATCTGTCGATAGAAAGGATTTGACCGGCAAAAAATGTATTAAATGTGGTAGAAATAATACGGCCAGCTATAGAAGTTGTGAAATAATAATACGGCACAAATATCTCATTTTTACAATGAAACTTTGATTCATTCAATTCAGGTGCAAAAATACACCACAAATTAATCCTAGAAAAAGTACCGGGCTTTTAAGAAATCATAAAACTTTCAAAATTCGCATCTGAAAACCCTTAACCGGAACTTCCCCTTTAAATCACAAGTAGTGTGTCAATCATTCTCATACTATTTTTATTTTGCTCTATTACAAGGATATTTCGTTTTATGTGTTTAAAATCAATGCTAAAGTAGGCTTTATATGTATGCAGTGCGAATTAAACCACCGATTATTCATTTGATCTGAATCATGGTAGTAAATTTTCATGAAATTAGCATTTAGCGTTCATTTGATCAAATTCCTGTTGAATTTTCGAACTTTCGAAATTCTGAATGCCTTGAATAATTTTCAGCGCTTTGCCTTCCTATTGCGTCACGCCATGACGTATTCATTGCAATTTGTAGTATATTTGTATCTTTAATACACACCTCACTGAATACTCTCAGTACGAAAAAAAAGTAATATCTCTGTCAATCATTGAATAATATCATTGATACAAATATATAAAATGTAAATTGGCAGCATTTTCGCCAGTTAATTTCCCTATAGATTTTCAGGCGGACGAGTCACTCCACCGCTCAAATGCCTCTCCGTTATCCCGCCAGGTACACACTTATTTGTTACAAAAATAAACATTGTACATGAATTCTGCTATTAATAAGAAACCTGCCGCTTGGTTTGACAGTTGAAAATCCATCATTCAAATCCTTATTCAAATTGTAGCAGCAAAACAATTCGTTTTATTTTTAATTTATTACGGAAAGCGCGAGAACAAGAAGAAAAAAGAGAAATCGAAATATTGAATTATAAATTAATAAGACAAAGAATGATTGTGTGTCTGTCAATTCGAATTTAATGATAATGGGTATTGAATTGAACTTGGGAATGTAATGATGTAATCGAATCAAAAGCGGCAGATCGAATTCATTCAGGTATGTAGCTGTTATCGCATTGGTGGCAATCCTTCAGAAAGCGTAGATAGTTTCAAATGAAAATAGATGGTCAGTATAAGTTTCAAATATATAGAGGGTTTCGCAGTTGATCTAAAATACTTAGCCCACAGCATCCTTGAAATGTCTCTGTAGAGAAATTGCTAAAGGGTTCGATAATCTTTTCCATGAAAATTAGGAGGTATAAAGGAAGAGAAAAACAACCCAAACACATTTCTCGCATAGTAAATACCAACTTATTTTTATTTTATTTTTATAGTTTTCTATATAGGACTAGATCAAAATTTTGGAATAATTCCTAGGTTAGGTTAGGTTCAACTGGCTGGCCAGGGCCACACATAGACCCATTGGTCCGTAGTGGTACCAGATAAATGGACCCGGAGAAGGAAAGTTCAGTCCAAACGGCTATTGAAGGCCCCGGACTTTTTTGCGAAGGTCCTTCAGCCTCCGCTCTGCTACATGTGAGAGATCCATCAGCCAGGGCTCACCGAAGCAGCGCTGCCTGGTTCTCCCCAGTGCCGGGTGACACAGAAGGTGTTGGATTGTTTCCGAGACTCCCGGCTCTTGACACTTCCTACAGGTGTCGCTGGTTAGGAGTCCCATTTTCATGGCATGAGCTGCTACAAGACAGTGGCCGGTAATGACGCCGACCAGCCGTTTGCAGTCAGTTCGCGTCAATTCGAGTAGGTACTTAGTAGCCACGATATTGTACGACCCCCACATGATTTTAGTTAGCTTGCAGGTCTGAGTTGCACGCCATCTGCACATCGCAACTTGCATCATATTGGAGTCAATTGAGTATTTGATTGTCTGGATTGGGGTAGGAATATCAACCGATCCTGACAGGGGAAGGCTAGCCCCGTGCTTGGCTAACGCGTCTGCCCTCTCGTTCCCTTCAATGCCCTGGTGACCAGAAACCCAGAAAATTCTGACACTTCTGTTGTTGCCCAGTCTATTCAGGGCCTGAATGCAGTCGAGTACACACTTCGATTTGTATGTGTAAGACATCAGAGCTTTAATCGCCGCTTGACTGTCTGTAAAGATGTTGATTTCCATACTTGTGGTATCTCTGGCGTATGCTAGGTCTGCGGCTTTACGTATCGCAAAAACCTCCGCCTGAAAAATACTACAGTGATTAGGAAGCCTGAAAGCTGCTTTCAAAGTTGCTTCTGTGAAAAATGTTGCAGCACCCACTCCGGCAGACGTTTTAGAGCCGTCAGTGTAGATGCTAAGAGTTGCTGCGCCCATCTGCCGATTCCACTCTTGCCCATCCCCCACAATCGCCCGATATCCCCGTTCGAAGCACAGAGTGGGGACCAAGTAGTCGGTGCTACCCGCGTACCCCCGCTCAATACTGCTGTGACCGAAGGATCGTGACTCGAAGTATCCCGATTCCCTAAGCCTGACAGCAGCTTTTGCGGCAGAGCTCCTGACGAAGAGGTCAAGCGGTGGGAGATGGAGCAGGACATTGAGAGCAGACGAAGGAGTCGAGGCTAAGGCACCTGTGGTGCAGAGAGCCGCCAGCCGCTGGACTCTGTTCGCTGTGCTTGCAAAGGTAGTCTTGTTCACTGCTGGCCACCAGACCAAGCATCCGTAAGCAAGGATAGGCCTGGCTATCGCCAAATAAATCCAGTGCGTTAAGGCAGGGCTTAGACCCCACGTTTTACCCAGCACTCTCCTGCTGGCGTAAATTGCATTGCTAGCCCGTTTTACTCTCTCCTCCAAATTTGCCTTCCAGGTGAGCTTGCTGTCCAGAACAAGGCCCAAGTACTTAGTTTGTGACTTTAGGCTTAACCTGGCGCCGCTCAACCTGATTGGAGGTAATTCAAGAGTTTTGTACTTTCTTGTGAAGAGTACGAGATCAGTTTTGTTAATGTTGATGCCGAGGCCCACGGTGTTCGCCCATTCCTCAACCAGCCCCAGAGCATACTCGATGAGCTAGCCGACTGTGTGCGGAAATCTGCCCGAGACTAAAATGGCAATGTCATCGGCATAGGCCACAACCGTGAGTCCTTTGCGTTCTAGCCTATCCAAAATAGTGTTTACAACCAGGTTCCATAAGAGAGGGGATAGAACTCCACCTTGCGGTGTGCCTCTATGGACCTTCTTAGTGATTCGTGACCCCGCCCACTCAGCTGTTATGAGCCTTTGCTTAAGCATATTGCTTATCCAGCTACAAATAGAAGGGTGGGTATTGGTTGCGTAGAGGCTCTCCATAATGGCTGTAGTGTGCACATTATTGAAGGCGCCTTCAATATCTAGAAAAGCCCCCAAGGTGTATTCTTTGTAGCGGAGTGCCTTTTCTATTTCGAGAACTACTCTATGGAGAGCCGTTTCAACGGATTTCCCTTTTATGTACGCGTTTTGGGCGCCCGATAGAGCTTGAGATCCAAGTCTTTGCTTTATGTAGAGATCCAGTAATCTTTCAAAGACTTTAAAGAGGAAGGAAGTCAGGCTAATTGGCCTGTAGTCCTTCGGGTAAGCATGGTTGATTCTACCTGCCTTGGGTATAAATACAACCTTAGCGACCCTCCAGGCTGCAGGCACATGGCTTAGTGCTAGGCAACCTTGTATATTTGCATGAACCAAGGAACGGTGAGCATACCTGACTTTTGGAGCATGGCCGGCAGAACCCCATCCGGACCTGGGGACTTGAAGGGCTTAAAGGTGTCAATTGCCCAGGCAAGCCTCGGCCTGGTGACAACCTCGCCAATGCCTTCGAATAATTCCTAACAGATGCCTGAAACTTTTTACACTCAATATCGCTAGCTTTAATAATTATTCTCATTTTGTTAACTACCAAAACAACTTTGAAAATGCGTATTGATAATATGACAAATGCAACTTGCTTCAAAAGATTGCGACCAAATTTCAAAAAAAATCAATGCCACGTTAACAGCTCCGTTGGTAAAAAATTGTAAATTTATATTAAAATGTTTCCATAACTTCTTTGTTTAATTCAATTGCAACCTTTCCCTTTTAAAAATCAATCACCAGTACTCCTCTATTTATATGAACTATTAAAACAAAATTTTTTGATTAGGAACTTCATTAAACTCTTTCATAAGAGGATTATACTCTTACTGCTGGTAACTTTTTTCAACAAATTTACTTGTTAATATTAGCCATACAAATAATAAAATTAAAAAATAGCTCATGCTATTTAAAATGCAATCTAAAATTGATCAAACCAGAGAAACTACCGGATACATTTTCGTCGATGACCACATTGTATTCATCAATTTAACTTACTCTATAAACCAATTTCAACATTGTTATCATCATTATCTGTTGAAACTTATTCCGTTCGTTGCAATAAAGTCAAACAATCATGCGGATAACTGCTTGTTTGACTGACACACTGCGGACTAGTTTCATTTAATAACAGACTATAAGTTCATATACATCCAGGAGCCTTAACATATTTCATCCAAACCATTCATTCATCGTAGCGACTTCATCCGTACGATGCGCTGATGATGGACGAGCTTCCTTCATGCATTTTTCGATATCAATTGGCATTTCCGGACATGGGTATCCTTTCTAAGCAAACAAGTCGAATAAGGGATTAAAAAAAAAAACTAAGGAAACAAAAACCGAAACATAAAGCCGGAATTACATGCTCGCCGAGTAATGCCAAATGAAGACAAGGTGAGTGTGTAAACGGTCTCCTTGTCTAGTCTCGGCTGTGTTTTTCATGGCAAGCACGCGTGTGTAAATGGTTTGCTCGTCGGCTCTTGTTTGTTTTACGAAGGGATAATGATCCTTTTACTGCTGTGCCTGAGTGTTTATGACCGTCTCGTCCGAGTTCGAAGCCGCTGGAAGCGAAGTCGGTTTTATGCATCAAGTCAAAGGGATTCGAGAGGGTAGCATGTGCTCATTTAAATTTTCGAATTTTTCGCCGGGACTTCAAACATGTGTTTGCGTGTCCCAGATTGAAATAACTCAACGCACACCAGGCAGTTGCAATAGCCACAGCCCGTACCTCAGTCATCGTTCACTGAACTGAACAAAACAGCTCACAACTGTCGAAAGATGCAAAGTGCAATATCCTAAGTAAACAATTCACCCTATGAAAGGTGCATGGTGTATGGTCCGTGTTGTACGGTGCAATATCCTAAGTAAACAATACACCCTATGTCTTGTTGAGTCTCGTCCAATGTCTTGTTGAGTCTTGTTTACTCTTGTACCCGAGACGCTCGTTCCAATGTATAAATCGGGCATAAGGACTCACTACGTGCAGTAACACGAATATATACTTGTTGCTCTGCAATATCGGCGACTCGTCCACATTCCTTCGGAGTCGCCCGTCCGAAAAAAAACCGAACTACATCCAACACTATTCCCAGTAAATCATCTGATAGATAGTCAGTTTGTATTACATATTGAATCGAAGGAGTATAAATCGTGACAGAAAGGAAATTTTCACACTGCATAAAGCGGACCCGGTCATAGATGAAAAGTTCAATGAACAATATGATTGGCATGCACGATATGAAATCCATATTGAGCCAGTATAATTTCTTTTGTATTTCAATGTGGCAGAAGAATAAAATGCTTTCGTTTGTTGATCGTTTGGCTCAACTACTTGTTTCCACAAGAGATTCGATATCGGATTAAAATATTGCACTGAGTAGCATATGAGGTTGGTTTTAGTACGAGGAAAAAATGAAAGTCTTTCTCTGATATCAAAGTGTAGATAGAACGTTTATGCGAATCAGGGCAGATATGTACATATGTACATATATCAGAACGTCAAAAACGTCGCTACATCTCAAATATTCTAAGAAGCGAGTAGCCCTATAAAGAAAACTAACGTGTGTAGAAATATGCTCTTCAAACAAACAAATATTTTCTAAAATGAACTATCAAAAGTAAACCGTGCGTTACCAAAAAATACATTTGTAACAGTTTTTTAAAAAATAAATATTCGATCTCAGTTTCTGCGCCTCTTGGCAATTCGGACCACAATTTAATCTCGACCCAATATAACATCTCTTCTCTGATTAACACTAATCAGTTTCCTAACAAACGACTGGTCTGGCATTATGGCAAGGCTGACTGGACTGCGTTTAAAAAATATATCAGAGAGGTCGATTGTTCCGATTGCTTTGCAACAAAGAACGTCGAATATATAGCTTCCACCATAACTGACATTATATGGTATGGAATGTACAGTTTTATTCCGCATGCCTTCAAGAACACTAAGCCAACCAACACCTCATGGTTTAGTTACGAATGCCAAGAGGCTATTCGCACGAAGGAGGCGGCATTCCGAAATTACAAGCTATCTCCGTCTGAGGAATCAAAAATCCTTTACAAGACCGCTCGCAATACCTGTACATCCACTATCAGAAGAGTTAAATTCCAGTTTGACCAAAATGTTAAACAGAAGGTCCTTGGTCGCTTGTGAAAAGGACTAAGAACAACTTCTCCAGTTCCGCCGTGCCACCTCTTCTTCATGGTGGCAACGTATTTAACATATTTAATCTTTTGGTTGAGATTTTTGCTACAAACTCTTACTTGCCACCTTCATCACTGCGTCCTCCTACTGCTCCAATGTGCGTTTTCACGCAAGGGCCTCTATTTTCCCCCACAAGAGAGGTATTGAAAATATTCGCCAAGCCTGACGTTTCCAAATCTGCCGGTCCTGATGGTATTTCACCCCTCGTACTAAAGTGCTGCGCCTCCGCCTTGGCTAAACCTCTGCGTAAACTGTTTTACCTGGAATATTTCCTTCCGCATGGAAGCTTGTACACGTTCAGCCCATACCTAAAAAGAAGGAGGCCTGTGATCCCTCTAACTATCGACCTATTGCAATCGTTTCGGTTCCGTCTAAGGTATTCGAATCTCTCGTGAATTCAAAATTAATGAAATATCTTGAGTTGAACCATCTTATCAACGACCGCCAGTATGGTTTCCGTTCTGGGCGCTTCACTGGGGACTTACTTACATTTCTCACCGAGAGATGGAACCGTTATCTCCATAATTTTGGTGAAGCAATGGTCGTTTCTCTTGATATTTCGAAGGCCTTTGACAGAGTCTGGCACCCTGCCCTATTAGCCAAGCTTTGTGCATTTGGTCTTCACCCCGTCCTTGTCATGTGGTTGGAAAGTTTCCTCGTAGATCGTTCCTTTGTTCTGGATGGACACAAATCTTGTGTCCACACCACCAATGCCGGGGTTCCGCAAGGTACTGTTCTTTCACCAATTCTTTTTCTTTTATTTATAAATAACCTCCTTTCCTACACTTTCAATCCGATTCATAGTTTTGCCGAAAACAGCACCCTTGACTTCGCATACTCTTTTGTCAGAGTAGAAAAAGGTGGAAATGCTACTGCTGTTAGTAGAGATCGCATGTTTGCATCGCTTAACAGGGACCTATTAAACATTATCGTTTGGGGCTCAGCGAACCGTGTTGTGTTTAATGCGTCCAAAACCCAATGCTGTCGTCTTTCGCTCAAGCCTTACCATCCTCCTTCGTTTTCAAAAATCAGCTAAAAAATATTTATTTGAAAACTCTGAACATAACAGAAAACATCTTATCAACCCATATATCTCTCAATCAACCGAATAGGCACTATAAACAAAATATTTTGAAATGCTAGTAATTTTGGTCTTAGCATAAAAGCCACGAAATAATGAACATGCAACATGAAAATGCTATCCGCTAAATCTTTTGCATTATCATAAAAAAAAATAACTCGTAAATCGTAAATCGTGTGTGAATTTAGATATAAATAGTCTTATTTTCAATTTATTTCATTCTCTTTTAAAAAAATTCACCTGAAATGATATCAAACTACACAACTGTATATGAACAAGAAAGGTACGCCGACACATTGAGAACACATATCCTGAATTTCGACTTTCTGATAACTCGAAAATTTCTCTCGGTTGAATATATGATGGGTGGTGTATAGGAAGGATGTACTTCCGTTTCGACTTTTTTTTTCGCATATGTTCTTGAATGAAACCTGCATACCGATATTTTACTCCTTTTTTAGCTATGACTCCATCAACATACCTATGCGATGTATCTTGTTCGTGTGTCTCTCGATAATCCCTTAGGTATTTTTTTTTCGCAACATGTGTTTCGTTAATGCTATGGATGATTTAGTTTTATTGTTTGCCATGGATATACAGCAACATATGTCGTTTCTGTTTATTTTTTTATTGGAACGTCAAGTGTGTATGACGAAAAGATATTCACCTTCATTTATGATGATGATGGTTCCGATTTGAAGATTAGTGATTTTATTTTTTATTGATTTGATGTGCTTTAAAGATTGTTGACAGAATTTCGAAATTCGATTTGCAATTTTTTGTGTCCAAAGAAATTTATTTTTGGCTCGAACTTTGAACTAAGAAAAATTATCAGTAATCCCTACGATTAAACACTTGCGTTCAGCTGCGCTATGAAATGTCCAAACCTGTCTCTGATTGCAACAAAATTTCGAAGAATAACGGTTTTTGTTAGAAATTGTTTGTGTTGTCGATAAATTTATCTGACTGTACTATTTTTAAGCAGTTTTTCATTGTAGTAAATTAAACCCTATGTACATATCGGATCCTGAATTTCAAATATATTCTTTTAAACCCTCTGTAATATGTCTAGGCTACTAGAATTCACTGAAAAAAAACGTACTCCTACAGTTGAACCCCTGATGAGTTGTAGACATTTCAATAACTAAAAAAAACCTGACCTATAGCACGTCAAGAAAATCGCAATAATTTTATCATCTTCCAGTATCCTTACTCCCGCTCACTGTAACTGGTCGCCGATGGCAAACGCAAATTCCTTCGGTATACAGTTTGGTGTAAGAGAGTGGGCTGGGTAGTTAAGTATTTGTTTAATCGTTTTTCATTCTTAATTTCTCGAAATTATTCATTGTCGTATCTAACCCATTACGCCTATTTACGTTCTGTTTACTTTTCGAATTCGAATCTTGCGATAGGACGAGTGGGTGGCGAATAGATCTATTTCGATTTCTGTACCCTCTTGGCATACTTTCAAGCCAAATGAATCAAAAAAATCGAATTGTATTCGACTACGTCTTTAGAATTTGTTAATTTTTTTGTTTCCTCATGCCTGACGATTTACGCAAGTAACACAGGCGTATTCTTTTGAATATCGCGCGTCCTTCAGCTGAAGGACCTGATTTTTTTCTGCTATTTACTTTGCCATCCATGTTTTTCGTTCAACAATCGTCACACTCTTGAGCTACAGGCTTGTTTATTTTCAAAAACACAAGGATTGGGTAATTGTATATGGATTGCATGCCATTGGTAAACTGTAGCGTTAGTTTGCCTGATGGTCGAAGGCGGATATCACAGTCGCAATCTTTATATTGTTCGATTGTTCGACGGTCCTGAACAAATACAAATCATACACATCCCTACATATGTGTGTTTCGATGAGGCTTTCAAGGCTCCGTTAAATACCCATGAGAGTGTAACCGACCAAAACAGCAGGCTCTAATCTCTCAAGCCTATAGGCCGGGACATGTATCGTGGTCAGCATTACCGCAAATCTAGCTACCCATTCGAAAAGGGGACATTATATCGTTGGATTACATTACAAGGATCATATGATTATGGCTGTGATGAGGAACATAATTGCGAAAAAATGAAAATTTCCGATAATTTCGTGAAATAATTGTGTGGTGTATTGACCTGGTATTGAATATTTGATGTTTAGGGGTCGAAAATCCTGGAAATGCTTTGCAACTCAAAAGAAGGCTTTGTTATTAATTTTAAATGCCTTCATTTCATTGTTTCAAGTAAATTGCCTACGATTTACTGTTTGGATGATTAAATTCAATCCGTACAATGTTTAAATTAGCGATTACTATATGGATGTATAAATTATTGAAAAATTTATTTTGTGACTTTACTTTCTACTACAGGTTTTCATGAATTTTGAAAGCTTCCATAGAGCGCTATGGTCCCTTTTTTAATATCTAGTGGCATTTTGAGCTTATGTGATTTTTCTAGGTTCGCATGGTCCTTTTTCTTGATTCCCATGGTCCTCTTTCAAGATTTCCGGGCTTGCATGATTTTATCTAGACGCCCGTGGTCCTTTTTACTAGAATCCTATGTGTTTTTCTGGGCTTTTCTGATTTTATCTAGACGCATGTAGTCCTCTTTCTTGAATCTCGTCTTTTTTTCTGACCTTTCAAGCTTCGTTTTTTTAGAATCAATTTTTTTTTTAGAATCTCATGGTTTTTTTTTTGGGTTACTATCAACTTCACTACACTCCTGAGGCTCTTTTTCTGAAATTCCATGCTCTTTTCTGCACTTTCATGACTTTTTCCAAACGCTCGGGGCTGTTTTTTTCGAATCTCATAATATTTCTAGACTCCCATAGTTCTTTTTTTTTCTTCCTAGAATCTCATGTTTTTTCTCGCAATTGACCCTGCACACCTGTCTAGTTGTTTTCTAGCAAAAACCTCTATCACGCGAAATACTAAAAAGCTCTCTTCTGCTACTTAATAAATAATCCAACAAAACTGTTTTGTGGCACTATGCTGCCCATCTAACCAGTAGTGACCGACGACTTGATCCTATTTTCACACCCCGACCGGAACTCAGTTTTTTTTTTGTTATTCTAATTGAATTGAATTTTCTGTGTCGCGTAGATGAGGATGCAACGAAAGTGTCCGTATCGAGATGGATGGCATTCGAGGATACGGCATTGCGACAGCCGGAGAGGACTGAAAGATAAAAGAGAAACGACAAGTGCCAGCTATCATTGCAATCAAATTGTGGTGCTTGTGCTATCTATCCTGCCTAATTATTTGTAAATGGCTTAGCTGTCTTAAAGCGAACGTGCTGAGCTTACATTCCAGGAAACGTTAGCCATAACATCGTCGTTACGGCTATCGTACTATAAGTAATCGTTGGCCTCGTTAAAGCTCCAAGCAAGAGCTCTGGTATTTGTTCAAGTGAAAGGCGAATGAATGCATGTGCCCAGGTATTACTTATATACTCATATTTCCGCCATGTTCAATTGATTTGTATTTGGCCTACCGGCAATATGATGCAGTTTCATTTTCATGTTACGCATTATATGATGTGTAGCGAAAAATAATCACAATTTCGTGCTTTTTTACACCAGCCAACACATGTGAGCATCATAAGCTAATCTAACAACTACAAGTACGTGACGTCCGAATATTAGTGTGTTATGTTTAAACATAACTGAATCTTGGGTTTCTTCGAGCTTTGATTGAAACCATCATAATATATCATTTGACTAAAGAAACCGAGCACCTTTCCTAATCAAGAAATAAAATTTTGTGCATTGATCTCAGGCTCGTCAGCATCCTGAAATCTCTTCTTGGGCAATATTAACCTTTACTCATTCATCAATATCTATTCAAAGACGTCTTCATTTGTATCTCCGTACTCAGCTCCCGCTATATATAAGCATATATATGTATGTATGTATATACCATATATATATATATAATCATCGCCGACAAGACAAAAACGAACGATTCTTCCGAAATCTATTGAATTCTCTCACTCTTCGTATCTATGGAAATTAGATACCTACATATTACGCGGCTGATTTGAATATATTTACAAGTTCTAACGTTTATCGTACTTGATTTTTCGTTGCGGGCGATTTTGCATTGAAAAAGACACCATCAAACCAACAAAGGACGATAAACGGTGTCTTACTTTCATTGACGACATCGGCAATTGATTCTATTGCTTTCACTTGCATTATAAGTACATACTTTTGCAAAGCCATCAATCTCGATTTCTCGTGGTTTGAAAGATGTATTTTGTGTTCATATGTTTCAACACTAAACAGAATAATTATACGGTTAGAATTTTTAAATTAAATGAAAATCAAAGCTTACTATTGAATTTACAAACTGATGAAATTTCGCTAGAAAAGTACAATAGATAATTAAAAATTTATTATTGGAATTAAAGCAGCTAGGGTGAGTTCACTAGTAGTCGGCCACTTAAGCATTTTTCTCACTTTCGCGAAATATAACTACCCAGAGAGAAAACAGTTATCGAAGAATTTTTTTCGTTAAAACTAATCCGGTGCTTTTGCATCAGTAGCCGGCCCATGAAATTTAGTTACCGGCCTCGTTTGTATCAGGGTCCGGCCAAGTTGCAAATTTCATTATTTTACAAAGAAATTTTGCTGAGACTTAACTAAAACATATGATATTTGAAAGACTTTGTATTTATTCTTTAAGCAAAGTATATATTTTGGAAAATTGCAAATGATAACAAATAATTTAACATAAATCAAGCATCTTTCTTCCAAAGTATTTTAACTCTAATATTGACTTAAATGATTCTACTTTTCGACTTTTCATAAGTTGTTCCACACGACCGTCAGTTCTTTTCCAGTTGGGTCTCACATATCTTGCAAAAATAATTCTTATCAGATGCTTTCTCATAGCTCCGGGGATATAGAGAACAATATTTTAGATGATACCATCTAGGGCAGTTGTCACAGCCAATATTTTTAGGTCATCTTCTTCTGTGTCGCTTATAAGAATGTTGGCACATTCCTGACACTTGATTGTTGTTTTTTTTTTTGTTTTTCCACGTTCGTTGTTTCCTTTTTACTCACAAGTATCTGTGCGTCCTTCGATTTTCTTTATTTGATACGATCCTCTTTTCTTTTTTCTAGTTGTCTGACCATTTTTTCCCTCTTCTTTTGACTTATCTATATATATTTCTCCAACCCTGAGACGATATCGTACTTGGTGCTCTAGTGGTTTGTGAAATTTTTAATCCCTTCTTCCACGGTTCGGTTCCGGTAAAAAATAAATGTTTCGATAGGTGTGATTACTACTAAATAAAGGTGAACAGGAAATACTTGTGAATGAAGAGTATCTTCTGAATTTCAATTCGAATCGAGTTTTTCTATACCTTCTGGTAAAATTGAGCGATACTATTGTGACCCTGGACCAGAGTGGTCATCTGATACTCGACGGTGCTCAGATCTCTTTTATGCGCGTAGTGCAACGTCAGACATTTTGAGATCTTTTTCCAATTCAGGGGAGTGCTGTAGGACTCGAGTGCTACATCTGCCTGTCCAACAACTCTATTTTCTAATACAGAGAGGATTCCGTAACATTTAGGGGTTCCTCTTAGGTGTTCGTATAAATTAAGGATCCTTTCAACGCTTTTGCGTCATGGACCAAATTTGCCGGGCTCGCCAGAGAAGCACTTTAGGCTCTTCACGACGTCCGATATTTTGCCCATTGCGGTGAGGTTAATATCTGCGCCGCGGTTTATGGGGACATCGTTATTAATGTCTGAGGCGGGGTTCATCATCGAACTGAACAATTGCCTCCCTTGAGTTCGAAGCCTGGAAATTAGAAGGACCAGATTTTGATGGTTTAGGTAGGTAGTGAATCTACATAGCAGTTGCATTCTAGCGGAAAACATTATAAAAAAAAAGTTCCCAGATTTTCCTCTCAAAAACATAAAAATATTTCTTAATAAACTATCTGTTATTCATTCTTCGGGCCAAGTTGAAAGTATTTTCGCGAATAATTCGGTCAATTGAAAAATTTCAATAAATATTTCTATCATATTTTATCTCAAAAGAACACAATATTTCAGTTTTGTTTTCAATTATTAAGACTTTTTTCCTATAATGTGTCCACAAATTTTATTCATGAAACTAAAATCAACTGAATACTTTGATTCAAGGACCAATTTTTCCGTAAGAAGCTAAGCTAGCATATTTCAATTTCCCCCATAATTTGTTTCTAGTCTCCAATAATTTTATTCTAGGCTTTCATGGATTTCCTAGACTCTGGGCCCCATACTCTTTTTCTTAGCTTCTATGTTTTTTTCTAGACGCTCAGGGTTCTTTTCCAAGAATCCCTTGATTTTTTCGGGGCTTTTATGATTGTTCTAGTCGTCCGTGGTCCTTTTTAGACTCTTATGATTTTTTCTAGACGCTCATTGTCCTTTTTTTTAATTCCATGATTGAAGAGTATAATATCGGTTTTAGCAGAGTTGATGCCACCGCCCACAGTGTTTTCCCCCTCATTAACCAGCCCCAAAACATATTCGATGAGCTGGCCAAGGATATAAGAGAACCTACCCGAGACTATGATCGCAATATCATCGGCATAGGTCACAACCGTGAGTTACTTGCTCTCCAACTTTTTGAAATTGTATTTGTCACAACATTGTAAACAAAACTCGCCCTTAAATTGTGCGTCTGTGAACGTTCTTTGTGATTGGCGCACCCGCCCATTTTGCTGATATGCGCATTTGTTTAAGCATGCTGCATATAACTGGGTGGGTGTTGGTTGCACCGAGACTTTCCATAATGACTGTTGTATGCACATTATATAAGCGGTCCTCGATGTCCGAACGAGTGCAGAGCCGACTCCTCAGATTTCCCTTTCGTATACGCGTTTTGGGGTCTCGATAGAGCTTGGGATCCAAGTCTCTCCTTGATATGGAGGTCCAAAAGTCTTTCGAACACCTTGAGAAGAAAATAGATCAGGCTAATTGGCCGGTAGTTTTTTGAATACGCATGGTTGATTAAACGTGCTTGAGGTATAAACACAACCTTGGCGGGTCCTCCAGGCTGCATGACTAAATTCGTGCCCAAGCTACATTAATTTTTAAATAAACAAATAAGTTTTCATAGAGTCAATCTTCGAGCGTTATTGATTAGCTAGCGAAAATTGTTTCAAAACAAATGACACTCACTTCTGTCTAGATTTAGACAGTGCTGCCATTTATTTTTTTGGAATAATGCTAGATTCAATTTTATTTAATGCTAAATAATGCTAGATCTTGTAAAATTATAATGCTAAATAATGCTTTCTTATTTAATTGAAATAAATATGGTTCAATATGAAAACAATATGTATATATATGAGGGTTGATCAATAAGTAAAGATAATTGGTTATTTCCAGTTCGCATAAAATTTAAAAAAAATTTTTTTTTATTACCACATATACTCACTAAGTCAGCATTGAAAAAACATATAAATAGGCCACGATTCCAGGGAGCTACATTCATTTGAATACGAACAGTCGAAGAGAGAACATCAAAATGGGGAAACACGAAATTAAAGCTGTCATTAAGTACCTCTGTTTGAAAAAACTGTCTACCAGAGGCATACTCGGCGACATGGTGGAAACATTAGGGGACTCTATTTCTCCATATTCCACTGTTGCACACTAGGCCAAGGAGTTTAAGCTGGGAAGAACATCCACTGAAGATGGACACCGCGAAGGACGTCCATCCACATCCCTCACTGAAGACAACGTAAAAAAAGTCGAAGATGTCGTATTGGTAGATCAATGAGTGACCCTTAGGCTTGTAGCTGAAGTCACAGGGATCTAATATGGTAGTGTTCAAAAAATCTTTGTGGACAAATTACATATAAAGAAGGTCTCTACGCGTTGGATACCGAGAATGTTAACAGACGAGCATGAGAAGAAACGAGTCGACAGGAGAATTTTTTGTCACATTTCGTGACCATGGACGAGACCTGGATCCACCATTTTGATCCAGAAACCAAAATGCAATCGATGACCTGGAAGCGACCCTCTTCATCGACGCCGAAGAAATTCAAAGTGTCAAGTTCGGCAGGAAAGGCAATGGCATCCCTTTTTTGGGACGCTGAAGAAATTATTAGAGTGGAATATTTGGAAAAGGAAGCCACTATATCAGGCTCTTACTAAGTTGACCAAATAAGAAGATTGCGAGAGGCAATGAAGAAGAAAAGACACGGCAACTGCGAACCGGAGTTCTCTTTCTTCAAAATAACGCACCGGCTCACAAGGCTGCAGTTGCGATGGATACAATTAAAGAAACAGGATTCGCACTGCTTGACCACCCACCCTATTCATCAGATCTAGCTCTCAGTGGCTTCTACCTCTTCCCTCGGCTCAAAAAACACCTTCAGAGTAAGAAATTTGAAGATGGTAGAGAAGTGATCGCCGCTGTTGAGGCATTTTGGGAGAGTCAAGATAAAGAACTTTTTTTCTAAGGGTATCCTGGGTTTTGAAAAAAGATGGACTAAATGTATTAACTTGTTGGAAGACTATGTTGAAAAATAAATATATCTTTTAAGTTTAATCACCCTGGTTTATAATTATCATTACTTATTGATCAACCCTCTTATGTATAACAAAAACAAATTAGAAGTTTAAAATTCACATCTCAAAATGATTCTATATCTATGACAGTTATATCTTATTAACTAGTTATATCTAAATCTTCTTCTCTTGTGTAAAGCTCATTTCTACCAATATTTTTCAAAACATCGTATGGAATCTCACAATCAAAACAGCAACAATTATTTATTTTTAAGTGAAGAAAAAGTGTTAGTGTCGGATAACAAAGATTTTTCTCCAGCGTTATCCTTGCGATTACTTGCATTTGAAGCCCTAACAAAACAATTGATTCACATTATTAAGAAAAAATATCTAACTAGAATGCACACACTTTGGTAAACTTGAGCTTGAAGATGCCCGAGGCTCCTGCATCATCACGATTTAATGGAACGTTACCATATTTAAAGCATTATAGATGACTTTATAATCTTTATATTTTAGACTTTACAATCACTATCATTATTTCAAAATCAGACAACTGTAACTTCTGGTTGTTACTTCCAAGAAAATGTCATGAGCGCGTTTTTGTATTTTTCATGAATTTCCGCCACCACATGAGTCAGGAAATTTCCTTTCTAAACGCGACTGAAAGTACACAAACAGAGCTATTATTGAGAAAAATTTAACGGGGAAGATTGTAAATAGATGCGTGCCAGATTATTCCGAAATCTAAATTTAAATGCTAAAAATAATGCTAGATGCTACCTCCGAATTTCGAATGCCGTTTTGAAAAAAAAATGCTAGATCTAGCATTAAAAATGCTAAAATGGCAGCACTGGATTTAGATCTGATTTTCGTTCGAGGCTCATGAAATAATGTGTCTTTAATTTGTTTACAGTTTATTTGTTCTAAATTTCCGTTGTACATCTAAAAGATCAATGTTTGCCTACTTCGTTGAAATTCTATTACATAATTTTTTTTTAAAAAACAACCAATTTTTTTTTTTTAGCAAAAACAACTAGCTATGTGGCAACTACTACACTCATCAACTTCGTGCACAGCGACCAGCTTCATTTTTGCCATTGTATTGCAAGTGTGCATTGGAATATCGCATGGCGATGAAGTCTACAATCGTATCCTTACGGCTACAACTGATACAGGTGACAATAGTGCTTTAGCGCAATCCAGTCTGCTCGACGAGAATAACAAGCGATCGTGGCAGAGTCTCCAAGGCTCCTGGGGCAAACGGTCAGACCACGAAGGATTAAACAGCTACGACGACAACGAATACGAAATGAACGTCCTAATGAATGGTGATCGCTCGACATCATCCATGGCCGAGCCACTTGATTATCCTGAGAGCGAGGCATTGAATATTCAAAAGTTAACGAATTTACTGCGAGGCGCCATGTCCGTCTCACATCCCATGGGTCAGATTTCTAGCTCTGAGGTCCTGATGCCGTCGTTGAGTGGAGAGAAACGTGCTTGGAAATCGATGAGTGGAGCGTGGGGCAAGCGATTAGGTAGTGGAAATTGGAACCGATTCCGAGGTGAGTTAAGACCTTTCTAGAATCAAATTTGAATCATAATCTTCTTCGTTTCCTTATTAGGCTCGTGGGGTAAGCGTGAGCCAGGCTG
>OX376376.1:1915161-1947900 GCA_947369275.1 Nemotelus nigrinus
CACAAAGGAAATGAAGAGATAAAACAGACAACGTAATCATCAAACATATACAATTTTGAACTTACCCCGATGATTTTCAGTTTGTGCAATACATTATAATCTCGACCCATGTCTTGATTATAGGTCCGATGATAGTGTTCCATATCCTTTAATATTTCCCTGACGCCAACATCACTTCCGTCGACCAAACGAAAAGCCGTTATGTTAACAAAGTTGTACTTGAAATCTTCCAGATCAAATGTTTCCATATCGAATGACGTGAAGAGGTAGTGGTATTTGTACTCGTTCATTTGGAGTTCGAGAATCTGTTTGAAGGAGATCGAATGATAGAGTGAATTTAATTTCGATGATGTCTACTCAAAGAACAAGAAGAAATAGAAGCAGTTGATGTATTGCGAAGTATGCTTGAAATGACAGACAGATGTTGTTCTAAGATATTTGATATGTCACATTAGCGTTTTCTATGAATTAATATAGTTGATTAGTCAAGCTAACGGATATCAGTCACTCTTGACTAATGTCAGTCTACACACAAACATATATTGGCTCCAATATCCAAGGAAAAACAAATAACGGCTTTAATCCTCGCACAAAATTTTGAATCGGCTGGTTTTCCTGTATTTCCTCGTTCCATTCAACCTACTGTACCCGCTACACTCACAACGCATATGATTCGTAGCCAATACAACAGGATATGGACGTTGCCATCAAGAGTATATCTTCCTGTCCGAACTGTGCCACACTCGAAAATAACGGAAACCCGAAATCGTTTTAATGAGCGCATGAATACCATTGGAGTTAATTGCAGGGCCATCGTTTGTAAATGGCCGAAGAAGTCGTTTGAACTAACAGCAAAGAGGATATCAGGCGTCATCCGCAGCATTCAATTTCAATCTATGATACGTGACCATACGTGACGCTAAGCGGCAAGTGAACAGCTCCAGTTCGGCATCGAGCAGCGCGACAGGACATGGATGTGTATGAAAATGCGACGAGGACGATGAATGGCTTCAGTTCGGGTACGAGAAGCACTTTGTTTGCATGGTCAAGTGGTTTGTAAAGTTCACGATTCAGTCAACCATTCAATAAAAACGATGCAGATGTGTGTGAGTCACCGCAATTGAAACACCATCACAAAATCTGTCGACCAACAACCCAATCAAATCATCAAAAGTAAGGGCAAATATAAATTTCGTAAATGGCGAAAGGTTTCCGTTTTACTAAAAGGATCGGTGGTGAGTGTTTTTCGGGTTCGTCTATCCCCTACTACTCGACAACAAAATTGAAAATGAGGTGCAAACAGTTTTTCATGCTTCCCGACTCTACAATGATCACTCTAGCATGAAATTCATTGCGGAGAACTGTATAGATATTCTAGTTGTATACATTCAGACCAATACTAAAAGTGAATATTAAGTGAATTTTCACAAAATTCTGAGATTTCACACACGAGTTCGTCTAGAGCCGCCGTGACGATCACATCGTACAATGTACTGGTAATTAGGAGGATTTTCAAAACAGCAATTTTAATTGCTATCGCGCAGCCGACAATCAGCCGACAGATTAACGATCAGCGCCGAACAACTAAGCCAACGAAGAGAGTCAACAATTGGCTTAATGTGCGAAAACTCGTAAGCGAGCGGCGGAAAAACCGGAGGACACACTTGGGAGAGTATTTTCATCCGAAAACGTTTAAGGAATCCTGGCAGCCGTCGACGAAACCTTTTATAATTATTTTTTCTTTTTTTATTACTTGTTTTGACCTGTTTTATTTTCTTTCTTGTTTTAATTACTCGTCATCGACTCAGATAAGTCAAATTAAGCAGCGAATGGAGGAGGAGACAACAGCTCAAAGGGAGCCAGAAAGAACCAGCAGAACAAAGAAAACAGAACGTCGAGCTCTTTCGACAAAACCAGGAGCTGATGCACCAACTGTTGGGAGTAAGTCCTGTCTTGCCAACACCCAAAAAGCCTGTGGTCTTGGCAAAGCCAACCAAACAAGTGAGTAAACCGAATGCTCAAGCCCGGGCAAAAAAGGACACAGCCGCGACGAAATCAACAGTGCCAATAATCATTCGGCAACCGGAAAAAACGGACTCAGTTAAACAGAGCAATAAAAGAGTTGAAAATCGAATATGAGACAGCAAAAAGAGTATGCCTGGCAATCCAGGTTATCCCAAAAACCACGCAGGACCGCAGGAAACTAACCAGATTGCTGACGGCAGAGCAAATAGAATTCCACACCTATCTTCTGCCCGAAGAAAAAAATCTAAACATTATCATTAGGATTTGAGATTTCGGTTAGCGGTTTTGTCAGCTTTTCGACTAAAAGACAACGATTATTTTTTCTATAACTTATTTTCGGTTTCGCTCTCTAAATAAGTCGCTCTCACAACTTGAAAACCGCAATTGTTTCATCAAAGAACACTTACCCCTTTTAGTAACAAGGATATGTTGTCTGATCGGGTATCGATGATTAGATTATGAATTTCCTTATTTTTCAGTTCGTTGAGCACCATAACATATGTTTCAGGTTCGACTTGACGCACATGTACCTCAAGACCGGATGCCCGAATAAAATCACGTAATTTTATTATACCTGTCGAAATAAACAGATATTTGATGTGAATACTAAAATCTGAGTGCGTTAGAAATAAAGCAAATTGAAATCAAAAGAAAAACAACTGCACTCACCGTGATGTTTCTCAAATAAAATTCCGACTTTTGTCCAATTCAAATATTGCATAACATCTTGTATGGCCATATTCAATAGATTTTGTGATGGATGCAAATTAATTGAAAAATCATGTATCCTATTATTATTGGTATCAACATCGATTCTAGTCTCCAGATGTGGTATGTCCAATGCGTCGCATATCGAATGAACGTGAGCACCTAAGATCGGATCCGATGGTCCAAATATTGCATGAATGCCCAATTTAACTTGAGCACAAACTAAACATCAGTGGCGTGCCAGAAATCAATAGAAAACATTTTATGAATACATCGCAATCGAATTCCATAAATTACAGACATAGTTTAATAATATAAGTTGTTGCTATTTACTGATATCAAATAGCTACGATTTCCATCATTTTTCGCAATCGCTAGAAAAATGGAAAAAAACAGCATAAAGATACAGATTTTTGCGAGAGTTTAAGAAAAGTTTTAGAAAAAAGAGAATGACAATGCTATTAAGATGTGAAACGCTGAGCTGTTGGAAATATGTCTTCCTTTTCCAATTAATTGGCATCTGATTTTACCGTTTTCACGATCCACATTTGGAAAATTCAAAATAAAAAAAATTAAGATAATAGTACTTAATATCTGATCTAATAAAAATGTTTAACAATTTTTTTTTAGAAGGACAAACTGTTTTGACGATACTATGAATACATTTGTAAATTCTTGCCTCTTTACATCTTAATCCGCTTTTCACTTGATACTGATGCTGATAATAATAATGCCCTCAAACTTTATTCTCAAGTATTTTGTTCGCTACGAATTTTGTGACATAATGAATCCTAACGATTAGGGAATGAAATTTGTTGCTTTGGGAAAAACGGGAAGGGTTATGTAGCAAAATCCTGCAAGTCTTGAAAAAAATCACAGGATCGCAGAAATGATCACAGGAGCTTGAGAAAAATCACGGCACTCAAGAAAAAATCTTGAATGTATTGAAAAAAATCGCAACACTGTTGAAACAATCAAAGGAGCTCGAAAGAAATTAGGACAGCCTAGGAAAAAACTTTCAAGCCCTGAAAAATAATCACAGAATTTTGAGAAAAATCATGACAGTCTAGAAAAAGTACTGGAAGTTTTTAAAAAAAATCACAGGATCGTAGAAAAATCATAGGAGCATGAGTTTTGAAAGCAAAGCGGTCTAGAAAAAATCCTGAAAGTCTCGCAAAGAATCACAGGATCGCAGAAATGATCATAAAAGCTTGAGAACAATCAGGGCAGTCTAGAAAAAATTCTGGATGTCTTGAAAAAAAATATCACAGGAACGTTGAAAAAATCAAAGGAGCTTGAGGGAAATCAGGGCAGCCTAGAAAAAATCTTGGACTTGTTGAA
The DNA here is from genome assembly GCA_947369275.1 of Nemotelus nigrinus. Taxonomy (NCBI): domain Eukaryota; kingdom Metazoa; phylum Arthropoda; class Insecta; order Diptera; family Stratiomyidae; genus Nemotelus; species Nemotelus nigrinus. The sequence continues at coordinate 1,919,236 of OX376376.1, forward strand.
AAAAATTACAGGATTTTCAGGCAAATCAGGACAGTCTAGAAAAAGTACTGGAAGTTTTTTAAAAAAATCACAGGATCGTAGAAAAATCATAGGAGCATGAGCTTTGAAAGTAAAGCGGTCTAGAAAAAATCCTGGAAGTCTCCGAAAGAATCACAGGATCGCAGAAATGATCATAAAAGCTTGAGAACAATCAGGGCAGTCTAGAAAAAATCCTGGATGTCTTGAAAAAAAATCACAGGACTGTTGAAAAAATCAAACGAGCTTGCGGGAAATCAGAGCAGCTTAGAAAAAATCTTGGAAGTGTTGGAAAAATCACAGGACAGTAAGAAAACTCATAGGGTCTTGAGGAAAATCAGGACAGTCTAGCAAAAGTAATGGAAGTTTTGAAAAACATCACAGGATCATAGAAAAATCATTGGAGTTTGAGCTTTGAAAGCAAAGCAGTCTAGGAAAAATTCTGGAAGTCTTGCAAAGAATCCCAGGATCGCATAAATGATCATCAAGCCGTAGGAAAAATAAGGGCAGTCTAGGAAAAATCCTGGGTGTCTTGAAAAACTCGCAGGACTGTTGAATAAATGAACGGAGCTCGAGGGAAATCAGGGCGGCCTAGAAAAAATCTTGGAAGTGTTGAAAAAAATCAGAGGATTGCAGGAAAAATCACAGGGTCTTGAGAAAAATCAGGAGACTAAAGAAAACATCCTGGATGTCTTGAAAAAAATCAGAGGTTTGTTGAAAAAATCAAAGGAGCTTGAGGGAAATCAGGGCACCCTAGAACAAATCTTGGAAGTGTTGGAAAAAATCACAGGATTGTAGGAAATATCACAGAATTTTGAGAAAAATTAGGACAGTCTAGAAAAAGTACTCGAATGTTTGAGAAAAATCACAGGACCGTAGAAAAATCATAGGAGCGTGAGCTTTGAAAGCAAAGCAGTCTAGAAAAAATCCTGGAATTCTTGCAAATAATTACGGGATCGCAGAAATGATCATAAAAGCTTGAGAGCAATCAGGACAGTCTAGACAAAATCCTGAATGTCTTGAAAAAAATCACAGAAAAGTCATAGGGGCTTGAGAAAAATCAGGACCCTTTAGAAAAAGTACTGAAAGTTTTGAAAAAAATCACAGGAACGTAGAAAAATCTTAGGAGCTTCAGCTTTAAAAGCAAAGCAGTCTAGAAAAATATCCTGAAATTCTCGCAAAGAATTACAGGATCGCATAAATCATCATAAAAGCTTGAGAAAAATAAGGGCAGTCTAGAAAAAATCCTCTGAATTGAAAAAAAAATCACAGGAATGTTGAAAAAATCAAGGGAGCTTAAGAAAAGTCAAGGCAGTCTAGAAAATATCTTGAAAATCTTGAGAAAAATCGCAGAGCTGTGGAAAACATGAAAGGAGTTCGAAAAAAATCATCGCAGTCTAGAAAAAATCTTGGAAGTCTTGAAAAAACTCACAGGATGCTGATGCTGCTTTAGTGGCCGGACATTATGGTTTTGACGTTTTTCTTGTTGGCTTTGATTGTCGCCCTGCTTTTGTTGTTCTAGAACTAATTGCTGCTGTTTTGCGTTCACCACGAGTTGAAATGTACGTATCCTAATTTGACCGATGCGCTAAACTTCCCCATGAGTTGATCGTCATAGACACTCATGAAAGGGCGAATGAGTGGCATAAGAGGAAATATGAATATATGGCTGTTTCTGAGTTGTACAATTTCTTGGTTTCACAGTTCGAAGCGAATCGATACGCTTAATTTGCCGATGACTTATCCGCGGGAAAGACTTAATGTGGGTGCAAACTATACGAAAAGCGCCTCAACGAAATGTTATTGCATATTGCAATTCTCAACGGAAATTTGGAGCCAAGTGCTAAAAAATTGGGTGAATCAAAGGATTTTAATTTCAACATGATAATGATAGTAAGTACATAGCCCATAATACTAGGATGTTCTATGCGTAAAAAACTCCACATTTGCTTAAAACATCGCCGCAAAATCCTGACCTCAATCCCATTGAGCACATGCGAAACATGCGGGGAAAAAGGATCAGCAGTCATCATATTAGCTCGAAACCTAAGTTGAAACATGCTCTTCATCAGGAATGGGCGAAAATAGAGCCTATCTATGCAGACAACTTGTAGGATCGATGTCACATCACCTTAAAGCCGTGATTAAAAACAAAGGCTACCCAACTAACTATTAACAAAAAATGTATCTATAGTTTTGAAGATTTTCCATAAACTGTTTCGTAAGTGTACGAAGACATTATTAAAGGCAAATTGTCGACCTGGTTTTATTTTTAGCTAACAAATTTGTAATGAATAATTTAAATGGATTAGTTTTTGTTTCTATATTAAACAAAAATGTTTAATGAATAAATCTGCATTAAAACTTTTTCAAATTTCTTGCAACAATTTATTGTTTTTTATCACTTGAGTTTCAAATAGCTGCTGTACGAAGACATTATTGGTACACTGTAGATATATATTTATATAGGGTACACCAGCTTTTATCTGGAGCAGCCGTGTAAATCGAATTCATATTCGAAAAGTAAATTCCACAAATTCGCACGTACGTGCTTATATGAGGACAGAGTTCATATGAAAAGTGAATGATACCGGCGGGTTCGACCAGGCGAGACCCGGGGGGCTAAGGACTGCGGAAAACAAACGTTCTCATTTATCTTTCTGTCAAAAAATATGCGATGAGAAAACTCAGTGCAGAGATCACACGAAAGGAATATTTAGCAGCAGCATTCACTATTGACTTAGCAGAAGAGTCCTTTTTGCGTCGCGATAGAAATGAAATTAACTCAAGCGAATCAAAAATAATTAAATTTTTGACATCAAACAGAAATCGCTACAACCTGTTTTTCATTTGCCACCAACATCATACATATATATGTATGTATATATGTAGATATTTTTCTGTTGACAGCACACAAAAACGACAGCAACTGACAAGAGCAAATGTCGGGGAGGCAAAGTGTAAGCGCCAGTATTTGTTGAAAGCTTGCGTATTACATTATTTCATATGTATTTCAATTTCGAATAAAATTCCTGGTCAACACCTTCGGCTACAGGTTGTCGGCAATCAGCGCCAAAGAATCGAATAGATATCATCACGTAGGCTATATATCTATGTACATGCGTATCACGCCTCAGTATTTTGTTTTATTTTAATGTGAATGTTGCGTGTTGTGCGAAAGATTGGATTTGTTCGATGATAAGCTTTGCAAGACGAAATAGTTGAAAATGTTACAGAAGTCTCATATTGCAAATTGTTTCATTGTTATGATAATCACGAACTGTTGAATGTTGAAGAACGAGAAGGAGGCTTCGAACCTCATCCTCAGAGGTGGCTTCCTCCTCCAATGCTGAAGAAGGCAGAACATCAGGCTCTGACGATACTTCCAGTTCAGAAGAAGAAAAAACTCCTCAGACATGTATGTGATTCGGGAGGACCACGAACTGTCTGTTGAAGCTCCCATAGTAAGTCCTGAATCGACTCAAACCAAAACTTTTGAACAAGTTTTTACCTACGCTAAAGCAGCCAAGTCACTGGTGAATGGGGTATATCCTTCACTTAATATAGGAAGAAATCACAGGAAATAAACTTCTCCAACTCCTTCAAGTCTCAGAACTTCAACCTTACCCCTGCACTTCTGCTCAAAAAGAAGTCCCAATCATTCTTCGCCAGCACGAACAATGGACAGGGCTGACACGAGTATGGAAGCTGGAACGAGTTTTGTTTCAGCTAAAAGGCTATATTAGGCATTAAAATTATGCCGAAATGGCCAAACGACCAGAGCAAGATTCGTACAATCATACGTTCTATTGTCCTGAACAGAAGGAACTCAACCTTACCATTCGAGGCTCATACGGTCTCTCCGCAGAAGGGTCCGTTTGAGCCTCCAATGCCACAGTTGCCAACAATGTGGTGACTCCTGCAATAACTGCCACGTACAATCCAGCTGTGTGAAGTGTGATGATCTTTACCGACACTAGTCTTATTATAAGTTTCCACAGCAAAAATCGAAGTGCGTCAACTGTGTGGGCGAGCATCCCGCAAGCTATGAGGGCTGTCCCAAAAACTTCACATCTATTAAGGAAATGTTCGCGTAAATAGCTAGGATACAACCCACGGACTTCTCAACCACCAGGCACTTCTAAAAACATACCTAAAACTTCAACTAACCCGAAGCCCCGAATTGCCCCAGAACAAAAGGGACAATTTCTGGCCAGTATGCAGGGCAACTTCATTCGATGATGAAGGACATCATGGTAAAAATGATACAGGACATGTTGCCTACTCAGTACAATCCAGCAGCCTCCGCTCCATCTCACAATAAATACTCAATAAATACTCACTCGGAATGCGAAATCCATTCTACCCCAAAAAAAGTTGAGCTGATACAATTCCTCAGCGTTTACAGGATTGGCATCTTGCTCATACAGCTTCCTAAAACGGGATGAACAGCTCCGAGTCCCCAACTATCATTTGTAAAGAAATGATAGGCTAACAGCTCTGCCTGGAGGCAGATCAATCCTTATAAGGAGTAATATAGATAGCCACGTTTTAAACATTCCAACTCGTATGGGCTTGAAAGCTACCTTTACATAGAGACCACCGAGCACAAGGTATTTTTCGGAAGTCTTTCATGCACTCTTCGACTTCGAAGGTCCTATTTTTCTGGGAGGTGACCTCAATATACACAATCGACTATACCAACTACTGACCTAAAGGAGAAAATATAGATTCTGACTATTGACCAACTGCAAGATAAATGTTCGTACACAGCCCCAGTTCAGGAGAACCATGATTCTTACAAGTATCCGAACTCTGTCGTGATTCTCATCAGAACGAGAAATCAGATTAGGAGACACACTTGGAACACAGGCGACCCTAGGCTACGAGTAGAAGCAAATATCAAATCAAATTACATTATTAAAGCGTCCAGAAATGAACAATGGGAGCTCTCATGAGGAGTATTGAACCTGGAAGCGTCTCATTCTAGAGGTTGTCCAAATACTTTAGGACTAGAAGAAAACCTATCCTGCTTCACATTCATAATACAACGGGTCTGAAATTCAGCAAAACTGATATAGCCGAAGCATTTGCTGACGCACTTCAAATCCAGGATAACATTTCCTCACACCATAATCTTGATAACGAAAATCACGCTGACCGAACCGCATTGAGAGTCTTACGTTCAAGAACTTCAAGGTAGAAAATCATTACGATGCCTAGAAAACGCTAATAGGAGTAAATGAGAAAAAAATAGGTACTACCGAAAAAGCCATGGGTTCCTAGAAAAAAAATCACAGACTCTAGAAAAATTATAGAAAGCTAGGATTTCTCGGCTGCCAACAGCCTGTGGAACTGGCTCCGTTGCTCCGTTGCTTATGTTCTTCTAGATCGTCCCCGTCGACATTAGATGGTTAATTCGAGCTTGCAAGTATTATGAAAATTTACCAAAAATAATGGCAATCTAGAAAAAAATTATGAAAGTCTGAAAAATACAAGGGAGTTTAGATTAAAAAAATCATGGGAGTTTAGAACGAAAATTCAAAGAAATCAAGATTAAACAAAAAGTCATGTTAATCAAACAAAAATTTCTAGAAAAAATAAATTAAAACAAAACAGTCTAGAAGAAAATATTGTAGTCTAAACGAAATTATGGAAGTCTAGAAAAATAAATTATGAAAACCTAGAAAACTCATGGAAATCTAAAAGAAAGTACGAGTGTCTACAAAAAAAAGGTGGGCGCAAGAAGGGGTGTCTAGATAAAATCCGGAGGGTCTAAAAGAAATCAGAAGGATCTAGACAAAAATCAGGAGGGCATAGGAAAAATCAGGAGGGCATAGGAAAAATCAGGAGGGCCTAGAAAAAATCAGAATGGTCTGCAATAAATCAGAAGGACCTATAACAAATCAGGAGAATTAGGAGGATCTAGACTAAATTAGGAGGATCTAGACTAAATTAGGAGGATCTAGACTAAATTAGGAGGACCTAGAAAAAAATCAGGGAGGGGGGGGGGCGTCTAAAATAAATCGGGAGGGTCTAGAAAAAATCAACGTAGTATAGAAAAAATCAAGAAGGTCTAGAAAAAATCAAGCGTTGAAAGAAAAATCAGGAGGGTCTGGAAAACCTCACTAGGGTCTAAAAAAAATAGGAGGGTCTGAAAAACATCAGCGGAGCCTAAAAAAAAATCAGGAAGGTCTAAAGAAAAAAATCAGGAAGGTCTACAAAAAATTAGCAGCGTTGGTTGGCAGAAAAAAATCAGCAGTCTAAAAAAAAATCAGAAGAATCTGGAAAAACATCACAAGAGTCTAAGAAAATTAGAAGAGTGTTAATTTTTTTTTTTTTGAGTGCATGCGGTTCTCTGGATTCCCATTTTTTTTCTTCCTTGTCTGTCATTATTTTTTTTTCTTTATTTTTGAGATTTGTTTCCTCCTCTTTCCCTCGACTTGCATAATTTTTTCTAAATACTTATGGTTTGTTTTTCTTAACTCTTGTGATTTGTCTCTAGGCTCCCTTGTTCTTTCTAGAATCATTTTTTTGACTTTCATAGTTTCTTTTTAGTTTTCGCCAGTTTTTATAAACAAAACTAGCGATTTTTCGCCAATTTTTTCTGGTCTTCAATAATTTTTTTTTGTTGCTACGCAATATTAACAAACGTTAATCTACAGGCCCTGATAGAATCACATACTTCTGCTTCATCAAACGTCCTGATAATATCCTGCAAAATATCACGGATATTACAAATACCAACTTCCAGTTGAAAGGAATGTCCAAACTATTGGAAATCAGCCAAAATTATAGTCATGCTCAAACCTGGCAAAGATCGAAGATCTATAGCAAAACTGGCGGAACACATTTTCCTGTGTTGTGTCAAGCAGATAGTGTATCTCAACAACGTCCTGCCTGAAGAGCAGTTCGGTTTCAAGCCCCAACATTCTACCGAACTAACTAGGCAATCCAACATATAAGACAAGGACTCATTACAAGACTTTCCACAGGCCCGGTTATGCTCGATGTGACCGAAGTATTGGACGCTGGGCTAATTTTCGAATTCTATAAACTGTTTTTTCCTAAATCACACTGCCAACTTATAAGCATCTTTCTACAAGGAAGAACCTTTCGAGTACAAATAGAAATTCACCCTTCATCCAAGCAGGAGTCCCGCAAGGTTCATCCCTTTCGTAAATCATGTGCAATTTGTACACCACAGACATCCTTCGATCCAATAATGTAGACATATACCTATTTGCTGATGACACTTGAGAGGACACTTAAGAATTCACGATAGTCACGTCCACCTCATCTATCCTAGCCTAAGGCAACTCATAAGGTAATGGAGAATTGCCACCCTCGACTTTAATAATAAAAGCACAGTAACGCTAGCTTAAAGACCTGGGGAAAATCAACGAACACAGTCAGGAATGGACGAAGGGTGCAAAAATAGCACCAACTCCAAGCATATCATAGTTCACAGGCAGAAGGTGAAAATCTGTATAAACTCCGTTAAAGTAGATGAAAATTCAAATCAGTATCTGTATAGGTCAAATAGCACGAAGAGATAAATTAAGAAATGACCTGCAGATGTCCGTAGAAGTCTTGAAAAAACCCTCGAAAACCCGTTTTTGGATTTTCCCCAGGACTAATAGCTGAGTTTAATATTAAATATTATTTTAGGTATTATATTCGACAGCTTATATAAAATAAAGAACCCAACAAACTTAACTTCAGACTCAAAATGAAATACATGGCATTGTGCTTTGGCTTACAGGGGCAACGTCAGGAAGCACAGTTTAATGATTGTCGTAGAATGAGCAAAATCTTTGATACATAGCCAATCATCTGGTTACTGTTAAACTACTGGTTAAACTTTGTGTCGAAGGATGTTTGAAAAATTTGATGAAAAATTGATCCAAACGAAACAAATCTGAATTTCATGCATAAAAACACAACGGAAATAAAGATTCTTGAATAAAATCGGAATCTAACATCTATTAAAATTTTTAGCAAACATAAATAGATGCTAACAGTCAGCATCATTTCAGTTATCATCAAATGACTGTTATTTTTCATCTTATCGTAGAACCGAACCTGTTCCAATTTAATTTTGTTACTGCAAATTTGCGAACTAGCAGTTTAGTATCTTACAGTATCCCGGAGCATAAAAATAAACAATCTCCGGTAATTGAAATGCAAAAGCACATAGCTTGTTCGCAACAATATACTCGAATATTTACGATCATAATATTTGATTTAAATCACGTTCAGCTATGAACATACAGTGCACAGGACATGTATCTGAAAATTATTATTGAAGGCTTTCGTATGTGTACCTATGCATTCAAATAATACCGGAACATTGTGAAATTATTGCATCAGATTTCGATATTGGACCACTAACGCATCAAAAACAAATTTGCATTAAAAAGACGAAAAAATGTAACTAAATTCGTGTTCGGTGGAATTGATATTGCTGCAAATTTCGTAATCTATTGTTTTTTTTTTAGTGATTAATCAATGTTTCAATTTTTTACGGTAGATATTCCATATTATCAAAATACATTTGCTTAAATCTGAAAATATTTAATTCCACTTGATCGGCATTCAAAAATCATTGGAAACTAAAGCACCAAAGCAATATTCAGTTAATTTTGATATCTATATATACCTAAAGCCCGTGGAGTAGATGATTTTCACTCGAGTTAATCACTTACCTTTTTTCGTAGCATGAAATGAATCATCTTTGGGTACATATTGTACATTATAGACTAGTGTTGTATCGGGCAGTATGCTTTTATCGCGATTAATATTATGTACAGCGTATTTGAAGGCTAATTCAGTCGAACTGTTTCTTTCGTCCTCGCTAAATATGGCACCTGGAATATTACCGGTTCAAAAAAAAGGGGTTTTATGAAAGAGCTCTTTTCATTTGTTTGAATAAATCAAAGAAAAAAACAAAAACAACAGCTTTATTTCTATAGATATTGAACTCAGAACGCTAAATGTTTCAGTCTGATATTTATTGAAATCGCGCCCAACGTGGGTTGAAATTGAGTAGTGTTTTATTAGTAATTTTCGAGTGTAGTTAATGGTTACGGCTATGCAATTCGATCTAATTGCGAGTGTTTTAAATCCAGTGGCAATACATTCAACTGCGAAGATGAAATCGAACTCCGCATGTGTCTGTGCCACAGATGAAGTGTGCACTTCATTTGAAGTTTGCGAACGTCATCGAATCAGTTGTAAATTTGCGTCAAAAAATTTATATACATACATACATATACATATATACATATATATATATATATATATATATATATATATATATATATATATATATATATATATATATATATATATATATATATTATGTATATATATACATATACATATATATATATATATATATCCATATATATATATATATATATATATATATATATATATATATATATATATATATATATATATATATATATATATATATATATATATATATATATAATCATTGACGTCATGAAAAATTTACATCACCGGATCGTAAAAAAATTTCTAGGATCTCGCGGCAAACCAGGGCGGTCCAGAAAAAAACGCTCTCCAACAGATATAACATTCAGATAGTGCAAGTATATGCATCCACGACCAGTTATACAGCGACCTAACAGAAGCGCTAGGCAACAACAACAGCCACTTTAAGTACATAATCGGAGACTTCAACAGTCAGGCGGCGGTAAAAGCACTGATGTCTCACACATACAAATCGAAGTGTGTATTCGATTGCATTCAGGCCCTGAACAGACTGGGTAACAGCAGAAGAGTCAGAATCTTCTGGGTTCCCGGTCATAAGGGCATTGATGGAAATGAAAAGGCGGATGCGCTAGTCTTCCCCTTTCGGGATCGGTAGACATCCTTACTCCTATCCAAACAATTAAGTACTCAATCGACTTCCAAATGATGCAGGGTGCGATGCGCAGATGGGGTGCAACTCAGACCTGCAGGGTAACCAAAATCATGTGGGGGTCATACAATCTCGCATCGACCAAGTACTTTCTCGAGTTAACGCGGATTGACTGCAAACGACTCGTTGGTATCATTACTGGCCATTGTTATGTAGCAGCACATGCTATGAAAATGGGGCTCCTAAAGAGCGACACCTGTAGGATGTGTCAAGAGCCGGGGGTCTCAGAAACTATCCAACATCCCCTGTGTCACTGCCCGGCACTGGGGAAAACCAGACTGCGATACTTCGGTGAGCCCTGGCTGGGGGATCTCCCGCCCGTGGCAGAGCAAAAGCTGAAGGACATCCTTCAGTTCGTGAAAAAGTCCGGGGCCTTTGATGGCCGCTTGGACTGAACTTTCTTTCTCGAGGTCCATTCATCTGGTATCACTATGGACCAGTAGGTCTATGTGTGACCATGTGCCAGCCAGTACAACCTAACCTAACCTAAACCACCTTAGGTTCGCAGACGATATAGTACTTACTAATCGTTAAGAACCTCGATGAACTCCAGAGCTTTATTGATGAGCTGAATACGGTCAGCAACGAAATAGGGCTGAGAATGAGCCTCATCAAGAAGAAAATCATGAACAACGCGTGGTTAGACAGAAAGGACATAATAGTGGATGGCACGATTCTGGAACAAGTCGATCAATACATATATTTAGGTGAACTGAGTCAGGATCACTAGGATCATAAGTCAGGATCACTCTTTCCGGAAATAAGCCGGAGAATCAAACTGGCTTGGACGATATTCGACAGAAACTCAACCATCTTCAAGTCAAAAATGCCAGTATACCAGAAAACTAGAGTCCTAGACCTAATTTTGACCTAAGATTGCGAAACATGGACGCTAATAACGGACATCACAAAGAAGCTCCAGGTCACTCAAAGAGCGATGGCGACAAAAATGACAAAAATACCAATGAATGGGTAAGGCGAAAGACAAAAGCTAAAGATGTCTTAAAAAGAATTAAGTCCCTAAAATGGCAGTGGGCAGGACACCTGGCGAGGAGAACAGACAACAGTTGGTCCACAAGAATAACGCAGTGGTATCCGAGGGGCGTCAAGAGACCAAAGAAACGCCCAATGCAAAGATGGGACTATTACAACAGAAAACAAGCAGGCATAACTTGGTCCCGCCGCGTAGCCGGGAACCGAAAACAATGGGCGCTAATGGGAAGTGCTTACATCAGGGCAGGCTGCACCATATAAGAATGATTGAATAAAGCTGATAATGATGAAATATATGAAATTTTGAAAAAGAATCACAGGATTGTAGAAAAAGTTTATAAGAGCTCAAGCCAGAGTTCGGCGCTCGAGGTCGCAAACTTGGGCTATTCATTGCGGCAACATCATAAACAAGTCAGCAAAAAAAAAAATCAGAGCTACCGGATTTGATACTATGTACCTATCGTTTTAGACGACAAGCTTACTGAACTAAAATGGAACACCAGGAAAAATCTGGGATCCGAGAAAAAATCCTCGACGTCATGAGAAATTGACATCACCGGATCGTAAATTAAATTTCTAGGGTCATGCGGAAAATCTGAGCGGTCCAGAAAAAAATCTGGAAGTCTTGGAAAAAAAAAATCAGAGGATCGTAGACAAAAAAAAATCAAAGAAGGTAGAGAGAGGAGAATCAGTGCAGTTGAGGACAAATTGGAAGTGGAAGTCTTGGAAAAAAAATCAAGGGATCGTAGAAAATTTCCTAGTTATAATAAATTAAAGTTTTTAATTATCGTCATATTTATCATACTTTAATTATTTTCAGTGTTTTGTTAATATCACTTCCATAACAAATATTTCAAATTGATTTTCTAATCTGAGTTGCTTGAATTCTAAATAGGGTGCTTTAATATACAATATTTATATGAAACCTGCATAAAAGCAGCATACTTATGTCAAGCACACGAGAATGCACATCGTTTCATGTGGAAACGAAGAAACGAAGAAACTACAAAAACTGGAAAAAGCCAAAGCCGGATTAGAAAAAAAAACACTATATAAACGAAACAGAATATTGCTAATGGTGTAAGTTCACCAAGTCCTTGACGTGCTTCCATAGCTATAAGCATTCAGGCTATGTTAGCGGCAATAGTCGGAGAGCCAGCGACGGACGAGCTGGTGGTGCCATGTAGTCTTCCTCATTTCGAACGCTAACCAGCTCCCGCACTATCACTCTACATCATCGTTTCACTTGAACCGCTGAAAAATAACCGTGCGAAACATAATTCAGCGTGTAACTGGGAATAGCCTGCAGGAAATTCGGATACTGCTGGATGCTGTGCAGAAGATATTCGGTTCGTTAGCTTTTCCCCCAATTTTTTCTCGAAATAGATGCGAGTTTGAATCATTTGTGAACATTACAATTTCCCCTTGTGAGCTTTAAGGGTTTTTTTTTTCTTCGGTGGTCATATGGAGAATTTTGTACGTTTCATTATACCGAGGCAAAATATATCAAGGACTAAAATCAACACTGGCAAATAATAGCGAGCAGCCCGAAAATTCGCTCGTAGCTACTCATACCGCGATTCGTTGCATTGTCATGCCAGTAAACCCCTACTTAAAGTAACTAAAATGCAGCTGCTCCGTTTACACGAGCCGCGACTTCTTCGGGATAGTGGCAACGTAGATCACCTTCAAGTCACAATCACCGGTTACAGCACAATACGCGCAATTATTGCAATTACGTGACATATGTAGTTTTCATTCCAATATCGTACGTATTCCGTGAATTCGATTCGAAGACATCGACATTCGCTCAAAACGAGCATATTGGCTTCGAACGAGAAAAGTACATACCGACAAGACGCCAGACGATTCCACAAATTGTACGACAACTTTTAAGACGACTCTAAACTAGAAGCAATTTTGAAAACGGTAAAGAAGAAAGTTTACGGAGTGTGGTGAGGGTAAACAAGAACTATAAAATCATAGTTCAGCGCCCGTTCTGATATTTTCTCGGAATTCTCTTCCCATCCCTTAGATGTCGTTGAAACTTACTTAATTGACGACGGGATCGTGTGTACACCATGTATTATAAAATATCAATCATCCTATCCTCCGGGTTGATTTTAGATTTGGTCGTGTTGATTGATTCAATTTAGCCGGGATGGCTCCCCTTTGCAATAGCTTGATTTTCGCATGATGTAGGTTTGTTTATGAAGTGTGTTTCCTTTTATCTAGTTTTAAATTATCCAAATTAATACATTGTGACATGGGTTAATGAATGGAATTACTATAGTGTCGAGTTTTTTGTTTTGTTTTAAATCTTCTTTGTTTGAAAAGCACTCAGCTAATTATACGAATTCGTTTTTCTGTATGTGTATGTGCTGGTCGAGTAAGTGCTGCGGTCGAACTTGAAAATTGCCGAGCAGCAATTATTTGTGAAAAAAACTTAGTTTTTTTTTTCTTTTTAAATTTTTAATTTCAAATTTTTCTCATCCATTCAAAACAATCGCTTTTCTTTCTGACAAAGACAAAGCTAACTGCCTGTCAGATAACTTTTTCAAATACCACACTACTTCTGTTTCCTTTAGTGACCAAAGTACTGAAGCGATTGTTAAATTGTTTGAATATAATAGATTGTTTGAATTCGACTAAACCAACACGCATAACACAAACATCGAAAACCTTAATAGACCATGTCGTCGTAACAAATGCATATTTAGCAGATCGAACCACATATGAAGATGATGAATGGCCAGACTTGGATCACAGAATAATAAATTTGTCAATAAAGAGTCATGTTAAAGCAAAGCTGCCTCCAAAAAAAAATAGCCATTAATACTACTTGTAAGTTCAAATTTAAAAAATATGTGATCGATGATCTACGTAGCAACATAGTGACAAATTTTGAAGAACTCATTGGCATATTAATTCAAGCAAAAAACAAAGCAACAACTACCAAGCATATAAGAGTTCGCCAAGAATCGTGGATAACCAAAAAAGTTATAGATGTTTCTAAAAAGAAGCGCAAAGCTTACAAAATATACATGTCAGATCAAAATTCCGCAGTTAAGAAGCAGAACTACACAGTGTTAAAAAGGGAATCGAGTCGACTGATAAAGGAAGCTAAACGCGAATTTTACTCGAAAAAGTTTGAAGCATCGGCTGGAAGTAGTTCAAAGTACTGGAGAGTTATTAATGAATTAATGCAAGCAGGAAAAAATGTAAACCAGCGGGCAACATATATTAATGAATTATCAATAAATGGATTATTAATCTCAACCCCTGAAGGCATCACAGAAGAATTGAATAATTATTTTGCAATGATTGGAACTAATATCACTCAACAATTCCACAATGTTTTCGAGCAAAGTGAAAGTGCAATTCCTGAGAGTTATGCCAGTATTCATTTAAGACCTACAGTGCCAAGTGAAGTAATGGAAATTATTGATAAACTAAAAATCAAAGTTTCTCCAGGTGTCGACAATTTAACTTCCGAAGACGTCAAAATGCTAAAAAATTAAATAGCCGAGATTTTAACGAAAATTATTAATAGTCACTTAAAAGCAGGTTCTTTTCCTTCTTGCCTTAAATTGTCCCGAATAACACCAATCTTTAAAGGAGGCGATCCTTCGGATCCTTCTAATTATCGCCCAATAGCTGTTACCAGTGTAATGAGCAAGATATTTGAGAGAATCTTAAATTTCCACATAGTGCAACACATCAATGAGGCAGCAATTTTAGATCCAATTCAGTACGGTTTCCAAGAACACAGCAATACAATAGCGGCCACGTTAGACGCGGTCCAATTCATTAACAGTTCATTGGATAGAGGTAACTATGTAGCAGCTATTTTTGTCGATCTCAAAAAGGCCTTTGACACGATTGACCACAGAATTTTGCTTCAACGTCTCGAAAAATATGGCATTAGCAAGAAATTTAACTCGATAATAAAAGATTATCTATTGGATAGGCGGATCGTGACAAAACAATTACAGTGCATCAGTCGGGAGCGTTTTATCAATATAGGCATACCGCAGGGATCAATTCTTGGACCAGTACTATTCATCCTGTATGTGAACTGCATCCAACATCTCCAGCTGTCTGGCAAATTGGTCTTTTTTGCTGATGACACACTCCTTTTATATTCTGCAAAGGATGAACCGTCTCTGGAGTATAAAATTAATAGAGATCTAGAAACATACCAAGTGTGGCTTAGGCATAGCAAACTGCTTATAAACATCAACAAGACCAAGTACATAATTTTCTAGCAGAAAAACAAATGTCCTATAAACCCCTTTATTCAGATAAACGGAATTCGTCTGGAAAAAGCTGAATCTATGAAATACCTTGGTTTAATCCTGGATGAGAAAATGTCATGGTTACAGCACATTAACCACATCAGACATAAAGTCGCACCAATGATCGCAGCCTTAAGAAAATTTGAGTTCTTGGAAACCTGAACTAAATTAATGATGTTTAATGCTTATATTCTTTCAACAATCACATACGGAAGTATTCTATGGAGTCAGACATCAAAGCAAAACATTAAGTTGATTGGCAGACTTATTTCTAAAGGAATTAAAATTATGTTTAGAATGCCGATTCTAACACCAACAGTTACTGTGTACACTCGAACAGGATTGTTAAATATTCAACAACTAGTTCATTTTGAAAGGGGAAAACTGATTTTTAACATCCTGAGAAACAATTTGAAATGGCCTAACACCCCCCGCACTGTGTTGGAGATAACTAACCGGGAAACCAGAACTGCTAGAATTTTTTATTTCTTACAACTCCAAGAACAGATAGATTGAAGATGGATCCAATACAGCAGGCTATCGCATATTACAACTCATTGCCGAACTGGGTCAAATCAGCGAAAAACATAATAGAGTTCAAGGTACACTTGAAATCTCACATCAAAAACACCAATCCTTAATGAAGGAGATACCAGAGTTTTTTGTAGACTTTTCTCTGGACACATGTCAATGAGGACAATCATATAGCTTAAGGTATGAAATGTGATTAAAATTAATAACAATTGTATCTTCCCTTATACCAATTTTTAATTGTCTGGGAAGTACTAGGACGATATGTTTGATAATACGTTGATGCACACGGACCGTGCATACTGATTGAGTGATGGAGAGAGTGGAAGGGAGGAAAAAAAAAAGAGTGTATTCGCTCCATACCCTCTTCCTCTCAATTCAGTGAATTGAGCACGAATGCAAACCGGCTGAACTTAAATTGCTATTACGGAGCTTAAAACTCAAAAAGTCGCCTGGTAAAGACTGCATAACTCCGCTCATAATTAAAAATATTCCCCAAGCTGGCATTGTGCTTCTTTGTACTTTATTTAACATCTGTCTCAAAATCGGTCACTTCCCACTACCATGGACGGAAGCAATTGTCAGCCCTATCCTGAAACCAAGCTATCGTCCTATAAGTTTGCTACCAATAATAGGAAAACTCTTTGAAAAAGTGATCCTTCACCGCTTGAGTATCGAAGTAGACAATACTAATACCATACCTAACTTCCAGTTTGGCTTCAGGAGGAATCATTCAACTGTCCATCAGCTCTTAAGAGTTAAATGTAATATTTCCACTGCTTTTAGTTGCAAAGAATCTACGGGTATGATACTATTAGACGTGGAAAAATCTTTCGATAGCGTCTGGCACGTATAATCTTGTGCGTATAATTAAATCTTTTATTACCGGTAGAAAATTTATGGTAAGGACAAAAAACACATTCTCCGATGTAAAGTGTATCACAGCTGGAGTTCCCCGGGGTTCTTGCCTTAGTCCCCTCCTGTATAATATATTTATTGCTGACGTTCTAATCGAGATCCAATGTCGCATCGCAGCATTCGCGGACGACACAGCAATTTATTCTGCGTCAACGGACTCAAGTACTATAACCAATAATCTTTTCACTCAACTAAATCAAATCCATTGCTTTTACAATAAATTGAAAATCAAGACTAATTTATCGAAAACGCAAGCAATATATTTCACTAAAAGAAGATCTAATCGCTTCCTGTCATCTCCAACCCTAAATATACAAGGCAGCGTAATCAAATGGGCTACGAGCGTAAAATATCTCGGCATTGAACTAGACAAAAAGCTAACATTCCACTCTCACGTAGATTATATGGCAGAAAAGTGCTCCAGACTCATAAGAGTCATGTACCCCCCTATCAACAGAAAATCCGCTTTGTCCCTGGATAATAAAGTACTCCTGTACAAAACAGTTGTCCAGCCAATAATCATCTACCGCGCGCCAGTTTGGAATTCTTGTGCTAAAAGACACAAATTAAAGCTACAAAGAATACAAAACAAATAGCTACAAAGAATACAAAACAAATAGCTAAAAAGACTTTTGAGCAAACGATGGTACGCTTCAACCATTGAAATTCACACGCAAAGTGGAGTCAAAAAAGTAGATGAACTTGCCACTTAATTAGATAGCAAATTTAAGCAAAGCATTGCCAATGCCACTAATCCTTTAATTATGGCTATTGCAGACTCCACCTAGCCAACCAGGTTTGAATTGTAATGATGTATTAATTACTATCTACATTTAAACAAATTTCTTTCGGGAAATCATTAGGTTAAGTAAAAGTTAAGATAAACTAGGATAAGTTTTTAACAATTAAGAAACTAGGGTTTTCACCGAGCTAATTTTCCCTAGACGAACTAAAACACATCACATATGCATCAAAGTTCTAAGTATATATAAAAACAACAATGCTGTGACACTGTATGATCGCAAATGAATTACGACTGTAACTAAATGTATATCATGCACTTAAATAAACTCAACTCAACTCAATTGAACTTACACTCACGAACGAATTGTGCGTGATTGGCCATCAAGACTTCCGGTATTTTTTCTAAACTGCCCTGATTTTAAGTTCAAGCTCCTATGATTTTTTCTACAGTCCTGTGATTTTTTTTCCAGACTTGCAGGATTTTCTCTTGATTGCCCTTTTCTTAAAAAAAAAAATCCTGTGATTTTTTTCCAAGAAGTCCAGGATTTTTTTTTAGACTGCTCTGATTTCACGAATTTCAAAAATTCTGAACCTCGTCTTTTCTAATATCAGTCCTCTTTCTTACATGCTTATATTTATCCTGATCCTCATTATGCTTCCCGTGCCATTCAGCATTTATCAGATATCTCGCACTAAAAAGGCTGCCAAACCGAATTGTGGAATCTATAGTTACATTTACTTTCAAATAAAACTTTTCGTTTATTCGGAGTTGATCTTTTTAATTCTAAATCCAGATTACAACTGAACTAAAAACTGTGAAGCAATCTTCAAACCACCTCATCGGCTTGAAGAATGTTGAACATGCAAAATAGAAATCTCAAGTGATAACATTTAATTATATGTGGTCTAAACCACAATCCATCCGAAATTCCCCCACAAACCACAATCCATCCGAAGAATTGTTTATGCGAAAATAAATTAATTTGTTACGCCGGAAGTGCATGAGTTCTGCGCTTTAACTTTTTCAGAGCTGACTATGACCGTATGACTGCAGAGATAAACGGTATCAACTAGTACTCTTTTTGTCGTATCCTTAATGAATCCCTTCTATTTATTCTTTTCTTAATTCACTAATAACCAAGTATAATCTCGTAGTTCTTCCTTGCCGTAACATCCCCTCCTCTTGGTTCTCGATTGCTGTTCGCACAGATTTTAGTGCTAAGGATAAGGTGACGTGATGATTTTTTTCGTTTCGCATCTCATGAGGCGCGTCAGCGTTATTACTGGTTACGTACTGTGGTGACAAAAAAAAAATCACAGCTGCTTTGCTAAAATTAATTGATATTTCCTGTCCAAAAATTCGAAGCCTTTTTGGTCCCACATTTACTTCCTTAAAACTAACAAGTAATATCCCGACTCCGTTGCGTTTGATGGCAAAAAAAGCTATTGTGGCCTTAAAATGTTAACTAACTGATTATCTTCCTCATTTGTAGCTTCCGATGATTTCTCTAACATTTCTCGAACGGCTGTAGTCAACCTGCAATTCCTTTTATCGCTACTATTTATTTATCTCTTTTCGGTGAACCCCATCAACGTGGAAACTTGGATGTCGTGCCTTGACTCTAGTAACAACAGTGGCCCCAACGATATACCCAACATATTCGCAAAATCCGTGTTATGTGTCTTTCGGTGCATACTTTTTAGCATAAGATGTTTTTCCTTCTTACTGGAAATCAATCAATATTTTCCCGCTACTAAGGACAGGTGTCATTGAAAACGCCCCAAATCCTTTCCTCGCTTTCATTTTACATCCTCAATTGTACCTGCAAAATTATGGTGAATATTTATTCTTCCCCTATTTTTTATACCCCTTTTTTGGTGTCCCACCAGGCTCCATTCTTGGACCCTTATTATTAGATCTTTTACTATTAAACTATTTGAATTCTGTGCCGTCACGAAAATGTCCCCAAAATTCTACCGGGCGACTAGGCGCCCATAAGTCATAGCAAGTAAATGTTTCT
This sequence comes from Nemotelus nigrinus, assembly GCA_947369275.1. Lineage (NCBI taxonomy): Eukaryota > Metazoa > Arthropoda > Insecta > Diptera > Stratiomyidae > Nemotelus > Nemotelus nigrinus. The sequence continues at coordinate 1,938,708 of OX376376.1, forward strand.
TCTTTGCATATTTTCGATTTCTATTGGTTCTACAAGATCTTGTCTGTGAAAACAGGCATATCTTCGGGTATGATTAGAACTAGAATAGTAGTTTCTATTCTGTTTATAATTCTTTTTCGCGATTTTGTTCAGAACAATCTTCAACTATTCATTTCTAGGTGATGAAACACATGACATAATTTTTTGCATCCGTCTTTAGAATTAAATAATAACAATGAAGTAGAATCACTGCTAAAACCTTAAAACACCCAGAATCAAATTATCAAGATTAAAAACAACACTTTTTCACATCTTCGACATAAAACAACTCTTTATTCTCATTTGCTGCTTTATTTGGCGCTAATTTATAAAAAAAAAAAATGAAAGCTAAGGTTCAACAATTTAAAAGTGATAAAACACCATTCGCATGGTAAAAATATTTATCATTTTGTGGCATTATTTTATTTGCTATTTTCCTTATTTTTCGAGGCTTTCAAGTTTCGCAATTGTTTGTGCATCATTGCTCGCTTTGTGTATTTGCGCTTCAGTTGCGGTAACTTCAATTTGCATATAGATGGCAGAATTCCTGCCCGTTCTAGCTTGGCCCACATTCGTCTTGTTACAGGCGAGTTCGTATTCAAGAGGTAATCAGGAAATTCGCATGATTCCTTTTCCAATACTGTCGGAAGTATTGCAGTACAAGTCTTCGTGGGCGAACGCGAGCTACTTGATCCTGATTGGCAAATACTACTAAGCCCATGCTGATTACTAGTGCTGGATCTCGTCTGTCGAACACTACTGGGTCCTGGTTGACGGAGACTACTAGATGATGGCTGTCCAAGGCCACTAGGCCCTGGTTGATGAAAGCCACTAGGTCCTGGCTGACAAATACCACTACGTTCTGGTTGATAAGTTCTAAGGCGTCCTGGTTGACGAAAACAACTAGGTCCTGGTTGACGAAAGCCACTAGGTCCTGGTTGACGAAGACTACTGGATGATGCCTGACCAAGATCACTAGGCCCTGGCTGACGAGAGCCACTAGGTCCTGGTTGACGCAAGCAACTAGGCCCTGGTTGACGCAAGCAACTAGGCCCTGGTTGACGCAAGCAACTAGGCCCTGGTTGACGCAAGCAACTAGGCCCTGGTTGACGAAAGCAACTAGGCCCTGGTTGACGAAAGCAACTAGGTCCTGGTTGACGAAAGCAACTAGGTCCTGGTTGACGAAAGTCACTAGATCCAGGTTGATATTGTACACCGGTAATTGGGCCATCAATAATTTTCGGAGGCACCTCGGTCATTTCAACATCCTCAATTATTGTTCCTTCCGCAAGCATAAACGCCAATGCAGATGCAGTAGGTTCTGTGTCCATAGGTTCAACAATATCTTCGTCACGAACACTTCTAGTTTTTCTGCGGTCTGCAGTTACAGGTGGTTTTTTACCAAAACTCATTTGCCTGAACTTCAAATATGATGATAAATCAAATCAAACCGGAATATCTTAATCGGTCAAGAAAAAAATGTTCAATTCAGTTACAATCTATAATAAAATAAATTTCCTCAAAATATTTGCACATAACATCATCGATTGTTAATTTAACACTCACAGGTTTTTTCCTCTATATGCACACAACTGTTTTAATTACACCAGCAACTACTTATCACTCACTGCATCTGATTCAATTCAGTTTGATTTTCAGTATGAACTTAACAGTCATTTGTTTCAAGAAAATGCGAAACATTTCACCCCCGGTCAGATTCCCATCTCATCGTAACTTTTGTGTGCATGCGATAGATGTCAATTGTTTTTTGAATTTGATGTGTATTACACAGGCAACTTTGATGTTGTTCAGCAGATTGGATGTAATTATGTTTTTTTTCGCGTCGTGACTTTCTGAATCCTGACACTACAGACGCGTTCGTCTAACTTTCATACACAGCCTCAAGCACATTATAATTTATATGAGCTGCATATGCACATAAGCGGTATATTAATATTTTACGCTAAATAAAACATCGAAATGAAAAGAAAATCATTGTTTTTTAACATCACATCGATTTGTAGGACATAATTGTATTTGATCGCATGCTTTACGATACCTGAACATTTTGCCGAATTGGAGAGTACGACGGTTTTCTATTTTCAGAGATATTGTTCATTACGAATTTCTTTTTCATTCTACACTCGCGATTTGAATACTTAGAGCAGTCGCTGAATGAACAGAATGTGAAATTTTGTTACTGATTTGCAAAAAAAATTTGTTTTAGACTCGTTTTGCCGAAAATTCCCATTTCTTTCTTTCACATATATATATATATATATATATATATATATATATACATATATATATATATATATATATATATATATATATATATATATATATATATATATATATATATTACAGCAAAAAGATTAAGGGAGATCATTTCTGGAGTGGCCGATTCGATTGAGCTTAAATTTTAGGAGGACATAGATGTATATAGAGGGAGTAGGTCCATGACAAGACATTTTTAACCCTTTGGCGGCGGCGGCGGGCATTTTAGTTTGAATTTTCAGGTACCCCCATATATTTCTATGCAGAGTACATTTTTGGTAGAAGTTAGTATTGGAAATAAAAATTAATGATGTTTAATGCTTGTTGATGATAAAGAATTGGAAATGTTGAACCCTATGTGGGCATTGAGTGCCTAAAAGTAGGCAAGGTTTTTCTTTTTTCAAATTTCGAATTGCCATAACTTCTAGTAGAAACATTAATTCACCGCGAAACTTGCAGGACATAGTAGTGTTGACGAGAAGTACATGAGTGTGCGGCAACCCTGTAGCTACAGCTGGCAAGTTAAAACAAAAATCCTTCAAACTATTAAGCCTCTTGAAAATGTTTCGCTATTTGCAAACAAAAAAAAAAGGTAACGATTTACAAAATTTTCTTCATTCTGCACCTTGTCAATTTGAAATTTTCGAAATTCCGCGTTGAACAAGAACGACAGCGCATCACCAAATTACCTCTGTTTTGAGCACTTGAAGCTTCTGATCACGAGAACTCACGATCAGATCATCAGACCAATATGAAACTTCCAGGATGTATTGAGCTTAAACTAGACCAGATCTAATAGAATCGATTTCGAAATATGGCGATCTTGCCAGGAAAAAATTGCTTTTTGCTCTTGCGAATTCCGATCCAGTGATCAGGTTTTTAAAACAATTCGCACAGTAGCTGGACCTCACTTTAAGCCAAGTCTGATAGGAGTTTGGTTGAGAAATGAGGAGAGCTTTGTCAATTATGTTAAAGTCAAATATTACCACAACAACCATTGGCGGTTCTAGGGGCTGAAGCTGGTTCACAATAGTACAATCAATATGAATTCGAGTGTGGAATAATTATTTCCACAGCTCACTTTACACATGATTAACTCAGGTGCCTATTCGGAGCTAGGTGAATTCAAAGCTCGAGCCTGGATTCGTACCAAGGGACCCACACACTAGAAGCCAGTGCTCCACCCACTAGACTGCTCGAAACAGCTTTGGTACTTATTGTAATTTTTTTTTTGGCGTTTCTTTACTAAACGATGTTATCATTTAATTTTCAAATAGTAATGATCTTGTAGTGCCAATAATCAAAAAAATATTAAGAATTCGAATTTTCGAAAACTTTTGCGGGTGATAACGCTAAAAATTTTTACCCCTACACCTTCCAATGCAGTCATCAGAACGAAACGAAATCCACAGGGTGAGTTGACTTAAACATTTACAATGAAAATAAATAACCAATACTTAAATTTTGGTTAAATTGGTCAGATGGCAGCCCTAAACATCTTTCTATCTCTGGGACTTTCGGATGAAAATAAAGGATAAGATGATGTTGACGGGAATAAATTGCTGTAGAACTTTGATTTGATTCGCCAGTATATCTTGCTTTCCTGGTGAATTTTTTCTAAGAATTTTTTAAACCCGCTGATTTTTCCTCAGCCCCGATAATTTCTTTACTAGATTTTCGAGATTTTCTCTTGAGTCTCCCGATTTTTGTTAGGTTCCCCATGACTTTTCTGGGCATCACAGCATTTTTTGTGGAGTTTCCTGATTTTTACGAGGCTTCATGTTTTTTTCCCCAAACTTCCAAGACTTTTTCTGCAGGCTTTGAATTTTTCTTAAGCTCATGAATTTTTATTAAATCCCAGGATTTTTTTTTAGACCCTCTGATTTTTATTTTCTTCTTGATTAACACAGTGAGTATTGCTTCAAGTCTAGTGATGGGCAAAACCAGCACACTTTGCTGTGCTAGCACACTTCGCACACCACACTTAAGTACGCTGCAGTGAGCTCCCAGCACACTTAGCACACCAGCACAGCCAGCACACCTAGCACACCTAGCTAAACTAGCACACCCAGCACGCTGCAGTGAGCTCCCAGCACAGTGAGCTCCCAGCACACTTAGCACACCAGCACAGCCAGCACACCTAGCACACCTAGATAAACTAGCACACCCAGCACACCCAGCACATTCAGCACACCTAGCATACGCAGCACACTAAGCACACCAGTATACACAGTACGCGTGTAGAACGACTTGTGAAGAACAGATTTGAATGGACTGGATATACGATTTAGTAGATTTTTTCCCATGTGCATACATATGGAATGTAATGATCAAATATGCATGGGAATTTGTATGGCCAGCATTTATCAATATAAAAATGAATGTTGTAAGTTACAATCGGATCTTTTCGTTTTAAGTGATTGGTGATCTGCGAACTCCCTTGCTCTTAATGTTTTCAAGTGTTTCGTGATGTAGTTTTCTAATAAGCCTAATCCCATTTCCTTTGAATATTTTTTGAGTGATAGTCTTTTGAAGCATCTAGATCAGCATAAAGACCTTGGCATCATCTTTGATCCGAAGTTAAAATTTGATCTGCATGTTTTTTTTGTTGTTGCTAAGTCTTCAAATGTAGCTGGTTTTCGTTCTGCGCTACACTCGCTTTGCAACCAATATCAACACATGTGTTCGTCTTTTTATTACTCTTGTTCGTAGCATTGTTGAATATTGCTCCCAAATTGTGGTCTCCCGGTTTCGTGTACCTGTCTAATGCTGTTGAATCCGTTCAGCCTTTTGTTCAAGTTTAATGTTGCTTATCGTCCTTATGATTATCGTCTTCTTAAATCTCCATTTGCTGAGTACCCGCAGAGTATTCCTTGATGAATGTCTTCTTTACAAGCTTTATCATGGCTAACTCTCTTCCAACATTCGCATGTGTCATTTCTTCCGTGTGTCTGATCGCCCAGTTAAAGCTCAATCGCTTTTCCTCACTCCCTTTGTGCAAACTTTTACACACCAATAACTAGGATACTTAGAAGCCAAGATGAACATCAGTTTGGTTCTTTGTCCATTTCTTTTCAATCTTTTAAAAAAACATGTTATTTATATGTTAACGTAGCCTCTTAGTTATTTTGGAGATGTCTTGGAGAACGAGCCTATAATAGTCCTTAAAAGAATTTTTTTGAAGCCGGCAGTTGATTAAAAAAAAAACTCTACCGAATAGGTACCAATCAAATTGCCAATCACTTTACCTTCGTGTCGAATTCTTCGATCATTGCTAATATGATTACGAGGTTTTTGAAAATAAAAGGAATATTCCATTTTACATACACACGCACACTCATAACAAATCGATATTTGCGATAAATACCTCAATGGTCGTAAAATTTACATGAAAATCCAAAAATGTATGCCTAAATGTAATATACCTGTATAATTTTATTGCGATAACGCTTGTATCTATCTCCTTTGGGACTAAAATAAGTAATGTGATTTCAATGTTTTCCAATCACCCCAAACTTATATGGTCGCGCATATTGTTTTGATAAAAATTCAATTGAAAGTATATTTCCTTTTATTCTGTATTCCCACGACACGACCATCATGGGGGGATTTGAAAAAGCCGTCGAATAGTATTGACTCAAAGATAGCTCCATCGGGACTGAACACATTAAGGACACCGACTGGAAGGGCAAAAGTATCCTAAAGAAACACAAAAGAATTTTTTTTCGAATTCAATCCAAACAAACATACTACTGACACAATCTATAGATCTCCATTTACGTGTTGAAACATATTTTTCGTTGTCAATACGAATCTTTTCGTCATCGGTGCAAATTAGGAAAATTCGGAAACCGTAAGTTACCGTTTATGTATGGATAAGGATGTTATACGATGTTGACAAAGGACCACATACGACTACGACAACGGTATGTGAGTTTACAAGTCTGGAAATATTAAATCCGGGTTAGATTATCAAATGACGACAAACATTCACGCCATATATAAAATAGACGAGGGCTAGCTAATGACCGATTCATTCAATTGCTTTGAACACTGGGAGCGCTCAGCAGGAGGAACCACAAAACAAAAACACTACAAACTATATTTTGCTAAGAAATTGTCTCATTTCTAGTGTTCACTCTCGTAGCGCTCCCGTCGAATTTCATCAGCAAAAAACAATTGATCTAAGCAAGCATTAAATGCTGTCGATAAGTATCATAAATCTTTACCTCATCTGCTCATTTGTTCGTTTTTCAACTTGTGCTGAGTTTCGTTTCGGTTCATCCATTCTTGTGCATATAGAAAGTAGCTTAGATTACAGTGAAATTATTTTCTTGTTTTCGCTTATGTTCCAGCAGTCTCCGGCACAAAACAATCTCAAATAGATGTGGGGCGAAAAAAAATCCTAGCGACAGCGTCCGGATAGTCTAATTCGAACGGTAGTGTCACTGATTCGCACTAAATCACGTATAGTTGTGCTGACTATGTGGAACGATTTGTGTTGCTCCATTTAGCAAAACATACATAATATTTGGAGCTCGATTCGAATCTTGCTGCATCATGCGTTGGTTATACGACTTGATTTGTTGATTTCGTACAAAATGGTGACATACACCGGGGACAAAAAGTCTATAAATCAATTTAGTTGTAGACAACTGATCGGAAAGGTAATAATTCTTATCCTGAATCTCGGCGTGAGATTCGTATTCGAGAGCAGTGTGTCCGTTATGCCATCCATTGATTTCAAATGAACGGCAATGTCTCAAGGGGATGAAGAAACACAACAAGCAAAAACGAGACACTGAAATATTACGATATAGTTCATCAAATTAATGAATTGAATTGATGAGTTCATCGATGGTCTATGGTCGCTGTCATCTTTAGTTTTTAAACAAAGTGTAATTCGATTTGATTATTGTTCTTTGAATGTTTCTAGTTGCATTTTAAAAACTTAAAACGCACACACACAAACTTATCAAAACTTTCCAATCAGTGACGTGCAAAGATGGATTCACTGACGGGGCAAAAGAAAGCAATTGCCCCCTCTATTACATAGCTGCCTTTGAATGGAAAAAATTGCACTTTTATACCTTTTCCCAGTACTTAAATAAAAATAAAGGAAAGTGAATGCGGAATGCTGATGGTAGCTCCCTCCATTTTAAAGTGTTGTGCACGCCTGTGGCTTTCATTCCTGAAAATGCATGTATTTCATATCTTGCCAAGATTACTTTCAAATCAATTTCATTTTCCAAGTCACTTTCGAAATCGAAAACCTGACAAACAACTGAGAATCTATCACACTACCCTTACTCCCATCTATAAACCTACATCGCTTACATTAATATCTCTATTCCTCAGTCACTTTGATTGTTTCCGAACCGACAAAATATATGAAATGCAATCAAATGAATATGTGCGAGTAGTACTACATTCGCATATTCTAATGCATTTTCGAAGGCCAGCAGAAAGTTCGAACTTAAACACACTTCAACACCAATCTCACAACCCTTACGATGGATCTATAGTTAGATCTATAAATAGCCGTGTGACAGCGGTTGAGTAATCAAGCACACTTGCCAATACTATTCTATTACAGAACTAATCGATTCTCATTATCGACAAGCGAGAGAGCTTAAAGTAAGTACTTGAAGTAGATTTTAACGGAAACATGAAAAGGGACACATTGCACTCGAAAGTCGATTGACTATATAGGAATGCAGTCAGAACTTTCCTTTGAAAAACTTGGCGATGAAAGTTTTAATTAGGATGCGTTGCAACTGTGTATTTACTTGATTTAGGATACAAATTGGAATTGTTTTAAGTGTTGTCTTGTGTGTTCGAAATTCAGATAGGAATACTTAGTTTAACAGGCAAAAAGCTTTTAATTTGGCTCAGCAAATTTTCGAAAATCACTCTATCTTAACTTTTCGACCAAACTTCTACAAAACTTGGCTTAGAGTGAGATTATTGGTAAATCATTTTCCTTGCAAAAAGTGCCTCCACAGAATAGATAAGGAGCGAGACGACCGCTGCAGACACTGTGGAGAAGCGACAGAGTGTATAGAATATTTCCTCTCACACTGTGCGGCACTAGCGAAACGGAGATTAGAGCTCCTTGGCACTGCTCTTTCCACCACCAGGGACATAACAAATTTTTCGTCAAGGTATATATCCAGGGTCATTAGAATCCTGGATACCATATAGGTCATCGCTCAAGGGAGGCATGATATATCTAGCAGATTGCAGAGTTTTCTGAACTTACTTCATTCAATCAATCAATCAAACCTTGGCGCGCTTTCTCGTTCGAACGTGGAATCGAACCAGGGATCCCAACAACACTAGAAGCCAGTGCTTTACCCGCTACACTTCACGATCTTCTTAGTGTCTGTCAGTCTGTATAAATATGACTAGCTTCGAAAGAAAAAAAAATGCTCTTTAAATAAATATATTTACATCGAAGTTCAATGTTTCAGACAAATGCAAGTGTTAGTGTTTAAAAATATTGGACGAGTCCGATTGTACAGCTGCTACGAGTCCCGCTCATTTTTCATCTTCCAAACAGATGAAATCCTTTTCTAGTCTTATCCTTATATCGTCTGATCAGAGCTAGAAACAGTCGACACGTTAGTTCGGGTTTCGCATGTCTTTTAAAGCTTTCTTTTTTTGTTAAGGTAGACAGAAAGAAGCAAGAGAGAGAGAGAGAGAAATTAATAAGAGAGTAGATGTCTCTAGTCAAGCAGATCAGTATGAGCCTTACCACGATGATCCAATAGCATTGAAACATGTTCATCAGTAAAGGGATACTGCAGGTTAATAGGCTGCAACTGTTGTGCTGATTCATTTCGTGTTCTTGGGTCCAGTTTATTCCGTTGAGCGAATTGCTCCTGTTAAATTGGCT
>OX376376.1:1948100-2049138 GCA_947369275.1 Nemotelus nigrinus
TGATTACTGCAATGATTTTTCTCTACGGACCACAGGAACAATAGAAGACCAAGTACTGAGCTTTGCGGAGCTCCTAATGTAAGATAAAATAGAACAGAGGTGCAAGAATGGACAGTTGCAACAAAAATATAATCAGCAGTATAGCAAGTGAAGCAGAAGAGTAGAGGACCAGAAATACCACGATTTTCAAGCTTGAAAAGAAGTAAATTATGCAGTCAAAAGCATTAGAAAAACTTGTATTTTACTACATCTCTTTGTTTTTGTTGACCCTATTGTAGACCAATCTTTCAAACACTTAACTTAGGCCAAAAAAAGAGAGAACAGGAAAAACGTTAACATCGGGAAGGAACTGTACTCTAAGCAATGTTAAGGTTGAGGATTATTGGAAGAACATAGAAGCACCGTAACCAAAGCTGGTATCAAGAGAGAACGTTATGGACTAATGTATGTACAAAAAGAGGATAATGTAGTGTTGGGCGAAGAAGTAACGGCAGAAAGATTTTGTTGTCAAAAGAAGGAAGAGAAGTCGCTAGCAAAGAGCTAGCAAACATATTATGATGTCGAGGCAGTTACATCGTTGTACTTGATATCGTTGAAAATATCAAGGGAACTTTTGAAAAGGAGAATGTACGACCGAAAGTATTAAGGCTGTAGTTTCTGGTCAGATGCTTCGATATAATTGATGTAAGAACGAATTGAGAATATTGCATGTTTTTTCGCTTCGGAACGTAGCCTCTTATCCTCAGGTAGGTCATTTTGGGAACTTTTAACTTTGTATTTACTACAAAAGCGGTAGCAGTTTCAGCGTTAAATCGGGCATCATTTTTCTTTAAAAAAAACATAGGAACTTGAGAAAAATTCGGGCGATCTAGAAAAAACGAGGGAAGTCTTAAAAATTCAGGGAATCGAAGAAAAGGTTCATAGGAGCTTGCCAAAATCAGAACGGTCTAGGTAAAATCCTGGAAGTCTTGCGAAGATTCACGGGGTCGAAGACATATTTTTTTATTTTATACATTAACACAGTTTTTTTTTTGGCAACTTTTGACACATTTTGGCGAAACTGAAACTGGAAATTGAATTATTCACATTAGGGAGATGACGCGATACCAACCCGCTGATAATACTGTTAGCAGAACAAGCTGCCACTAGCGTTAAAGAATTAGGCAATCTGAAGTTAATTTTGATAAAAACTTTTGGAATTGTATCCTACTTCTAGAAATTCCAAATTATTACCAATTCGAACTGATACTGTGAGGTCCAATGTGTGCTGCTGCTAATTTCTTTTTCCAAATACTATCATCTCATTTTAAATTCATGTTCCATAGTAATTTTTTCAATAATTTATAACAGATAGACTGATTTTTTTTTCGTATTGGCTCAAGCACCAAATCAAAACGAAAACAAATAATGGAATTCAATAAAATTGATTCGAAATTCAAATCTATTTCTCTTTCTTCGATTTTCTTTGGTATTGCTCTAGATTCTAATTTAATTAGAAATACATGACTGATTCAAGAAATAGCACTTACAATTTCCATTTCATTCAAATTACCGAGAATACACTGCCTTTGCACATTAAACAATTTTTACACAATTTTTTTTTTTGTACTGTTCGAATTAACATTCGAAAATTCAAAACAAAACTATCAGGTCCTGGCCGAATTCAGTTAAATTTCAATTTCTTTATTTGTTAACTGTTTTCATGTTAACGAAACCAAACGAATTTTAATGATTCCAAAATTATTTCGATTTTCGGAACTATGAGTATCTAGTGTGTCGCGCCAAATTTCAACTCACCGAACTACTCTGACGACGAAAATCAAAATCAACCCTAACATCCGCGAAATTTCTTACGCTATTATTAATGCGGCACGCGACCATGTAGACGATATGAATGCCGAATGAGAACTGAAACATGAAGCTTCGAAATTGAATTGTTAACTGATCCGATGGCTTCATCAACATGCAACTATTTGTGTACCGACGAGACCGACAACGAGATATTGCATCCTCATTCGACCCGGGCTCCAACCGCCCACTATCCACCACCCCCATCACTATCCCATTCCCAATTCAGATTTTTAACACCGACACTGAGCAAACTTTTACAATTGTTTAGCTTTTGCCTATGCTTAGCGCCTACCACGATACGAACCAGAAGAACTGACCCCTAAACCTAAAGGATTTGGAATTGGAATTCCCTTAAAAGTGTCACGATAAACTTTGCGTGCAGACGCGTAGAAGTAGAGATACAAATTCAGGATGACTTTAATCGATTTACATTGGCTTGGGTTAACCGGAACTTTGATTATGTTATTTGATGAAAAAGAAAAGCTCGGAAAATGTATAAATGCGAATGAGATTGAAGCTGCAATCAGGTCATAAGGTTTGAGTATTCGATAAAGTATTTGCAGAAAAATGGCTGCGAAATCCCATATTCACATCAAGTTTGGCTGTAGCAGCCATACATTTAATCCTTATGTTAGTGATGAGGTACCCGGACAACTTTCGCATCTTTCAATTTTTTTTCCTTTCCTACTTTTAGGCGCTCCGCGCCTACATAGGGTTAAAACTTTCCAATTGTTCATCATAAACAACCGTTAAACACTATCAGTTTTCATGCCCATCGCTTTTCATTTTTGCGAAAAATCTTTTTGCATAGAAGTATTATAGCGCTACCTCGAACTCTGGAAAAATTCCTGGAAGTCTTAGGAAAATCAGAAGGCCCTAGGAAAAATGCATAGGAACTTGGGAAAAATCAGAGCGCTAAAAAAAAAACAAATTACAGGTCCAAAAATTAAAAAAAAAAATCCAAAAATTAAATAAACAAATTGATAGAAGCTTGGGCAAAATCAGAGCTCTCTAGAAAAATTCCTGGAAACTTTAGAAAAAAAAAAACACGAGGCTGTATATAAAATTCACAGGAACTTGGAAAAAACACAGAGCGCTCTAGAAAAAAATCCTGGAAGTTTTAGAAAAATCAGGGGGTCGTAGAAAAAGTTCAAGGGACTTGGGATGAATCAGAACACGCTCGAAAATTTCCTGGAAGTTGAAGAAAAATCACGACGTCGTAGAGAAAATTTATAGGAACTCGGAAAAAATCAGAGCGCTCTTGGAAAAATCCAAGAAGTTTTAGAAAAATCAGGTGGTCGTGGCGAAAGAGCGCTCGAAAAAAATTCCTGAAAGTCTAAAAAATATCAGGGGGTTGTACAAAAAATTCATAGAAATTCGGAAAAAATCAGAGCGCTCTTGGAAAAATCCTAGAAGTTTTCAAGTCACTAGGTCGTAAAAAAATAAATGGGAGCTTGGGAGAAATTATAGCGTTCTAGATTGATTCCTGGAAGTGGAAAATCACGAGGTCGTAGAGAAAATTCATAGGAGCTTGGGAAAAATCAAAGCGCTTTTGGAAAAATTCCTACAAGTCTTCGAAAAATCAGGGGGCCGTAAAAAAAAAATGTAAATGCTCTCCGCTGCCAAAAGATTAACGATATCTCAAATTTTTGTGCGTTTTAGCTTCAACGATTTTGTATTTTTTACTGATAATTTTTATCGAAATTTTCGGTTTTTTTTCGCTTCAAGCTTATCAACAGTTTTTGATGTACTTTTAATCGTAGGGTCGAGAGCCATGACCTCAAACTGGCCGATGAAACCGAATTTTACCGTTTAAGTATGCATTGAAAGCTCAGTCAAACTATCATAGACAGAGATCTTAAAGAAACCATTAAATTTTTTTTCATCGGCGACCCTTGGTTTTTAAAAGAAAAGGATACTATTCTTGCAACGAACTGGACATGGGGAGCACAAACCAATGAATAAGCAACGTTTCAATTTGGTATTTTTTCTGAAAGAACTTTAGCCTTTGAGTATGTGCGATTGCTTTGATTCATCACCTCAGAGTTTTTTTTTTCAGAAAGGATACGACACTTTTGACAACAATTCCATTAGTCTTGTTAAGGTCCCTCCCCTTTGGCTATAGTCTGATAGTCGTTCCAGCTGAACTCTCGAAAATAACGATAAGTTTGTTAAGTGACGTTCCTTAGTGCCGAAGTAGAACATAGGTGTACACAAAACATTGCAGGAACTGGAAAGTAGCTTTTAATTGGCCATTCTATGCAGGATACGGGTTCCAAGCTCTATAGCCATAAAACAAGATGTCCTGGATGTCCTCTTCGAATAGTTTTTTGGCAAGGTCGGATAGCAATGGACTAGAACGATAAGTGGCCTATATGGGTGGTGCATAGAGCTCCAGCTACCAGTTACCAGCAAGGCTTTGCTATGAAAGACATATCGGAAGTGTGCTATGGCTGCTTTACTTGAATCCTCGAAGTTTTTCTCACTTTTGACACCAAAATCGTCCCGATCTTCTTTCGGTTTTGGCACAGAAAACAAAAACACAATATATGTAGATCCCCAGTAACTATGGCATCACATGTACCATAGACTGGCGAACAGAAACCAGAAAAAAAACCATTAGTGCTTAGAGATTTGATCATCTTAAATAAATCTATAAGCCACCATGGTTGAAAGCTAGTAATCTGGTGAAGTAGAGGTGAGCTGTGAATATGTTTTCCCAATAATACCACTTCAAAAAAAGGGTTGTAGTTTCCCTGAAAAGTAGACAGGTATACAGAGAATTCTAAGGTTTTGTTTTAAATAAAAGAACTAACGTTCTTAAGGACTACTAAGATTTTGGGCAGAAAAATGGAATGAAACCGAAAAGGAGTGATAGGATATGAGCGAAACTCTTCTATGTTACGTCCGCTCGAAAATCCAGGGGTAAGCTTGCATTCTCGCATTGATTTTCTTTTTTATGATACGATATGACAGCCATGGCTGGTCAAGTTTTGAGTTAAATTGTTTCTTGCATCCATGGCTCCCTGAATACAAAATATGATGAATGGTTTCTAAATGGTGTAATCGAAACCTGATTTCAGGTTAGGCATACCTGCTCATGAAAATAATTGAATACGAAACAATATTATCCGATTTAAAAAAAAAAACACGCTGATTAGTTCATTCAAAAAAAATGTCCTGGAAGGCTACTAAATAGTTTATGTGCCTTGAGGCAGTAAACCTAAAAACTCAGCATCCATATCAAGTGGATATAAACCAGGATAATAAGAAGACACAAAAGACGATTTATTAGTATAGATGGAAGGAGAATAAGGACATAGGGATAAGGATTGATAATTGCGTTCATCTATGTTACATAGCAAAATAAATAAATGAAAACAGGAAGTCAAAAAATCGATAGCCTTCTAACTTCAAAAGAAGTAACGTATGTCAAACAGAATTGGAGACTATACAAAAAAAACCTGTCAATGAAAAATCGACATACTTTCAAGGACTAACGATTAATATGAATAGAATTTTCTTTTCAAACCAAAACAAAAATGCACAAAAAGGATATGAAACTATATTTGGCCACTATAAATCTTTGACCATTTCTCAGAAAAACAGCCCCTTGAATTCCTTGTGAACAAAGCTGAAAGTCGTGTTGGAAAAATTTCTTCCTGGAGAGCTATTGGGAAATCACCAAAATCATTCAGCTTGCCATCATCTCGCAACTAGGGTCAAACTGATCTGTAGGAAAAATTCTGGTGTGTGTGGGAAAAATGTATAAAAGCTCAGAAAAATTCAGAGGGTTTAGAAAAAATTCCGAAAGACCAGGAAAAAAACCATTGGAAAATCAGAGGACTCTAAGAAAAATCCTAGGAGTTTGAGTGAAATTCGTAAGAGCTTAGAAAATCTCTAAGAGTTTAGAAAAAATCTCGAAAGTCTAGCAAAAAAAAAACATAATGAGAGCGTTTAATGAATTAGAAGAGTTATGGAAAATATTCTGAAAGTTTCAGGAAAAGACATAGGAGCTTAAGTAAAATGAGGGAACTCTAGGAAAAATCCTGGTGTCGAAGAAAAATCCTGATGTCTTGGAAAAATACTGGAGTCTGGGAAAAATTAATGAGCTCAAAAAAAATGGAGAGGGTCTAGAAAAAAATCCAGGAACAAACCATGAGAGTTTCAGAAAAATCAGAGAGCTGTAGGAAAAATCTTTGGAGTTTAGGGGAAATTCATAAGAGCTTAGAACATCTCGAGAGTCTAGCAAAAACAATCATGAGTGCGTTTAATGAATTTAAGATACTTAAGAAAATATTCTGAAAGTTTCAGAAAAAGAGATGGGAGCTTAAGAATTATTAGGGGACTCTAAGAAAAATTCAGGTGTCTGGGAAAAATTCATAGGAGCTTAGAAAAATGAAGAAGGTCTAGAAAAAGTCTCCAGAGTTAAGGAAAAAAAACCATAAGAGCTTGAGAAAAATCATGGGAATGTAGGGAAAATCATAGAAGTTTAGGGTAAATTTATGAGAGCTTAGAGGAAATTTTCCGCTCAGACGATAATCAAAATTTAAAGTAGAAGTCTTACTTGACATGCTTATGGCATGGCATTTGTCAACGTTAGGAAAAAGTTTATTACGGTCACAGCATTGCTCATTGCGATACGAGTTTCGACTGAAGGGAATTTTGGGGGAATTTCGAGTGAATAATGCCGTATATTTTCAAATCGTCCGATATGAAAGCGGCGTATATTTCTTTCTTTTATGGCGATGTCGCATCTTCCTCGTAGCAATCTATCATATAAGATTTAATTAAGAAAACGAGGGTGTATGGAGGAATTTTTGTTTTCATCAATTGACTGTTTGCTATCAAACACTTCAAACAAATCTCGAATTGAAATTGCCCCAGCAGCAATGTTCGGGTTGCTTGCATAAGAGCGCAAAATCTATACTCCGTCATCCCCGGCCAGAATGGAAGCAACAGCAAAAGCCAACTGTCTCCATTGCATAAAAGCTCATTTATGTCATCGATGCGACAGATTTCCACCCACAACCTGAACATGCTTCGAAGGATTTTAGCCTGCATTTACTCACGGCCAGCCACCCAATGGCCAGGCGGCCGTGTCTGTTTTTGATAGGTTTCGATTGAAGTAGATTGTTGATAGTGTGCTACACCACCATTCAATACATTTAGCTCGTGACTGCAATTTCATCTTTTTAGCTTCAGAATAATTTCAGTTTGGCATACATTGAACTGTAAGTAAGCTTTCGAATTCGGTCGGCCGACTACTGTTGTCGTCATCTGCCTTCCGCACGCGTGTTTGACAGTTGTCTCCAGTTCTTCGGAAGCCCATATTCCGATACTGACCCATTAAATCAAATACTTAATTAGTGTACCAACGGAAAGTGTTAATAGTTTTACAGGCTCCTGTGTGTTTCTCGTAGCGCCCGGAAGTGCTGTGCTGTGCCATCGTGCTCTGATGTATGCCAGAGTTATGGAGTCCTGAAATCCGGGGCAAATTATGTTTTAAATCAGTTCTACGGTCCCGGGCAAGGGATGCATGCCTAAACGTCATGCCATTTCACTAGAATCAAAGGCTAACTTTCAAAGAACAATTGCTCAACAAATCGGTCGATGATTTGAAGAAGAAAAAAAATGATTAGACAGATTCTGCAAACGGTTACAGCTGAAGAATATAATCGATTGGACGTTGTCTACGGTAACGGCGAAACAAGTCATGTATGTCGCGAAATTGTGCGGAACTTGGAGAACACCACGACGTGTTCTATACTTTTTAAAGTTAATATGCTTTCTTATGCCTATCGTTGGGGCCAGTGCTTTGCCGCCCGTTGTAAAAATTGGTATGCATGTTTCAAATTGCACTCCGATATTCGATACGAAATCTGATTAATCCGATTTCACAGGTGCTATTTTCACAGAAGATCAAAAAGACAGCAGTAGTGAGCTCGCATTCAAATATGCCATCTATAAAATCAACAAAGATAAAATGCTTTTACCGAAAACTCAGTTAGTTTACGATATTCAATATGCGCCACGAGATGATTCGTTTCGTACATCGAAAAAAGGTAAGAGACAATCGATCGTAAATTTAACATGATTTACTGTTTTTGTTTTTTTTTTTTTTTGGCGCCAATCTATAGTTGTATCTAGGGATCGATGTGTGTAATAGATATTTAACTTTTCTTTTTGTAGGATTTTTTCAAAAGATACATTATTTTTAATTGCGTACTTTTTACAGTGTGTCGTCAAATGGAATATGGCATCCAGGCAATATTTGGTCCGTCCGATTCACTTCTGGGTGCTCATATTCAATCGATATGCGAAGCTCTCGATGTACCGCACATTGAAACACGAATCGATTTAGATTCTAGCATTAAGCAATTTTCTATAAATTTACATCCGTCACAGCATAACATGAATCGTGCCTATCGTGATCTCATCGTGTTCTTGAATTGGACTAAAGTGGCAATTATTTATGAAGAGGATTATGGTAATTACACACATACAAACATTAAACAAATTATACCCCCAAATTCGAAATGTCAAATATATATATATATCTATCGGTCTGTATTTTTGAAGGACTTTTCAAGCAACAGGAACTAATGCGAACAACACCAGCATCGAAAGCCGAAATGTACATTAGACAAGCTACACCCGACACATATCGACAAGTATTACGTGAAATTCGACAAAAAGAAATCTATAAGCTAATTATCGATACGAATCCAAAGCATATTAATCAGTTTTTTCGAGCGGTAATTAATTATCTTTCAATTCTGTCTCATGAAAAAATTTAAATTGCTTATGATTTTCAGATTCTTCAGCTACAGATGAACGATTACCGTTATCATTATATGTTTACGACATTTGTAAGTATACCACTATATGTACATCAAATCAATCCGAGAAACTGCAAAATTTATCGCAAACTTCTTTTATATTTTCGCGATCAGGATATCGAGACATTCGACTTGGAAGATTTCAAATACAATAGCGTTAATATAACAGCATTTCGTTTAGTTGATGTTGAATCAAAACGATACAACGAAATTCTACAGGACATGCGAAAATTTGAACCCAGTGGTCGTAGTATTTTGAATGCGAGCGGCGGAACGATTCAAGTATGTTGAAAATGTTTATATTGTTTCAATTAAATTGTTTCAATGATCATTAATTTTGCTTTTCTATTTTCTGAATACACAAGGCTGAGCCAGCATTGATGTTCGATTCAGTTCAAATATTTGCAGCTGGTTTGACGGCACTGAATCGAAGTCAATCGTTGACACCGAAGAATCTATCATGTGAAATCGAACAGCCCTGGAGTGACGGATTGTCATTATATAATTACATCAGTTCGGTGAGTATTATATTTTGTGCATCATAGAATTTGAAAATATTGCCCCGTTCAATCGATTCGCCTCAATAATCAGGATCGTCTAAAAAAAGTCCCTGAAATTTTTTGAAAAAAAAAAAACAAAAGCACACACTGCTACAATCCCTGCGACTAAGTCAACAAAAGAATCTTCTAGCCAAAAACCAGCCCCACCATAATAGCATTCTAATCAGATCCCGAATGCAGCATATTTGAACCATAATTTCTCCAACAGATAGAAGCAATGTCAATTCATGATGAAAAAAGCATACTGGCGAACATGGTGCAAGGAATGTTTTCTTCCTTAACTCCCTCTAAAAATTTCCCCAACTATGTTTCTGTCCTCACATTGAACTTGTTCCGTTTTTGCCCAATGCAACGGATAACGCACTTTCAAACTTTCAACTTTGATGGATGCGTCGAAACGGATGCGTCGGAACGGACGCGGCAGAGTTATTGCTAGGACAGCTTCAAACACAATATTTCCTTGAACTAGACAAAACTCACGAAAACGCTAAGTAATTTCTGAAATTCATTTAAACATTTCAAAGGCAGGCTAGATTTTTCACAAAATTTTATTGGCGTGATGTCTGCATGTGATATATGGCTACGGCCTCTGCAGCCATGTATGGACATGCACATGCACACGACCAGACAGACGCCATTACGATTTCTATCAAATATCATCAAAATAACGAAAAATATTTACTCACTGTGTCTGCACGAATATCTCCTGTGTCGTTTCATAATAATAAATCACTATTTTCGAATCTGCACACTACATTACGCAATCACACTACATTTCTAAAACATTACTTTTGTTTCACGACCGCCCGATTCGACCAACAACGTCCGCACTTTCCGAAATTTGATTACTGTATGACAGCCGATCTATTACATTTGACGTTGTCTTCTCCTCTCCCCATTGAGAACTTGCATGCGACATGCAAAGGGCTCCCACGACGATCATCGTCCGTTCTCCTTTCGAATGGATGTTGCACGTACGGGCAGATTGCTTGAGGGATTTCGCTTCTATTACAATCCATAGTGCACTTGACCGAATCTCAAATTCATATCCGCCGGATGGGGAGCAGAGCCGCGACACGACTAGTACTTATATTAGACATTTTCTAGTCCTTCAGTCCGAATGTATATTATGTCGATCATGACAGTAGAGAACGAAACTTTGCTACTCTCATTGTCGATCGCTCGCAATTAGAAATGGAATATGAAATTTTGAGGGGAGAAAATTGCAAAGAATCAATATGCGAAGATATAGGACAAATTGTTAGACATATTCGGAAAATTGCATGAAAGTTAAGTTACATTTAGATTTAAAAAAAAGAATTTTTAAATATCAAATAGATCTCTCGGATTCACAACGAAATTTCTAGCTTATTTAATTTGGGCATTCTATGACTTGATTTAATTATTGACTTTTTGATTTAATTATTAAAATTATGGAAGCTTGGGGAAAATTGGGCAGGGCTGAAGAGTCCTGGCAAGTTGAGAGAAAAAATCATGGGCTTCTAGGGAACAATCAATAAATAGTAATAAAAAAAATCGTGGAGGCTTAAGAAAAATCAGGCAGGGCTAGAAAATCCAGGAAAAATCATGGGCTTCAAGGAAAATATCACTAGATGGGAATAAATAATCATGGAGGCTTGAGAAAAATCGGACAGGTCTAGAAAATCCTGAAAAATTCAGAAAAAATCATAGGTTTCTAAGGAACAATCATTAAATAGTAATAAAAAATCATGGAGGCTTCGGAAAAATCCAGACAGGCCTAGAAGATCCTGGTAAGCTCAGGAAAAATAATGGGCTTCAAGGAAAATATCACTAGATCGTAATAGAAAATCATAGAGGCTTGAGAAAAATCGGGCAGGCCTAGAAAATCCTGCCAAGCTCAGAAAAAATCATGGGCTTCTAAGGAACAATCACTAAATAGTAATGAAAAATCATGGAGACTTGAGAAAAATCAAGCAGGCCTAGAAGATCCTGGTAAGTCCAGAAAAAATCATAGGATTAAAGGAAAATATCACTAGATCATAATAAAAAATCATAGAGGCTTGAGAAAAATCGGGCAGGCCTAGAAAATCCTGGCAAGTCCAGGAAAAATCATAGGATTCAAGGAAAATATCACTAGATGGGAATAAATAATCATGGAGGCTTAAGAAAAATCGGACAGGTCTAGAAAATCCTGAAAAGATCAGAAAAAATCATAGGCTTCGAAGGAACAATCACTAAATAGTAATGAAAAATCATGGAAGTTTGGGAAAAATCAGACAGGCCTAGAAGATTCTAGCAACCCCAGAAAAAATCATGGGATTCAAGGAAAATATCACTAGATCATAATAGAAAATCATAGAGACTTGGGAAAAATCGGGCACGCTTAGAAAATCCTAGCAAGTTTAGAAAAAATCATGGGCTTCCAGGGAACAATCACTAAATAGTAATAAAAATCATGGAGACTTGGGAAAAATCAGGCAGGCCTAGAAGATCCTGGTAAGTCCAGGAAAAATCATGGGCTTCAAGGAAAATATCACTAGATCATAATAGAAAATCATAGAGGCTTGGGAAAAATCGGGCAGGCCTAGAAAATCCTGGTAAGTCCAGAAAAAATCATAGGATTAAAGGAAAATATCACTAGATCGTAATAGAAAATCATAGAGGCTTGAGAAAAATCGGGCAGGCCTAGGAAATCCAGGAAAAATCATAGGATTCAAGGAAAATATCACTAGATGGAAATAAATAATCATGGAGACTTGGGAAAAATCAGACAGGCCTAGAAAATGCTGGTAAGTCCAGGAAAAATCATGGGCTTCAAGAAAAATATCACTAGATCGTAATAGAAAATTATAGAAGCGAAAAGGATCAGGCCAGCGGAACGAACTAAGAAAGCAAATCAAGAATCCGTTTTGGACAGAGACTCAATGCGATCTACGTGCTCCTTATAATAAGGACACCTTACATCAAGCACCTATATTCTAGGATTGGGCGAACTAAAGAGCAGAATAGGATTTGTGTCGTACGGATGTCATTGAGTTTTTTTTGTCGTCTTTTTAAGAAACTAAATGCAGATTTGGCTTTTATGATTATTGAGTTAATGTGATCGTTAAAATAAAAGCAGAGTTTAATAGTACTCTGAAGCCACGAGCTTTATTAGAGCGGATTAACAAAGTGCCATTTAAAGAGTAATTGAATTTAATGGAGCATGATTTGTGGTAGAAAGACATAACTCAACATTTGTTCGATAAAGTCATTCGTAGAAATAGCAAAAAGAATAGGACCAAGGTGGCTGCCTTGTGGAACATTCGATGATATCAATGATTTCGCTAGAATGTGGCACTTGTGCCGAAGATAGCCTCTTTTCCTCTACCATTGATTCTGGATTTCGTTACGAAATGTGGGAAACTATGGTAGGCTATGGAGGTATGAGTACAATGGGTTTTTTGATCGAAGTGATTAGAGGTTCAAATCTCATATATCCGGCAGCAACAATTCGATCACATATGTATTTTTAATGCATATGAAGCATAAAAATAAACTTAATACAATTCACCTTTATATGGATTATCATATACTGTCAATAATATTTAATGATTTCTATTCCGCGATTACAGGCAACGATGGAAGGTTTGACAGGTCATGTTGAATTTACCGAAGGCAAACGTTCCAATTTCAAAATTGATTTGCTCAAGCTACGACGCGAGAATATGGAAAAAGTTGGTTACTGGAGCTCAACCGATGGCATAAATGTAACCAATCCTCAAGCATTTTACGATTCGAACGCGACAAATATCACGCTAATCGTTATGACACGTGAGGTATGTTATTGTTCGTTTAGTAAATAATTTGATTGTTGTTTGTTTCTGAGTAAGAACAACAAATCTTTTCATGAATTTTTGATAGATCTCCGCCTTTTTGGTCTTTTTATTCACCAGTAATGGTTTTTTTCTGTTTATTTTTGCAGGAAAAACCGTATGTTATGGTGAAAGATGACAAAAATGCAACAGGTAATGCCCGCTACGAAGGGTTTTGCATTGATCTACTCAAAGGTATTGCACAACAGGTTGGCTTTCAATATCAAATTCGCCTTGTACCAGATAATATGTACGGCGTTTTCGATCCAGACACGAAAGAATGGAATGGAATCGTGCGAGAGCTAATGGAAAGAGTAAGTATAAGTTGGTTTTATTTTGTTTTTCTTTTTTTTTAACACTGTATGACTCTACTTCTTGCAGCGAGCAGATTTAGCTGTTGCATCTATGACTATCAACTATGCACGTGAAAGTGTCATTGACTTTACTAAACCGTTCATGAATCTGGGAATAGGAATTCTGTTCAAGGTATGCTTAGAAAATGATTCAAAAATTAGCTTCTTTTTGTCTTATATAAAAACAAAATATAATTAAAAACCAATCAACACTTTTGAGGAACAAATGATAGTAATATCTTGAGAAATGTTTGCCTGTGAATCAAGCAAGTGCATTGTTTTAGATAAACGATGCTGGCAAAAGCTGCTGATATACTATACATTCTGCCCACGTTGGGCGTCAAAACGCTTTATCAAGTTACCGAGTATTTTCAAAAAATTTTCAGGTACCAACCAGTCAGCCTACACGATTATTTTCATTCATGAATCCACTGGCCGTTGAGATTTGGCTTTATGTACTAGCAGCCTATTTACTTGTATCTTTTACATTGTTCGTGATGGCCAGATTTTCACCGTACGAATGGAATAATCCTCATCCCTGTCTTCAAAATTCTGACATAGTTGAAAATCAATTTTCGGTATCGAATAGTTTTTGGTTTATAACGGGAACATTTCTTCGGCAAGGATCTGGTCTAAATCCGAAGGTGAGATTCTTGTTCATTGATATACATACATATATGGAGAACGAAGGAATATACGAAATCCGAAACGAATGCATGATTCATCGATGTTATTGTTTTTGGTGGTAGTTTTGGCTATCTACATTTGACTTTCGAGTGATAAACGAGTAAACGAACAAGCATCAAACAGACTATTATATGGATTACTCATAGGCGTGCACATGACTTTGAAATCGAAGGGGGCAAACATCAGAATTTAGCACACAATGTTTCTTTAAATGTACATTGAAGTAGTGCGAAGGTATGAAAGTGATTTTTATTCCAAAGGTAGCTACGCAAAAGTGGAGACAATCACACCTTCCCTTGCCCCCGTCTGTGCACGCCACTGATATCATCGTTTCAGTGAATAATTCAATACAACGATTGGTCGGTACACATATTCGTTTGCTCGTTTGATTTGTTGTTGTTTTTTTTTATCGTGTCCACAGGAGATTGCGCGGTGAAAAATTAAGTTAAATGTATTGTGATTATTGTTTGGTTACGTCTGCTCGATGGAGAAATTGATGTGAATCTTGGTCTATCTCTATTTTTGTGCACAGTGTGCGCAACTAGAATTCCAAATCTACGAAAAAGCTGAATCCAGTCACGTTAATATATATTTCAAACAATTTTCAATAGTTTGAAATAAGGGCTTTTAACATTTTGAAATCTCAACCCTCTCCCCTTACTTCAAATCGATCTAAATACTAAGAAGACCGATTAAAAACGCAAATTCATGTTTTGAAAGATATATAAGTAGGCTAGTTATTTTTATATTATATTTTCAAAAGTTGCTGTTTTTGTTGTTTTACTTATTTATTAATTTCGATTCCATGAAACGAATGTTTGGTCCTGCAGAAATCCGAGCGTGTCCAAAATCGATTTTTTTCGTTTATGAACCCGTTAGCCGTTGAAATTTGGTTCTATATTGCATTTGCCTACTTCTTAGTATCGATAACAATATGGATTGTTGCACGATTCTCACCGTTCGAATGGCAACAGTCAGTGAAATCAGCCTGTCTAATAACATCAACAAAAACGACTCCATATGAAAATTACATATCGACAAGCGAAAAGATTCAGGAAACAAATATCGATACAGAGGACGAAGAATTTTGTGATCATCTTCATCATTATCATCGTCAAGATCTTAGCAGGCCAGATAGTCCAAATTTATGCGCGTATCATTTACGCGAAAGTGCAGATCTACTCGGACCATCCACAGATGACCTTCACCACCATCGCTACCATACTAAACGGGACGACGAAGATGATTTAAGTCACGAGCACAACAACGACATGCTAACGGAACTAATAAATATTGATAACGATTTCACGTTGGCGAATAGTTTTTGGTTTGCTGTCGGGACCTTAATGCAACAAGGATCCGATTTGAATCCAAAGGTTAAAACCGCATCATATTTCACACTTTCTTGTATGGCGCTTGAAGCTATTGCATTCCCTCCTTATTTTTGCTTTTTTGTTACGTTTCTTTTTTATCAAGCGTCGTCGCTTCATTGCTTAGAAGTTAAATTTATGTGTCCCGGTTCTCTGACAGAACCACTTAGCCCTATATTAAAACTAAGCTCGGATACACTCGATTACTGCTAATGTGCAGAAGAAACCATATTCGTGTCAACCTTAATCATCAGCAGATCTTCTTATTCTGCATCACTGTCACATCTGGAGAAAATTTCTGACTAGCAAGCGTTTGTTTTTTTTTTTAAATTAAATAAAAAAGAGTTTGTGAAAACCATCTCTGGAAATTTTCAACGGTGACCGATAAAAAAAAGAAGTTGTATCTGTCTAAAAGCATATTGGAAAACGTTCTGGGACTCAGGATCAAAACCTATGAGCTTAAACTTTTTACAGAACCTCGCAGAAAATCTATAAAAATTTGATGAGAACAACCATGTGGGAATCAATCAGATCGTACTGTGAATGACTGGAACGTGCACAAGGGCGTCAAGGCTTTACAAGGTCCTGGAGAAGATCGTCCGAATTGTGTGTGAATTTACCAAGTTCTTGGAGCAGAGACTTTACTTGGGACTTGATAAAAAGGTCAGGAGTGCAATGATGTAATTCGAAAATTTCCACTCGTCGGTCCTGGATGATATCTATCCTGGCATGCTATGGGAATGAATCGATCACCTGGTGGTATATAATCGATCACTCCCTCGGCCATTAAAGTACCGATTTTACACCGTAAAAAATTGAAAGACGGTGGGATCCTCTTGAAGACGGATTCGGTGGAGGGGTCCCGTACACTTAGGAACACTCTTTTACAATCTCTTGATAAGTCTTACTCGGTTGAGTCCACTAAAGACTTGACCCCAAGACTAATTGTTCATGGGCTTGATAGATCCTTCTCATCTGATGAGTTCTCAAAAGAGATTAAGTCCCTCAATCCGAATATTACCGAAGGTGGCATTAAGGTTGTTTATTGTCGGCAAAATAAAAGAACTAAAAAATATTCGATTACCTTTGAAGTAGTTGGATCCACCTTTGCAAAACTTGTTAACAAGTACATAAATATCGATTTTAATTCTCATTTTTGTAGAGAGGACGTATACATTAGTAGATGTTATAAGTGTCAGAAATTTGGGCACACTGCAGTTAATTGCAAAATGTTTGTGCGAAATGTGCAGAACACCATAGCACGTCTGTTTGCAACTCGCATATGCTCAAATGTACGAACTGCTCACTGGCTGGAAATAACAATTCTTCGCATCCATCCTTTAGTAGAGAATGCCCAGAATATCTCAAGAGGAAAACATCGGTTCAAAGAAAAATTAATTACCTAATTACGGAAATATAATCATGAATAATATGAGTCTAGAAATATTTTACGCGAATATCAGAAGTATTAGGAATAAATTTACTGACCTTGAGATATTCTGCAATTCTAAGCCTAAGTTGGATGTACTGATTCTTAATGAGACTTGGATCTCTAGTGATGAAATTAGTTTATTTAACTTAGATAGATTTGTCTCTATCCATAATTGCAGAGATCATGCCCAAGGAGGTGGCACTGCCATTTACATTAATAAAAGGATTCAGCATAAGCTGCTTCATTATGATAGAAGATATCACACTATCATTATTTCTATAGAATGTGACATTCGGTCAATCCACTTAGGAACATTCTATAGAACCCAGCATGATGAGGCTGAAGACTTTATTGACTATGTGGATTAGAGATGAGGCGTATATACTGGAACAGGTATATGGAACAGGTATTTTTTTGGAACAGCCAGTACCTAGTACGAAATTCAAAAATACTAGGTACGAGTATTTTTGTGGACTATACATGTAATCAAGAATTTACACAATGAATATCGTCCATTTAATTCATTTCAATCAAACAGACGTAATAGTATCCTAATATTAATATAAACTCGTATTTCATACTTGCAAGTGCTTTCATACTCACGAGTATCTCGTACGCGAGACGAAAATACTTGCAAGTACGAAAATACTCGATACGAGTATATACTCATATCGTTCCAAAATATTCGAATACGAAAATAACGTATCGTTCCAAAATACTTGCAAGTATTTTTGGAACAGGTATTTTTGGAACAGGTATTTTTAAATACTTGCAAGTATTTTGGAACTATACGAGTATATACTCGTATCGAGTATTTTGGAACTTGCAAGTATTTTCGTATCGCATATTTTTGTATAGAGTATTTTCGTGCTTGCGAGTATTTTGGGACTTTAGGTTTAGGTTTTTAGGGCAAAAGTAGCTGAAATCGGACAAAATCGGCCAAGTTTGAGTTAGAGTTGTTTGGGACATAACGGGCCAAGACCTATTGCTGTGTTACAAAAATTTACGTTTTGTAGGGGAGTAAGGGTTTTTTTTTGAAAGTGGTCGGGAAGTATGTTAGTGATATTTTAAGGACGAAAAAATTTTTGATAGGAGAAATTGGGAAAGTATTTTATTCAATTATTCAAAAAGGTTTTAGGGCAAAAGTAGCTGAAATCGGGCAAAATCGGCCAATTTTGGGTTAGAGTGGTTTGGGGCATAACGAGCCAACACATATTGCTGTGATACAAAAATTTCGGTTTTGTAGGGGAGTAAGGGGTTTTTTGGCCATAGTTTGGCAAAAACTGCCTTTACAGCGCTTTCGATGATTGAAAGTGATCGGGGAGTTCAATAGTGATATTTTAAGGAAGAACAAATTTTTTTATAGGGGAAATTAGGCAAAAACGTCCATTTTTTTCCAAAAAAAATTTTTTTTGGTCTAGCATGAATTTGAGGATCTTTCTGAGTTGTTCCCATACAAATATGGGAATAAGCGGCCTAGTTTCTAAGATATGGTAAAATGAAATCAGCCGGGAAAACTGAAAATAACACTAAAAATGTTTAGATCCTTTTTGGTTAGCCAGTTGGCTTCTCCGGCTGTGCTGAAGCTCTCCTCGTGACTGCACTCCAACCCTACCGGGGTTGTGACTCATGTCCAGCTTTACAGAAAAGGTTGACCCCCTAGTGGGTTCATGTTTAATAGACATTTTATCATTTCTTAATAAAATTTTCGACAAATTCATGCTTCAGTGAGGCGAAGTGGAAAACCGACTGTTTTAGATTAGCCAGGAAAAGTTTGGTATCAGGCATCGAT
Organism: Nemotelus nigrinus; assembly: GCA_947369275.1. NCBI lineage: Eukaryota > Metazoa > Arthropoda > Insecta > Diptera > Stratiomyidae > Nemotelus > Nemotelus nigrinus. The sequence continues at coordinate 1,966,824 of OX376376.1, forward strand.
CGATGAAAAGTCATATAGATGGCAACAGGATTAGTTGGTCCTATCATAGTAAATTTTTCGACACTGGTAGTTTGAACGAATACAGGAGGTGTTTTGTGCATATATTAAAATGAAAATCAAATTAAATTGATTGAATTTGCTTGTTTTCCCTTAGATGGCTCCTAGATTGGAGAAATACCTGCCAAATAAGTGACCGACCATTGGATAGTTACGGACAAGCTGCACGGACTAATGGCTCGTATCCTTTCACGGTCAACTGCACCATCACCATTCTAGCCTGGGAACTTTGTCTCTGGTGGATGGGGGAGGGCATATCATACCGTTTCATTACATCACTGCAAATCGCATGTACTTGTGTGTATATATGTACATACTTCAAAAAATACTAGCTAGTATTTTTGGAACAGGTATTTGGAACAGGTATTTTTTTGTACTCGTATTCGGAATACCTAGTATGTAAAAATCCGAGTACGACCCAACTCTAATGTGGATGCTTTGTATCAAAGGTTTAATAACTTGATAGTTGTCGCCGATACCAATATAGATGCCATTAATATAAATAATAGTATATCTGTTAACTACAATAATATGTTGGCAATGAACAACGTGGTACTGCTAAATTGTAACCCTACCAGAATTACATCAAGCTCAGCTACTCTATTAGACCATGTAACAACTACTGTCAACACTCAATCTGTTGCTTTTAAAGTAGAATATTCAGAATGGCCAGATTTAGATCATCATACTTTGTATATAACAGCATCTGGTATTAAAAAGCAATTGCAACCTATAGTTAAAAAGAAAATTTCAGTTTTAGATAAACGACTATATGTTGATTTGGTGCTGAAGAAGCTTAATGAAACCCATGGTGAAACTTCTTTTATAAACATAATTACTATTATTCAAAATGCAAAACAATCGGCTTCAACTATTAAGGAAATCAGAGTTAGGAGAGGCAACAATTGGATTACGAAAGATTTAATTAAGGAATTGGATAAAAAGAAAATGTTATATAAAAGAATGAAAATGAATCCAAGTGATGCCAATCTTACTTCTGAATACAGATCCTTGAAGAATAGAGTATGTTCCATGATCAGAATTGCTAAGAAAGACTATGTTAGAAGACAACTTATTTCTGCTGAGGGTGACGTTAGGAGATTTTGGAAATTCATCAACCAAGAACTCTTGCTAGGCAATAAGATAAACAAATCTAACTCTCTCATCTCTGCCGATAATCTCGTTGATCATTTCAGCTCTATAGGTGAAAAACTTACTGAGAACTTAAAAGTGAAGTTTAACGTTGACAATTTTGAAAGGCACAACATTCCGTTGAACTCAAAGTCTCTTTTTTTCGAGCCTAACTGACGCTGATGAAGTATTTGCCATAATTAACTCATTGAAGAATTCTTCACCTGGAACTGATGGAATAACTTCCGAAAACTTGAAATTATTCGCTACTCAGATTTCACCTTATATTTCTGCAATCATTAACAATCACATTAGCAAAGGTGAATTCCCTACAGAGCTGAAAGATACCATGATTGTTCCTATTCATAAATCAGGTGACGATTTAGATCCTTCTAATTACAGGCCAATCGCTTTAACAAGTTCGTTTAGCAAAATTTTCGAAAAAATTATCAACAAAAGACTAGTCAAGTTTATAGAAAATAGTGTAGGATTTGATACACACCAATATGGTTTTTTACAAAAAAGTAACACAACATCAGCAATAACAGATGCCTTACAATTTATTAATTGCGAACTTGATTTGAATAAATATGTGGCTTAGCGATTTATTGATTTAGCGAAGGCCTTTGATACAGTTAATCATATCACTTTGTTAGAAAACCTAAGCGAACTTGGAATAAGAGGTTTGGCACTGGCGTTAATTGATAGTTTTCTAAAAGATAGAAAAATCCTGGTTGGGTTTAATGATGTAATAAGTAAGCAACGAGTAGTTAACATTGGTGTTCCTCAAGGGTCAATTCTGGGGCCAACTTTATTTTTACTCTATATTTATAATTTATATTTCTCTGGTCTTACTGGAAAATATATTATTTATGCTGATGATACCCTTTTACTATTCTCTGCTAACTCTGCTGAACTTTTGGAGCGACAAATAAATAATGATTTAATTGTTTATGGGTCCTGGCTTTTGGGAAACAGGCTTACAATCAATACGTCTAAAACTAGTTACATGGTATTTAAGCAGATTAATAAGAGTGAGATCTGCCTTATCATCAGAATACATGGAGAGGAGATACAAAGAGTGGCTAGATCTAAATACTTAGGACTAATTATTGATGATAGGTTATCTTGGTCCCCTCACATAAGTAATGTGAAATCTAAGTTGGTTTTCTGGGTTAGGTTGTTCAGAATGAAATATTACTTGGATTTAGACCTGAAAAATATGATCTACAACTCTTTTGTGCTGCCTAAGATTACCTATGGTATATTGAATTGGAGTCAAACTTCAGAGATGAATATTGACTCAATTCATAGAATACTCAATAGGATAGTTAAGGCAGTGCATGGACTTGATAGAATGACTCCAAGTGATATACTTTACAGACAAACAAATAAATTCAATGTAAGGGATATTATATTTATGGAAAAAGCTAAGATAATATATAAAATACTCAATAACAATATAAAATCTTCCATATTTCCAATGAGACACTGTGATTATCACAGCTATCACACAAGATTTAAAGATAATCTCAGGCTTGATATCTCTAGAACGAATAGAAAACATAAAGATCCTATTAGATTAGCTATGGAAATCTTTAACAATTTACCTAACTCTTTGAAGAATGCTAAATCTTTTCCCGTTTTTAAAAGGCTGCTGAAGAATCACATCAGAACCATGTAAAGTAAATCTCGTACTATTTACTACTAGTTTTTACATTTCTTTTTGCATCCCTAATACCAGCACTCCGTTGCTGTCTGGGAGCAGTTTTTCTCGATTTGTTTTTTTTTTTAAAAAATCCTTTAATTTATCTTTTTATATTATAAAAGAGCTTCTTCTTCTTCTTTGCATGTTTTTTTTTTATTTTTCATCTTTTCCACTAACTTCACATCAACTAACTCTATCTTACTTTCTTTATTCTCCATTTATCCTATTTATGTTTTCTTTTTAATTATTATATAATTTAATTTCAATTTAAATGTGTCGAGAGTGTGGTTTGTGATTCCTTTCCTATCCTATTCCCTTTCGGGGGATGATGATAATTTTAATTGCTTGTTTCTTGACTAAGCGGCTTACTGTTGCTAGGAAGAAGAGGCTCTGCACTAAAGCTGACCCCATTGTGTATTGTAAAAAGGAATTATTTTGGATATGCCAGGCCTTGGTTTATGTTCCTTCACCTTGACGACAGTCTAAGGTTGTCTTAAGCGTGGGGAGAGAAATAGCTATTCAAATCCAAGCAATTTCAGGTCGATCGGCTTAGTGACTTTTGTGCTGAAAGACTTGTTGAACGAGCGCTTAAGTCTAACTCTTGAAATTATATGAATCGGTCCTTAGTACTCTGGTTTCCAGAGTTGACAGAGCAATGACAAATGGTGAGTATGTGATGGGAATAGTTGGGGGCATTGAAGGAGTCTTTAACTGCGAGCCCTGTGGAGAGCTATCTGAAGCTGCAAAAGTTCATAGTGACATCTTAGTTAAATAGATACGTTAAATGCTGACGCAGATCTTGTTGCTGTTGGAAGCTGAAGCTGACTTCTACTTGAGAACGGAGGCGACAAATGGATGCCCTCAAGGTGGCAACTCGCATTCCATGCAGGCAGGAATGGTGTGATGGTATCACCCTTGATAATGGGCTTATCCATGTGTACACTGACGGCTCAAAGCTAAACAACAGAGTCGGGAGTGGTGTATACTCGGATGAGCTGAATCTCAAGCTGTCCCTCCGTCTACCAGACCACTGTAGTGTCTTTCAGGCGGAGGTTGCGGCTATTTATCAGGCAGTCGACTGGCTTCTATGTAATCGAATATTCGGGGTCAATATTGGTATTTTCACACATAGCCAAGCGGCTATTATGTCCCTTGCTGGTCCTTGTACAGTGTCCAAGATTGTTGCTGAATGCCGTGCATCTCTTAGGGAGATGTCGAGACATTCGGTTGTTCAATTGATTTGGCTACCTGGACATAGGGGTTTTCAGGGCAACTGTGAAGCCGATGAGCTAGCAAGGCTTGGTACTTTGCTACCTGACATCGGACAAACTGGCCATAAGGCAAAAATATCTTGAGGACGCTAAGAAGTCCTGGGCAGATGAATCTTCCTGTGTGATAACAAGGCAGTCTTGGGTATCCATGGATGCGCATCGCACCAGGCAGCTTTTAGGCTTAACTCGAAGCGCCGTTCGTTGCACTGTGGGCGTTCTAACGGGCCACTGCCTTATAGGACGGCATGCACAACGTTTGGGCGTAGAGTTTAATGACTTCTGTCGGAGCTGTGGCTCTGAAGATGAGGAGGAATCTGTCCTTCACCTTATGTGCCAGTGTCCGGCTTTGGCAAGGAGAAGACTGGCGGCACTTGGGGCACCCTTTCTCTCAAACCTGACGGAACTGTCCCTGGCAAATCTAAAGGGGATAGTCCGGGTTGTCAAAGGAAGCAAATGGTTTCCTGACTTTAGTGAGTAGAAGAGAGTCACTAAATATTGTGGCATCACAAAGGGCCTCTCCTGTGCCTATGTATGCTGGTCGTCAGGCCTCTGTAGATCGGCAGCCACGTCAACCTAACCTCAACCTAAGGGGGTATCATATCACCGGTTCTCTAGAGTATGCTAGTTGATCAATGAACTGCAACTAGAATGGCTTCAAGTGCAGGCATAAGCTGTTGATGTGACCACACTAGCAGTCAGTAAAGATCAGTAGGATCAGGCTTCTGATGTGATCAGGCACACTAAGGTCATGTTTTTTCAGAGCCCAACCATGCGGCTGCGTGATTACATCTTTTCCATTATCACTGATCCTGTATTTTGTTAAGAAATCTGGAAAACTATGGTAGACGGGGGTCTTCTTGCCTGAGTGCTTAGAAATCTCCCTGTATTTTTTTCTGAGATGTATCTTAATGATTTAACTGGTTCTTCGCCACAAGAATTATGTGAGCTGTTTGCGCATTCCTTTTTCAACTGACATCTGTCTGTGAAAATTATAATAGAGTTGCCAGCTATGGTGATTTTTGTCTCTTAAATCTTGCAAATTTGCTCAACAATATAAAACTTTTTTCCCGATAACTTCTGGTCCAGTCATGAAATCAAAACGAAGCTCATGCACTAAATGGACCTTAAGGTAAACCAAATGCCGTAGGAATTTCTTAAAAAAAAAATATGAAAGAGCTGCCAGCTATAACCATTTTTTCTAATTTTTTGGAATTGATTTACGAAGCGATTATGTCATTCGATTTACAAATGGGGATGATCCTGCAATGAAAATTACAACAAAATATATAAAAATTTTGAAAATTTGAAAAGTTTTGAGGGTGGTAGTCCTAAAATTCTTTTCATTCGTCCTGCGTTTCAATTATCAATTACCGCCCGATATCACTTCAATCTTGATTCAGTCAGCATTTTAAAATGCTTGTTTATAATAGGGGATAACCACTAATTGAACCTTTTCTCGCATTATAGGTTACGTTAAAGATAAGTTAACGGTTTCTTAATATCTCGGATCAGCTGGGCTGCAAGTTTTCCTCAAGCCGTCGATAACGTGCTTGTTTCGTTACGGTTAACTATTGTTCTCGTCCTCCTTAAATCGTATTTTCGGTGTTCCACAAGGCACGATTCTTGGCTCTCTGTTTTTCCTCCTGTTCCTTCCTTCTGTAACTCCCCATCCTTCGGTACACTAAATATATTTAGGTCAGTTGATGATTGCGCCCAGCTGCAGGATGGCCTGTCTGCGTTGACCTACCTGCGCTTTGTCAATTGTGCTTATCTTTTTTTTATCTATTATTTCTAAACGATCTCTATCCTTGACTCATGTCCTGTTCTTCATTTCAGATACCTTGGAGTTTTTTTTTATACTGAACTTAAATTGAAGGCCTCGCGATTTTACGGCTGCATTCTTAGAGCGTCGGGAACTTTTGCTGATATTTCCTTTTGTGTACCTCTTCGTGCACAGTGTCCTCGAGTATTATTGTCAAATTTAGTGTCCTATTTATTGTTGGCTCTTAATTACACAAATGTACTCGCGCGCTATTCTTTAAATTCCGTGTTCGCCATTGAGAGCTCTTTTTCTTTAAAAAAAAAATAAAACAACAAAGCAAAAAAACATGAGAGCTTAGAGAAGCTCAGAGGACTCTCGACGAAATTCTGTTCTGAGAGACTTAGAGGAGCTAAGGTAAAACCAGGAACTGTAGAAAGAAAACTGGGAGTCTTAGAATAAATCAGGACACTGTCGTAAAAATTCTGAGAGCCTTAGATAAATCATGAAAGCTTAGAAAAAATTAGGAGACTAGAAAAAATTCTGGAAGTCTTAAAAAAATCATGGAAACTTAAAAAAAAAATTCAGAGGACTCTAGAAAAAACGGTGGGTGTCCTGGAAAAAATCATGAGAGCTTAGAAAAAAATGATGGGACTCTAGGAAAAATTCAAAGAGTCTAGAAAGAAAATACTATCAGCTCACATAAGCTTCCGCAAACATGCTGAACAACTTCGAAAGATAGATCCTTAGACCAATGATTAGAGAAACAAGGTGAACAAGGCACAGTCACCAGTTGTACGAAATATTTCACGATCAACAGGTCACCAAAACCACCAAACTGCGGAAACTGTAACAGACGGATAAAGTGCAGCGAATGGACGAGCATCGATTACCTAAAAAGGTATTCAATGAAAAAGCCAAGCGTCGAAGGCCAGAGGGAAAAGACAGAAAACGCTGGTGTCGGACGACGACTCTGTCGACGAAGACTGCGCATCGTTGCTTAGATTTTGAAATTGGAGCTTACGTTGGTTGGACCGAGACAATTGGAGTTGTTTTCTGCAAGAAACCAAAGCCTGAGAGGCGCTGTAGTGCTACGACGAGTACAGTATGCTTTTCCTACCCTTCTGTCACGTAGAGTATACTATAGACTCGAGGGATTCACATCTCGTTCACAACAAAGACTAGACACAATGTCTCAATTCCAACTATCAGCCCTAAATTCGGCATATTTAAATAAACGTGTCAAACTTCGGAATAAATAGGGGAATCTAGACGGGGCCGCGTCTCTAAATCGTTTTATTAGTATATTATAAACCGCTTGTTTTGAGTCCGCGCTAGATTTCCTTATAGAAAGCTCTGGTATAAGCATCCCCTGTGGACATTTTAGTTTCGCTCGTAGTTTCGATGACACGCCCTGTCATGACAGACTACAATCGAATCTGGTTTTGCGAATCTTCAACTAGCTTTGAGCTTTTAAATTTTCCTTTATTAGACACAGTAGCGTAAAAGCTCAACGAGATCCGCAAAACCAGATTGGATTGTAGTCGGTCTCCAGTTTAAAGCTCCATCCAGACTTTCATTATCGCCTATATTCGCGATTACACGTCGAGAGTCTGGATCCAGCCTATGAGTATTCTTGCTAATTCTGGAGACATACTACTGTCGAATCTCATTGATCTTTTACCCTAGTGTGTTTAAGCAAAGGAAATTTAAAAGCTTATTGGAGGTTAGCGAAACGAGATTCGATAGTATTCCGTAGATCGATATCCAAACTTGTTGTCGGCTATCATATCAGACTCCATGAATTTCTTATACAGGAAGCAGATTCAAATCGAATCTCGTTTCGCGAAACTTCAATAAGCTTAAAAATTTCGTTCGCTTGAGAGAAATTTAAAAGCTCATTGGAGGCTATTGGCGAAACGAGATTCGATAGTATTCCGTAGATCGATATCCAAACTTGTTGTCGGCTATCATATCAGACTTCTTGAATTTCAAATACAGGAAGCAGATTCAAATCGAATCTCGTTTCGCGAATCTTCAATAAGCTTAAAAATTTCGTTCGCTTGAGACACTATGGTAAAAGTTCAACGAGATTCGAATGTAGTTTGTGTCTCGAGTATTCCTTTATATCTGTCGTTTCGAACCACTCTTCAATTCTACTAGGCAACATCTACTCGAATCGTTGGTGGAATTTGGTGGTTTTTTACGCTCATCATCATATCATCTTACACGGCAAATTTAGCGGCATTTCTAACAGTTGAACGAATGATAACACCAATCGAAAGTGCTGCCGATTTGGCAGATCAAACGGATATTTCGTACGGAACACTAGCCGGTGGATCAACTATGACATTTTTTCGGGTAAGTTAGTGAAATACGTTAAATGCTATTTTGTTTGAAAGCACACACACACAATGATATCAACAAACAGGACTCAAAAATACGAATTTATCAAAAAATGTGGCGATTTATGGAGAGTAAGCGTTCGTCGGTTTTTGTTAGGACATACGAGGAAGGCATAAATCGTGTACTGAAAGGAAACTATGCTTTCTTAATGGAATCAACGATGCTCGACTATGCTGTGCAGCGTGATTGCAATCTAACTCAAATCGGTGGCCTGTTGGATTCGAAAGGTTACGGCATCGCCACACCGAAAGGATCTCAATGGCGAGATGTTATATCTCTGGCAATATTAGAGCTCCAAGAAAAGGGTGTCATACAAATACTGTATGACAAATGGTGGAAGAATACAGGAGATGTATGTAACCGTGACGATAAGAGTAAGGAGTCGAAAGCAAATGCGCTCGGAGTAGAGAATATCGGTAAGTAAAAAGTCATGTGGTGGGTCCAAACGAATTTGATCAAATCCAAATTTTCATTAGATGCGAAACCCGGTAGAGACTTTTGTAAGTCGGCCATATGATCGCTACATAACAAAAACCGTTAACAAAAACTAATCTAAAGAAAATCATGTTTATTTCGTAGGTGGCGTTTTTGTTGTTCTCTTATGCGGCCTAGCGCTAGCCGTCGTTGTTGCTATCTTAGAATTTTGTTGGAATTCAAAAAAGAATGTACAATCGGGCCGTCAATCACTTTGCTCCGAAATGGCCGAAGAGTTACGGTTCGCTATGCATTGTCATGCATCGAAACAAAGACCAGCACTGAAACGTAACTGCACCAAATGTAGTCCTGCAGCAACAACGTATGTACCAGGTAGTAGTGGTGGTGGTGGTGGTGGCGGCGGCGGTATCGGTATGGCACATTTGAACGGTGTCCATTATAATTTTTTTAGTTGACGCATCGTTGATTTTAGGAAATATCGAAAACAGAAAAAAAATCTTAACATATAGTAAAGAATATAAAAGGGTCTCCACTAATTTTATATATATATATATATATATATATATATATATATATATATATATATATATATATATATATATATATATATATATATATATATATATATATATATATATATATATATATATACGTAAATAATGTATAAATTATATATACCGTACGCATGTAATAAATGAAAGATGCAAAAAATTGTCTATATTTACTAACGAGGTAAGTCTATGAATTTGGCTGAACATTTTACACTAGGATTAGATCTATAGCTCTTTTAGACAGCAGGTCATTTTGAACGAGTATATCCTTCGACATATAGTTTTGATGATATCGTACAAAATATATGAACGCTGAGTTCTTTACTAGAACACTTCAAGTTTACTTAACATATTTTCGCAGGTACTTTAATTCAACCGAGCATTGAAAGCAAGAACCGAAAATTCCGGTCAGAATCAAAAAACAGAAAGACCGGAAGAAAGAAAGGCTGCAAATGCAATCGAAATCTTCGGCTCAACCTCTGACGGCATATCGTCATTGCAAATTGCACAACACCTCTCCGAAAGCATGGAAGCGTTGAACATGACTTCGCAGAGGAGCCATCGAAGGAGGCTCCAAAATGGAAGAATATGAGTGGCACAGCCAGAAAGCGCATGATATTCTTCATAAAGATTGACATACTCAAAGAAGAGGCTAGGGAAAAGGCACTCCTAACACAAGGCACTAGAGGCCAATAGGAAAAGGGCCAGACCCGAGGATGGGGAGAGAGAGAGACAGACGTTGCCCTTCACGTCTTCTCAGCGTCACCTACAAAGTAGGTTACGTGTTCCTCCACTATAAGGACCAACTCACAGTGAAGTGCATCAAAGCAGAGGCCCTAAAGATTGGGGAAAGACTGACGCCAACCTATGAGCCCCGGACGAATGTCTGACTCCCAACCCCAAGACACTTCTTGGCTGCTTCCCCAACGCAGCGAACTTCGCTGTGGTCAGAATCCTGGCTTTCTCAATGTCCAAGTCCTGGAGAGCTCTTTTCAGGGAGACCAAAAGCACGTGCGCCATGCTAATCATAGCAAAAGACCTGGCCTCAGCTACCGAAATTACTGATGGAGAACGCAACATTAACTTCCGGTTTGGCAAAGTTAAGTCGAGCGTCAAAAAGTCATGTGAAAAAGCATCAGAGCTAGCAGTCACTCCAACTAAGAATAAGGAGAGTAATGTAACAAACATGGAGGCAACACCAGGTCTCAACCTATGGAGAGCAAAGAATGAGGTATCTACAAGCGAACTTGAAGATCTCATCGAAATAGTTTGTACTGCAAAAACTCTTTCAACCACTCTTAAAAAGATTCGCTCAAGAAGTAATGATTGGATAAATAGTGATGTCCTCAATATATTGAAGCAAAAAAGAATTGCTTACAACACCTATCGCAAGAGTCCAAATAATGAAAATTTGCTAAAGTACAGGCGGTTGAAAAACAAGGCTAGCAATGTAATAAATAAAGCCAAAGAAATTGCGTTAAATAAAAGAGTTGATAAAGCACATGGAAACAACAAAAAATTATGGGATATCCTTGGGAGTGAATTGAACCCGGGGGCCAATCAAAATCAAAATAAGGCTAACGTGTCCCTCCTCACAGCAACGCAGCTTAATGATTTCTTTTCGCTAATAGGCAGTAGAATAAATGGTGAATTTCGCGCAAATTGTGCGGAAAGAATTAGCAATAGACTTAACCAGCAGACCCTCTTCCTAAGACCAACTTCGATTGAAGAAATAAAAGAGATTATATTAAACCTTAAAAATGTGGCTCCTGGAATAGATACGATTAGGGCAGATGATTTAAAATGCATCAAAGATCTTCTTGCTCCACTCCTTACTTCTATAGTTAATAAGCACTTGGATGAAGGCACCTTTCCTAATGTTTTGAAAAACTCTCTTATCACCCCAATCTTTAAGAGCGGCGATATCGATGATCCAAACAACTATAGGCCAATTTCATTAGCAAGCGCCTTCAGCAAGATTTTTGAGAGAGTTATCAATTCTAGGCTAGTTCACTTTATTAACAACACTATAGGCTTCGATCAAAATCAATATGGTTTCCTCAATGGCAGCAATACAAGTGCAGCCCTCATAGATGCGCAACATTATATTAACAGCCAACTAGACAAGGGTTTATAGGTTTCAGCCATATTTGTTGACCTTAAAAAGGCATTCGACACAGTTGATCATACCATTTTAGGCCATATTTTAGAGGAAAGGGAAATGAACTAATAAAAAATTACTTATCCAACAGGACGATAAGTACTCAGTTCAAAGGTGAAACTAGTGATAGGAGAGTGATAAATATAGGCATTCCTCAAGGATCCATTTTGGGACCAACTCTTTATTTGCTTTATGTCCAGAGTCTGAATAATCTTAATTTAGTTTCTAAATATGTTATTTATGCAGATGACACCCTTATATTAAACTCAAATAGAGATCCTATCGAACTAGAGCGGATGATCAATGATGACTTAGGTAGATATTTTAATTGGCTTGTTACTAATAAATTAAAAATAAATGTTAATAAAACGCATTACTTGATTTTCAAACAGAAAAATAAGGAAGACATATCTTTAAGCATCTTGATTAACAACCAACCCATTGTTAGACTAGAAAAAACTAAATATTTAGGAGTAATAATTGATGACAAATTGTCATGGACGGATCAAATTAGAAAAATCAGAGCCAAGATTTGTCCCATTGTAGGTTTCTTAAGAAGACGTTGCTACTTGAACATTGTTTTAAAAAACATGATTTATCATGCTTTTGTAATTCCATCTATTAGTTATGCTTAACTGGAGCCAATCTTCTTCAACAAACCTGGCCATCCTGAGCAGAACTCTGAATAAGGCAATTAAGGCAGTTCACAATCTGAGTACACGGACTCCCACTAATCAGCTACCTTTCATAACTGGGAAAATGACCTTTTTTCAACTATTAGCATTTCAAAAACTAATAACAATATGGAAAATCGTCCACGGAAAGAATAAATCTTCTATTTCTTTGACAATGACCAGAGAAATGCATAGCTATGAAACAAGATCTGCGAATTCTTATAGATTGCCTCCAGTCAGAACCAATAGAGTTCTTAATGACCCGATTCTTTCAGCTATATCGTTGTATAATGATATGCCTGATAATTTGAAAAACCACCTATCGTACTTCGTTACTAAAAGGAAGCTGAAGCAGTATGTTCTAAACCTATTTTAAAAGCTAATGTAAATATTTTTCTTTAAATTCTTTTTTTATCTTTTTATTTTTTATTTTTATTATCTAACTTTAAATCTTATCATATTTGTATATTAATTCTTACTAAATACATGCTAGTATTTCTTTTTTGTTTTTGAAAAAATTGAAATAGCAGAAAATTCAATTGAAACAGTTTTATAAAGAATAGTTTGATTTGTTAATTCTTGTCCTCTCTCATACCAGTGTTTGGCACTGCCTGAGGGGAGAGTTTTGTGACAAATGAAGGTATTCAATTGCATGCAATATAAAATACTTTGCTATGGGTGTTGGTGAATTCAACTGAGAAACTAATGACCATACCACAACTAATTAGCCATTTATGTCACTCCCAATGTACCCTTATTTTGTTAAAGAAATAAAAAATTGTGATGAGAGTGTGGTTTGGACCTTCCCACAGATCCTTCATTCTCTACTCGGTCAATTTATTACTAAATTAACGGCATTTCAAACTAACCCCATTTTGTCTATAGTTGATAGGAATGGCATTTTTACAGTTGGTGGTGGATAAAAAGTGCATGCAAAGTTATATATTTTTTTTCTCAACAGAGCCCTCTATCAACATTCATGCATGAGTATGTTGAAATGGTGAAATTTTCTTCATCTCAGTAAATGCTAGTTTACTGAGCTGAAGAAGTGTGTCATGTAATCGGATATATGTGTGTATTTATACATTTACATACATATGTTTGATTGTCGACGACGAATTCGAATTAAAAAAAAAAAACCCTACATCAAGCCAAAGTTTTCATCTTAAAATATACCAGCAGGAACACAGTGGCGATTTGAACACAGGTCCTCTTTAAAGGAGCTCTGGTACAGGCGATATTTACTGCAGCCTACTATCCTGGTGATGAGGACCAAGTCCCAAGTAATAAAATCAAGGGACTGGAACTTACAGCCGGCTAGTAAAATAGAGAACAAAATGATAAATCACGGCATAGGGAAGCAGTGACGTTAACGCTACAGGTAAATTACTTTTCTAATTCTTGCTAGCCAGCAATTTAGCTGTAGCTAAGAAGGGCAAAACGCCAACGATCCTTATAGTTAACAGGCAGTGAGGTAGTAGAAATGGAGTGGACATGCCCATAAGATTTACATTGAAGGGGATGGTAGTAATTTTTTAGCTACTCATTGTCAAATCGGATCAAATCGGATCAAATCCAAGAAGTTCCCCTCCAATTTGACAATGAGATCAAAATGGCGTAAAGGCAGCTTTAGCATGCTTTGTGCGCGAGAGGATTGAAAGGGCTAATGGTAGAAAGTTATACCGTCCGTGTCCAGGGCCTGTTAACAAGTAAGAGATATTAGACATCACGTTGGTTTCAAACAATGCAGTTTACCTAATATCCAAGGAGGGGCTTCGTTCCCCGATCATAGACACATAGCCTTCGAACAGGCAACCAAACCGCACGAACTGGAAAGGCTATCAAAATTGCCGTACAGCGTGACTTGATAGCCTGCACTCGAATTTCACTACTAAGACGGACTTGGAGGACACTGTTGCAATGTTACCCGAATAATTCTCGGATCAGTGCGGCTAAACTCGCCTAGGTACTTTTCTGTTTCCCCCCCCCCCCATTTTTTTTCACTTTTTGTTGTTGCAATGTTTCTAAAATTGATTAGAAAGTAGTAATTAACCAAAATTATGATGGAGAAACACGTTTAAAAGAAAAAAAAATTTTTTTTAATTTTTTTTTAATTAATTTTTTAATTTAAAAATTAATTAAATTAATTTAAATTTTAAATTAATGTCACATAACAGTGAGAATAAATTTTGCTCCATTTTTGACGTCTTACCTTTCCGAAGCTTCAACGCAATTTACAATTAAGCTATTACATTAATAATGTTGAATACAATTTGTTTATATGATTAATAACAGTATAATGAGCAGGCCTCCCCAACAACACATTAACTTTTGAAAAACTCATTCTGCCACATAAAAATGAAAAAAAATTTAAAATCCAAAAAAAAAAATTTTTTTTAATGAATTTTTTCATCTCAATTTTTGTGGAGTAACTTTTTAACCCATTTCGAGCAGTTTTCATTAAAAAAATTAAAAAAATGGAGGGGGAAAAACAAAAAGTACCAAAATTTATTCTCACTGTTATGTGACATTAATTCCAAATTTAAATTAATTTAATTAATTTTTAAATTAAAAATTTAATTTAAAAAAAATTAAAAAAAAAATTTTCTTTTAAACGTGTTTCTCCATCATAATTTTGGTTAATTACTACTTTCTAATCAATTTTAGAAAAATTGCAACAACAAAAAGTGAAAAAAAAATGGGGGGGGGGGGGGGGAAACAGAAAAGTACCCTCGCCTACGTGCCACTTCAATAGCCGTTAGAAAATGTTGTCGATAGATGTTAAGCTGATATGTTTGTCTTTTTCTGGTTGTGTGTTAGTTTTTGAGCATTTTTTTTTGTTTGCTTTGTTTTTTATCATCATTGTGTTGTCTTCTCATCTAGTTTCCATATGTTTTTGAGTATTTCTTTTCAAGTTTGTGCCCATGATATTACCAGAGAACCAGCAGGGATCAAAAAATGCAAGAATATCAGCAAAAACGTACAAAAAATACACGAGAAGACAACACACTGACGATAAACAAACAAAAACCACTCCCAAAAACAAACACACAACCACAAAAACATTGGCTTGGCCAAGGTAATTGCGTCTAAATCCATTCAAATTCGTTCATCAAACAACAGGTCCAACCAGTGATGAGCTTCTTTTTATATATAATATATTATATTATAACTTCTTTTTTTCCGTTCCTGAGAATATCGCAAAATTAAAGGAATGCTGAGCACACTTATATAATATTTTTTGTTGGAAATTTTTTAAGCTACAAATTCGTCATACATTGTTTTTCGGAAGACGTGACCGTTCCTGAGATATTTAGGAAAGGTCACTTTTGGTGGCCTTTGACCCCGTATAAAAAGTAACGCAGCCCTCGGATCGATGGGGACTTTGACATTTTAGGTCTGTTTCCGTACTTCAGCAAACTGCAGCAGTAACAGAATTTGGCAGCTGGCTTCTTTTTGCTGCAAAATTTGGCTTGCATTTGGCTTGCAGCAAAAGTACGGAAACGACTTGCTGCGAATCTATTTTAATATATTATAATAGATTCAAGTACGGAAACAGACCTTTTGTTCAACACGCCAGTACCAAGATTCACACCAAAGCTCAGCTTTCCCCTAATTTATCCGAAGTTTCGCCTTTTTTATGTCGGATTTCACTGGACTAGTAGTTGACAATGAAACTGCGCTTCAATTTGCAACTTTGGCGTTCCTAATTGAAAACGAGCGGCAAATTTACGAAATTTTTACCAAGTAAACTAAACTACCTTCGAACTAGATTGAAATGAACGTCCAAGTCGAGCGTTGGCACTCAACTTTCGTCAATATAATGAGGTGCCTGAAAAAAGATAGGTCCCCGAAGATCCTTCGAGGAGCTACTATACCGCATCATTAGCTGCGATGCATTGATACTGCAAACTTAACAGCCACTGATTTGATTGCAAAAATAAAAATTTGCATGATAAAACCTATTCAATAGTCGACTCAATGTGTTGATGGCTTGAAATATATATAATATCACGATTCATTCGACTACTGACAAAGAGCCAGTCGAAATTTTGTTGGGTCGCATTTTCAGAATCAACTACGACCAGTTTGAAATCGTGACAAAATAAATCATTAAGATGCTTGCCGGTTCCAAAGGCTTAATGATAACTAAATTTTGGCATAACAAAGACCTGTTGCTTGCAAGTTTTTAAGTTACACGAACATGCGCTAAATCAAAATGGCCAATGTATAATGCATTGGCCATTTTGATTTAGCGCATCGATCATTCGAACTGTCAAAAAATAATGCTTGCATTTCGCCAGGTTTCTTTAAAACATAAACAGACATTTCATCAACTCCTACTTACAGTTTTCCATTTCCTAGTTCACACCGAATAATGAAAACCACACACGAATCGAATAAATTCGTACGAAAGGAAAACGTCACAGACACACAAACCGAAAATCCGCACAAAATGAAAGTAAAATATCACAATCCAAACACGAAACTGAACTTAATGAAAACTGACGAGAGGATGTGACGAATGACGCGTTTATTTGACGATATCCATGCCATCGCTTCGCAATTTAGTCAGAATGTGCAAATTACAAATTGCTTCGAAAGAAACCGGACTGATTGTCAAAACGACGCTAACCGACTGAACTGAACTGAGCTACTAATGTATCTAGGGAGAGCGTATTTTAGTCAATTATGAGCGCGATATATCGGATGTAGTTGCAAGTGGCGTTATGTCCGAGATTTTGTAAGTGTACGTGCGATATGGGATATAACAGGGCAAATAATGAAATTTTAAAAATGTGTAGCCTTTCTATTTCCCCTGTAACATATAATCGAATCGAATTTATATTTGAAATTATTATTTACATTCGATTAAGACAGTGAACTAATTAGATAATCCGATCCTAACGGCTACTATCCGAAAGTTATCATATCCGGTTAAAAGGTTACTGCATTCGCTAAGAATAATAAGTGCATGAAAATGGTGAGCTTAAAAGCTTTTCTCATCAGAAGTGATGTGCATAGTGTGAACGTACATATACGTTTGTTGCGAGCAATGTTGCGAGCTTGCCCGTCATCGGTGTATGATTACTTATTGACACAGTAGCAGATGTCGATGCAATTGCGAATCTCGTCCCGTTCCAAGCAGTGGAATCGGTCGGTTGAGAGTGTCATCGTTATCATTGGCGAATTAATCAAGTCGCAGCTAATTTGATCGAAGTGCTGTCATCGCTATTCAAAGTGATTCAATTAAACAGCAAACTGTCAGCGTTTAATTCAAGTAAATTAGTGTTTTTTGCGTTTGCGCAAATAACGTGAAATAAGGAATCGAACTTAATCAGATAAAATTATGACATCCCCTGTGTCATCAGCAGCAAATGCAGCGAACCAGAACCTGCAATTGCCGCCTCTACGGAGCCTGGATGATTTCCTATTGGGCTCGGCACGATTTCAACTACCGAATTTCGGCGACCTGGAGAAATGGGGAAACCGTGTTGTGAAGAATTTGCTCTACTATCAAACAAACTACCTAGTGATGTTTGTCATTGTTTATGTCCTGATGTTGCTCTTCAATCCCGCGAAGATATTGTGCGGTCTATTCGTTAAAGTTGCTCTGATATTTGTTCTAGCTCGATTTTTCCCCGAGCGGAGTACGTATAATAGATGGTACTATCTAGGCGGAACATTATTTGTTGGATACATTCTCCTGGTGTGGTTCGATGCCTTCTTATTATCGGCCTTTACTCTGTTGTTGCCGTTTGGTAGTAAGTTGTTCTATTTTTTAAAAGCAATTTTATGCGAAATTTGTATGTTGACTGTATTTCTTTGCTGATTTCAGTAACATTTATCCATTCATCACTACGTCTGCGTAACATTCGGAATAAAGGCTTCAACGTCTTGGAAACATTCGCACCATCAACACCA
The DNA here is from genome assembly GCA_947369275.1 of Nemotelus nigrinus. Taxonomy (NCBI): domain Eukaryota; kingdom Metazoa; phylum Arthropoda; class Insecta; order Diptera; family Stratiomyidae; genus Nemotelus; species Nemotelus nigrinus. The sequence continues at coordinate 1,984,902 of OX376376.1, forward strand.
ATGGGAATGTTCCTCGATGCAATGAACATCACGGTGGAGAATATATTGAGTTAGGACCCGTTGCTCGAATTTGCTCATCATTATTGACCCCCTTCTTTTAAAAAAGACTAGTTTCATAATGGCAACTACGTTTTGGAAATGTTTTGTTCTCATTTAAATGTTTTTTGTATGAAAATTTCATTATAAGATTAATTCGAAATTGTGATTGTTACGAGAAAAATATCTTTTTTTTTCTAATCAATAAATAAAGTATGTATAAATAAAATAATATGCTTTAACAATGTATTTTTCTATGTGTCATTTTGATATGGTGTTCTGCATTCAATTTTTTTCAGAAATGCGTCTTCAAAAGTATGTCGTTTGTGATTGAGGACTTCAAACCTGGTCGTCATATGGACTTATATGGCGGCCAAGCTTCAGAGCATGATTTCAACGGCTTAACAATAAGCGTGTTTTTTTGCTCCTACTATCTATAAAAGAACAGTGCTATCTATTGCAGACGCATTGGAAACAACTCCCCTCTATCCATAACATGAGTTGCTGTTTCCAATGCGTCAGTGCTGGTTAGCATTGTTCTGTTATGGATAGGGGGAGCAAAAAAAAACGCGCCTAATAATGAGGCAGTTCATAGATTAGGGCAGACTCGCTGCATTTATATACATAAACATACGCGGTATGTTTAGTTTTAGAAGCTGAGCGCAGCACCGCTCACTGCGAAAAGTCGAACAATGGTGCAAAACATGCACCAGCTCCAGGAAATCACCAGGTCTCCGTCCATGTTCCATATGCAGATTGAAAGTAATCGGCAAACAAGTTACTGATTGCTTACAAGTTACCAAATACCATGCCGTCAAATATATATTCTTCTTTATATACAGTTGGGGACAAATCTCTCCATACACCCTCAAAGTTTCATAAATTTAGTAGAAAATGCAAATATTTATGAGAATTTTATATGCAACTTTACTGCAAATGTATTTTTATTAACATAAATTTAAAAAAAAATTACATTAATTAACTTATAACCGTAAAAACACCAGAAAAAACGAAATTCAGTAGGGACAAAAGTTTTCATACATTGATCAGATAGTGTACTCTGGTCTTCATTGCATTGCTTTATTGTTGTTTTTCTTCAAAAAAACCGTTGTATTTCCTATAAAATGCGTGAATACGATCTAATGATTAGTTTGTTTTAGTAATCTGTGAGCAAAGGGAGTGAAAAATGAGCAAGCATAAGGAAGTAAGTGTTGAAATAAAAAAATTAATTATTGCTGAGCACAGAAGTGGAAAATCATACCGCGCAATTGGAGTTTTGTTTCATTTATCCCATGCCACTGTCCAATACATTGTTCAAAAGCATAAAAACACAGGATCAGTGGAAAATAAGCCAAAAAATGGACGACCAAAGAAACTTTCCAGGCGGGATATCAGCATGATGTTAAAAGAGGTCGACAAAAACCCAAGGATCACCGGTCGGCAACTGGCGGAACATGTCGCTAATACTTCGAATAAGTGTGTTCACTCTAAAACCATCCAAAGAATCTTAAGTTCCGATGGATATGCAAGTAGAGTTCCTCGTTAAAACCCGCTAATATCTGAAAAGAATAGGCATCTTCAACTTGAATTTGCAAAGCGATATTTAGGAAAGGATTTAGAGTTCTGGAAAACTGTCTTATTTACTGATGAAAGCAGGTTCAACTTGTTCGGTAATGATGGCAAAAAAAGAATCTGGTGAAAAAAGGGAACAGTATTGCAACTGAAGAATTTGATACCAACAGTAAAACACGGCGGTGGCAATGTGATGGCGTAGGGTGGAATTGCAGCTGGTGGGGTTGGCAGATTGGTCTTTATAGACGGTACTATGGACCAATACTATTATAAAAGACTGTTAGAAGAAAATATGCAACCTTCCGTGGACAATTTGGGTCTTGGCCGGCATTGGATATTCCAACAGGACAGCGATCCCAAACATACTGCACGCTTTGTAAAGAACTGGTTGCTTTATTATGCACCAAAGCAGCTGTATTCGCCTCCTAAGTCGCCAGACTTAAACCCTATTGAACATATTTGGGAACTTATGAAAAGTAAAATCTCGAAAATTCACCCCAGCAGCAAGGAATCACTCAAAACTGCGCTTCAACAAGCCTGGGGAGAAATAACTCCGGAAGTCACAAAAAATTTGGTGGATTCAATGCCACGACGGTTGCAGGCTGCCAACGGTGGTCCAACAAAATATTGAAATATAAAATTATATTAAATAATGTGGAATTTTCAGTTCAATTACATAATGTATGAACACTTTTGTCCCTACTGAATTTCTTTTTTTTTGTGTTTTTACGGTTATAAGTACATTAATGTAATTTTTTTTTTAATTTATGTTAATAAAAATACATTTGCAGTAAAGTTGCATATAAAATTCTCATAAATATTTGCATTTTCTACTAAATTTATGAAATTTTGAGGGTGTATGGAGAGTTTTGTCCCCAACTGTATGTAGCGGCCAAGTTTCAAAGCATGATATCAACGGCTTAATTAATAATAGGCGTGTTTTTTTGCTCCTACTATCTATAAAAGAACAGTACTATCCATTGCAGACGCATTGGAAACAACTCCCCTCTATCCATAGCTGGAGTTGTTGTTATTTCCAATGCGTCTGTACTGGTTAGCATTGTTCTGTTATGGATAGGCGGAGCAAAAAAAACGCGCCTAATAATGAGGCAGCTAATAGATTCGGGCAGACTAGCTGCATTTATATACATGAACATACGCGGTATTTTTAGTTTCAGAAGCTGAGCGCAACACCGCTCACTGCCAAAAGTCGAGTAATGGTGCAAAACACGCACCAGCTCCAGGAAATCACCAGGTATCCGTCCATGTTCCATATAGAGATTGAATGATCCATGTTCCATATAGAGATTGACTCAAACGAAAAGCCTATAAAATGTGGAAAGCAGATCCCAACTGTGTGATGAAACGATAAAACTACCAGCATCTAAAAAACCAGTCAAATCGATTAGTAAAGGAAGAGAAAAAGAAATTTTACGCTAAAAGATTCGAAGCTTCATGCGGAAATAGCGCTAAATACTGGAAAATAGTAAATGAACTGGCTAAAACACAAAAAGGCAATTCTCGGACCGCAACATGCATCAAGGAATTACAGATGGATGGATCATTGATTTCCTCTAGTGAGGCAATTGCGGATCACTTAAATAAATATTTTGCAGCGATTGGGTCAGATATCACGCAACATTTTCCTCAAATACCTGAACAACACCATTTTTCAAACCCAAGTCAAACATCTAACATACATTTGAGACCAACAATACCTGGTGAAGTGGCAGAAATAATCGACAATTTAAAAAACGGCGTGTCAGCAGGTATCCATAACATAACATCAGAAGACATCAAAATGCTTAAGCAGCAAATAACGAAGATTTTAGTGAAAATCATCAACAGCCACTTACAAGCCGGTACATTCCCGGCATGCCTTAAATTGTCGAGATTAACACCAATTTTTAAAGGAGGTGACCCTACCAATCCTTCAAATTATCGTCCAATAGCAGTCACCAGTGTGCTAAGCAAAGTGTTTGAAAGAGTCATAAATGCTCGAATAATTGATTACATCAAAGAAACATCAATTTTGGCTCCAATGCAGTATGGTTTTCAGGAACACAGCAGTACTATTGCGGCTACGCTTGATGCGGTTCAGTTCATAAATCAATCGTTGGATAAAGGTAACTACGTGGCAGCAATTTTCGTCGACCTAAAAAAGGCTTTTGATACCATTGACCACGAGATTTTGTTTCTGCGACTGGAAGAGTATGGGATTTGCATGAAATTTAAAGCTGTTATTAAAAACTACCTTTTGGATAGAAGAATAGTGACAAAACAAGGAAGCTTCACCAGTCAGGAATGTTCTGTAAACAAGGGTATTCCACAGGGATCTATCTTAGGACCTTCACTTTTCCTTATTTATGTGAACAACGTTCAAGATCTCAGGCTTTCTGGTAAGATAGTTTTGTTTGCTGATGATACACTCCTGTTATATGCTGGAAAAGATGAGACAGCCATCCAAAGTACAGTAAATATGGATTTGGATAAATACTTGAGATGGCTGCGCCAGAGCAAACTCGTTATAAATGTCCACAAAACTAAATACATTATGTTCCAACCAAAAAAATAAACGTCCTATTAATCCATGCATTCAAATTGATGGAGTTCAACTGGAGAAGGTCGAATCAATAAAATACCTGGGATTGATTTTGGATGAAAAGATGTCCTGGACCCATCACATCAACTACATCAGGAAGAAAATTGCACCATTTATCGCAACACTAAGAAGATATGATTTCCTGGAAAAAGGCACTCAACTTCTAATTTTAAATGCGTTTATCTTATCTACTGTTAAATATGGAGCAGTCTTGTGGAGTCAAACATCTAAGCATAACATCGAGCTAATTGGGAGACTTGTCACTAAGGCGATAAAGGTTATATTTAGGTTGCCGACCTTAACACCAACGGTCGATGTGTACACTCGATCAGGGTTGTTGAGCATCCAACAGATTATTAATCTTGAAAGAGGCAAAATAATTTACCAAATTATCAACAACGGACTAAAATGGCCAGATATTCCTCGAACTGTTGGAGAGTTGACTAGCAGAGAAACAAGATCAGCCAGCAACCTTTTAGTTTACAAACCAAGAACGGATAGATTAAAGCTAGATCCAATACAACAGGCTATAGCCTTCTACAATACATTGCCAGATCCGTTAAAGAACTCAACCAATATCATGAGATTCAACAAATAACTTAAAATTGCACATAAAAATTAACAACGCACAATGACAAATAACACCAGAGTTTTTTCTATACTTTTCTCTGGACACAAGTCAATGAAGACGATAATAAGTTAATAAAAGTGAGTCTATCTTATTGATAAGAATTATGCTGTCCCTTATACCAACAAATTAGTTGTCTGGGAAGCACTATGAAAAACTTACTGGAGGGTAAAGATGGTGCACATGGACTGTGCACGCTGATAGAGTGATGGAGAGAGTGGAAGGAAGGAGGAAAAAAAAAAGTAATCGGCAAACAAGTTACGAATTGCTTACAAGTTATCAATTACCATGACGTCAAAGATAAAAGAGCTAGGGTATTCGTCCAATATTCTTTTCGGAATTTTAGAAATTCAAAAATGTTTATAGGATACACATAAGCAGCAGTCAGTTATCAACTATAGTTACAAAACTCAAATTTTTCTAGTCAAATATTTATTCCACACAAAGGTTCTCCTTTGAATCAATTACAAAACAAAATAAAAATCACAATGAATTACGTTAAATTGCAAAATATTATTTTCACATATTAATTCAATCTTTATCCAGCGTCTTCATTGATACGCGTAAATTAACGTCTAAACAAAAATAAAATCCCTTATTTTTTTCTCCCTCTCGATTACATGAAGATATTCAAAGTAATTTGAACATATAATTGTCTTTCCCAGTCAATTGTAAACTGAGACTGTCGCTAAACACTGGTACTTGCATCGACGAAGACAAACATTAAACGGAATTCAGTAGTAGTAAATGCAAATTTGCGCTTCGTACAGGCTTAAGTTCAGACATAGTTTGCAGTCAAATCTCAGTCTACACATAATAGATATTTTTTTTTTTGAATTTTAATTTCTTTGTTTTGAGCGGTTGTTCACTACATATTTTAAACTATAATTTAAATTCCACCGTACAGATTTATCACGTATTTCTATATATCTATATATATAGATGCATATTAATATCCTTGTTTCGAATTGAACATTTGTCATAATTGGAAAAAATAAAACATAAAATAGAAACTCACAGACGAAAATATCTTACTAGATTTGTTATATGATTCGGAAGATTTTGTTTATAATGTATGTTTTCCCTCGAATTCATTTTGTTTTTAAATTATTACCTTTGCCACAACTGCATTCAAGGCGCGTGACAAGACATTTGTTTTTTTTTTTAATTTCAATAGAGCTGTCCGTATTTCTGGGATAAGAATCATTTCATAAATATTTCGTGTCTTTATATAACTAACTTTTCAATATATATAAATATTTTATCTTGTTTTTATATTATATACATATATATTATATTATGAATAAATAATATTATATATATTGTATATAATATATAAATTATTATACATATTTAATTCTTAAAATCCCACAAAATGCTTCACAGTTACATTGAGTTATCGATTCGATGAAGGGTGGTCGTTAATATTTGGTAAAATTGTGTTACTAAGTAAGGAAAAAAAAAATTAAATACTTGCTTCTGCAGGTTTTAAACATAGAAATGAAGTGTGATTTGGAAAATTGTGGTCGAAAGAAAATCGAAACATAAAAATTTTCGTTGATTAGTTTAACGTTAATGTTGTTAACGTTGCGGAACAAAGGATAAATGTAAAGTATAATGTTGAATAAAGTAGCTAAATCCTATTTGAGAAGTTCTTTGATTTCAGGTTTCTCGGCTGCATCAATATACTGCGTTCCATCGGGTGCAGAGCCTTCTTTTGAGGCACCCTATAATATGGTAGAATTTTAGGAAAACGACATCAAAGGAACAGAAAAACAACATCATTTCACATAAGCGTATAGCAGTGAATGAAAATAGAATAAAAAAAACTTACATTCTCAAGTAGAATTTTGACACATTCAGTGTGTCCTTCCCAGATTGCAGCTAAAAGTGCTGTAATCCCATGCTTATCGACGGTCTGATAGTTGGAAATATACAAGTGAAAATTTACTCTATCGAAAATATGATTGATTGTTGAAAAAAATCTTACATTTACATTGGCTCCTTTGCCAATTAGATAGCCTAAAACATCAGCCTGTCCATAGTCGGCAGCATAGTGTAGCGGACATCGGCCGTTAATTTCGGCATTTAAATCAATTTTCTGTGCATAGTGATTACGAAATTTAATTTCAAATGCAAATAAATGAATGCTGTTTGAGATTATTTGTAGCATAGGTCAAAATATCAGGGGGGGTTAGATTCGCACAAAGATGTAAACGGTCGATGAAACTTTTGATTATGACGAGTGCGTTGTATGTAAAAAACGAACAATATTCATGAATACACACCTTATTCTCAACAATATCACGGACTTGGTCCAGTTCTCCATTCTTAATGCCCCACACCAGTTCATTCATCTCTGACAAAATCGCGAACTTTTTACGAATTATATCAATTGATATTGCCGGAAGGAAAACTGTTTAAGTAGCAAACAGCCGTACTGGGTTGTGTTTTTTTGGAAACACACAAGCAAATCTTATTTAAAGTCACACTTGAAGTTTCTGATGGCGACGATAACCTGCAATTTAAATCAGTTTCTATTACAGGCTTTTGCTGATGCTATGGAAAAGCGATTTTGTACGCACAAATGAAAGAATCTTTTTATTTCAGATGTGACACACGAAGATACTGAATACAAACCGGCCTATATTTTATTATAAATATGTAACAGCAGACTTACTTGGACGCTGTCTTGTATTTACCCGGCGAGCTAGAATCGACTTTACTTGAAGTTCTTGTGACAGCTCGTTTACATATAGAGTGCGAACAGGAGGAGTGATCAACTCCAAAGTATATACAAGTTCTATACGCGCACTTTCAGTCGTGGTCATGACGTCGTGTCGCGTACTACTACAACAATTGATTGCGATTAATTGCAAATAGTTACAATGAAACTGTTTTTGTATTCCGTTTTACTGAAAACTGAAAATTAACCCTCTTTAAGTAAATACGATGCAATTTCAGTAGGGTCTGAGCTGCTGAAAAACACTGAAGAGTATCAAACGGTGGGGCGCGTGTAAATATTTTCAAATATGCGCGGCAAGCAAAATATTTTTTGCGTAATGTTGTTCTGAAGGTCGAATATTTTTGTGGAGATAATTTATCATCGCTTAGGATGACTTTATAACCACTATTGTTCTCCCGAGAACCGACAACTGACACTTATAGTTGTCAATTTTCAGGAAATTGCAATATATAATTGGTTTGAATTTTTAGATCAATGCTTGAGAGCAACTTAAATACAACTGTATACTTAATTTTAAACCAATGTGCTAGATAGAACGCGAAAAGGGACTTTATTATAGTGAACTCGTCCCGGACACAAAATTTCATTCAACATGATGCATGGCCTCATGTGTAGTGAATCCAATCCCGGGATCCCGAACAGTTTTTAGTCACTAAAATCCCGGATCTCAATTAGGATTGATGGTTTATAGTCCCGGGATTATAAATCATCAATCCCAGGATTATAAAACATCAATCCCGGGATTTTAGGGAGTAAAAACTGTTCGGAATCCCGGGATTCTAATCCCGGGATTGGATTCCCTACTCATGTGTCCATGCATCCAACAAGATGCATGGCCTCATGTGTCCATGCATTTAACATGTTGCTTGGCCTCATGTGTCCATGCATCCAACATGATACATTGCCTCAAGTGTCCATGCATGCAACATGATACAGGGCCTCATGTGTCCACGCAACATGTATTCATGCATTTCTTCTCTTCGCGAATAGTTCAGAAACATATTGCAGTGTTTGCGTTCACCTGCAAAACAGAATGCCTGCATACACAAATAAAACCTCTATCATCCCGAAATAAACACCCCTTAGTTCCGTACTTTCATATAATTTAGTTGAAACTTTCTCTATTAGTTTTCGACTTGAATCCGAATAGCATTTAAAAAGTTATATTTTCTCCTCAAATCATTTTCGAACATCAACTGTCATCATTTCCGCCATTTCAATATATTTCGGCCTGCATGTGAATATTTTTAGATAAAAGTTTACTCACTGTGCTGTTGTTTTATGACATCCTTTCTTGTTTTTTCGATCACTTCACTAACTAAACTTCACATTTACCATCACTTGTCATCTAAACACGTCCATAATTGTCAAAATTCCAATTTCTAACGAACATCCGATCTGGGTCGCGTCTATGCACCTGCATCCATATATTCGGGATGTGAAAAGCTCGTACCTTCGCGATCTTCGTTCTTTCGATTTCGACTTCCGACTCCGATCTCAAGTCGGAAGGGGTAGTATTTTCGAAGGCAAACGACATGTTGCTCGGGTAATTGATTTGTAATATGTAGATCGAATTCAAAATTTCCTGTCGCGGCTAGAGCATCCATGTTTTTATTTATGCTCGTACATACCTCTGGAGACACAAATTTTGTCAGTTCACTGCAATGCACATCGCAAATCAATAAATTCTATATTATAAACTTAGTTTTTGTTTTGATCAAGGAGAATAACAGCACATAATTGGCGCAGTCGTGAGGATCTTTGCGCAACGCATTGAACAAATTTTTCGGTGGCATACGCGAAAGGAATGAAGCGTAGTCCGAAAACCTTTGTTTGTTTTATATACTTATTATATTAAATGCTAAATCGTGAAAGTTTACCAGACCGATCCATTAGTAATTTCGATTCCTCTCGATATTAATTAATTTGCTTCCGGCACCGGTACGCGTACCGCACTGAACTAACACGACTGCACTCGATACCGGGATAATAAGAACTATTCGGCAACTTTGCCATGAGCCCGAATGATTCCAATCTCACGTCGGAAGGGGCAGTGTTTTCGAAGGCAAACGACAGGTTGCTTGCACTTCGAATATAGATAGCGCTGTAAAACAGCAAGCCCCCATGATTTTATATTGCTATCTGGTGATTATTTCAAAGAAAATCACAGGGACTTGGGGAAAATCAGTGAGGCCTAGAAAATCCTGGCAGGTCCAGGAAATAGCATGGATTTCTAGGAGACAGTCACTAGATAGCAATAGGAAATCATGGGGGCTTCGGAAAAATCAGTGAGGCCTAGAAAATCCTGGTAGGTCCAAGAAATAGCATGGATTTCTAAGAGACAGTCACTAGATAGCAATAGGAAATCATGGGGGCTTCGAAAAAATCAGTGAGGCCTAGAAAATCCTGGCAGTTCCAGGAAATAGCATGGATTTCTAGAAAACAGTCACCAGATAGAAATGGGGGCTTCGGAAAAATCAGTGAGGCCTAGAAAATCCTGGCAGGTCCAAGAAATAGCATGGATTTCTAGAAGACAGTCACTAGATAGCAATAGGAAATCATGGGGGCTTCGAAAAAATCAGTGAGGCCTAGAAAATCCTGGCAGTTCCAGAAAATAGCATGGATTTCTAGAAAACAGTTACCAGATAGAAATGGGGGCTTCGGAAAATCAGTGAGGCCTAGAAAATCCTGGCAGGTCCAGTAAATAGCATGGATTTCTAGAAAACAGTCACCAGATAGAAATAGGGGCTTCGGAAAATCAGTGAGGCCTAGAAAAACCCTGGCAGGTCCATTTCCAGAATTTTATCTACAGTCCCTTGATTTTTTCCAAGTTCCCAGGATTTTTCTTTTACCCCCAAAGTTTTATTTAGAATCCCCTGGTTTTTTTCTGGGCCCCCACGATTTTACCTACTACTCCCAGAGTTTTATTTAGAGTCCCCTGATTTTTTCTAAGCTCCCAAGATTTTTCTTAAGACTTTCAGCATTTTATCCGGAGTCCCCTGATTTTTCTCAGCACCCAGAATTTTTCCTAAGACTTCCTTGATTTCTTTTATGCTCCCCAGGATTTTTCCTAAGACTTTTTTTTTGGAAAATTTTATATTGGGTTAGAGGAAAAGCACGAAGATATTCTATCGTATCGGGGTGGAGATACGTAATACCCACCACATGTGCGGTGTCTGCAACATTGTTCAAACAGACACAGTATCGGATCGCATCAGATTGATTGCATCTCATAATATATATATATTCACATGATCCGAATGATTATCTTTATCTTTTAGTTGAATTCTTTTGAGATCAAATCCGAACATCTATGTCGATGCGAGGTTACATTATTCTTCGCATATATGTGCAAAATTAGTAATTAGTTGTTTTTGTTGTATACCAATTTTTTTCCTAGCTTGTACAAACGTTTTAATTAAAACCATTTTTTTCCTTTTGAAGCTGGATTTATTTCAATAGCTCGACATACATCGATATTTCGAGGGTAATCTGCCCTCTTTTTCACACTATATTGATATATGTCGAGTTATTCAAATAAATCTAGCTTCAAAAGGGGAAAAAATTGGTTTAAATTAAAATAGTTATTAGTCATTATTCAAAGAATTAGGTTCGTTCCAAATATTAAATCATGCGAGTTTTTTCATTAGCCGACTTAGGATTTACAATATCTCACAAACATGCATTGATTCAGAGGCTACTACTTCAAAATTTCCAGTATTTGCTAGAAGCAAATACTGCTTGTTGCACCCGGACAAACATATGCGCGGACAAACATATGCGCGATATATAAACGGACAAACATATGCGCGATCTTACTATGCAAACCAGTTCATTTATTTTCAAATGTTTACCCATTTAAAACCACAAATGCACTTGGTTTCGCATAAGGTACTTGCACATATTCGTCCGTCTATGGAGAAAATTAGTCCTGAATTTATCTTCCCATTTGCACATATCACAAATTAATATCGCCTTACAGTTTTGAAATTTTCAAACGAAAACATTTTCAGATTAAAAGCGATTTCTCATATCGTTTCATAAACAAAATCCATTTACAAATACGAAAATGCAAATTGCAATGAAAATATTTCATGTGTGATATACCTGGAACGGAAATACCCCGAGTCACAAAATTACCCCATACAGAAAAGCATCGGAGGCAGCCATCTTATTTTTTCGAGTCGACATGATCATAAATTTAACTCTTACCTTTCTGACGAACATTTTTCATATTGATGCTTGATCTTTTCCATCTTGATAATTGAACATCACCCAAAATAAATCCATTACACAAACGCACAACACGCAAAATAATTGAAACGAGCACAAAACAAATTGAAATTCAAGCGCAGTACAAACACCGCTTTACATATCCGCCCGCACATCACAACTAACGAAGCAAACTTAGCAACAATTTACAAATTTCCTTTTTCTTAGCTGGCAATGTCCCGGACGAAGTGCGCCATCTCTACTACTCCATCGAATAAATGACAATATTTTCTTGAGTAGCAATCATATCCTGAATTGCCCCAATATTGATATTGAATATCACTTTCAATACCTCAATGACGTTTTCCGGTTGTGGTCCATGATATGAAAGCTCCATGGGTAAAGATGTCTGGCTGAAATGTTTGTGTTTTGGTTGTTGTGTGTTTGCTTTTGAAGGTATCATGTTGTCTTCTCGTCTAAATTCTGCATGTTTTTGGGTATTTTTCTCCCTGTTTTACCGTGTTACCACCAGATGACGAACACCCCCAAAAATAAGCACACAACCACAAAAACACAAAAATGCCAGTGAGACATAAATTGGTAAAAATTGTCGAACGGCTTTGGGAAATAGAAGATAGAAATAAAAAATCATGGGGGCCTCAGAAAAATTAGTGAGGCCTAAAAAATCCTGGCAGGTCCAGGAAATAGCATGGATTTCTAGGAAATTATAACTAGATAGAAATAGAAAATCATGGGGGCCTCAGAAAAATTAGTGAGGCCTGAAAAAGCCCAGCAGGTCCAGCAAATAGCATGGATTTCTAGGAAACAGTCACTAGATAGCAATAGAAAATCATGGGGGCTTCGGAAAAATCAGGGAGGCCTAGAAAATCCTGGCAAGTCCAGGAAATACCATGGATTTCTAGGAAACAGTCACCAGATAGAAAGTGGGGCTTCGGAAAAATCAGTGAAGTTTAAAAAACCCAGGCAGGTCCAGGACATAGCATGGATTACTAGGAAATAATCACTAGAAAGCAATAGAAAATCATGGGGGCCTCAGAAAAATCAGGGAGGCCTAGAAAATCCTGGCAAGTCCAGGAAATACCATGGATTTCTAGGAAACAGTCACCAGATAGAAAGTGGGGCTTCGGAAAAATCAGTGAAGTTTAAAAAACCCAGGCAGGTCCAGGACATAGCATGGATTACTAGGAAATAATCACTAGATAGCAATAGAAAATCATGGGGGCTTCGGAAACATCAGTGAGGCCTAGAAAATCCTGGCAGGTCCAGGAAATAGCATGGATTTCTAGGAAACAGTCACCAGATAGAAATTGGGGCTTCGGAAAAATCAGTGAGGTCTAAAAAACCCTGGCAGGTCCAGGACATAGCATGGATTTCTAGGAAATTATAACTAGATAGAAAAAGAAAATCATGGGGGCTTCGCAAAAATCAGTGAGGTCTAAAAAAACCCTGGCAGGTCCAGGACATAGCATGGATTACTAGGAAATAATCACTAGGTAGCAATAGAAAATCATGGGGGCCTCAGAAAAATCAGGGAGGCCTAGAAAATCCTGGCAAGTCCAGGAAATACCATGGATTTCTAGGAAACAGTCACCAGATAGAAATTGGGGCTTCGGAAAAATCAGTGAAGTTTAAAAAACCCAGGCAGGTCCAGGACATAGCATGGATTACTAGGAAATAATCACTAGATAGCAATAGAAAATCATGGGGGCTTCGGAAACATCAGTGAGGCCTAGAAAATCCTGGCAGGTCCAGGAAATAGCATGGATTTCTAGGAAACAGTCACCAGATAGAAATTGGGGCTTCGGAAAAATCAGTGAGGTCTAAAAAACCCTGGCAGGTCCAGGACATAACATGGATTTCTAGGAAATTATAACTAGATAGAAAAAGAAAATCATGGGGGCTTCGCAAAAATCAGTGAGGTCTTATAAAACCCTGGCAGGTCCAGGACATAGCATGGATTACTAGGAAATAATCACTAGATAGCAATAGAAAATCATGGGGGCTTCGAAAAAATCAGTGAGGCCTAGAAAATCCTGGCAGGTCCAGAAAATAGCATGGATTTCTAGGAAACAGTCACCAGATAGAAATTGGGGCTTCGGAAAAATCAGTGAGGTCTAAAAAACCCTGACAGGTCCAGGACATAGCATGGATTTCTAGGAAATTATAACTAGATAGAAAAAGAAAATCATGGGGGCTTCGCAAAAATCAGTGAGGTCTAAAAAAACCCTGGCAGGTCCAGGACATAGCATGGATTACTAGGAAATAATCACTAGGTAGCAATAGAAAATCATGGGGGCCTCAGAAAAATCAGGGAGGCCTAGAAAATCCTGGCAAGTCCAGGAAATACCATGGATTTCTAGGAAACAGTCACCAGATAGAAATTGGGGCTTCGGAAAAATCAGTGAAGTTTAAAAAACCCAGGCAGGTCCAGGACATAGCATGGATTACTAGGAAATAATCACTAGATAGCAATAGAAAATCATGGGGGCTTCGAAAAAATCAGTGAGGCCTAGAAAATCCTGGCAGGTCCAGAAAATAGCATGGATTTCTAGGAAACAGTCACCAGATAGAAATTGGGGCTTCGGAAAAATCAGTGAGGTCTAAAAAACCCTGACAGGTCCAGGACATAGCATGGATTTCTAGGAAATTATAACTAGATAGAAAAAGAAAATCATGGGGGCTTCGCAAAAATCAGTGAGGTCTAAAAAAACCCTGGCAGGTCCAGGACATAGCATGGATTACTAGGAAATAATCACTAGATAGCAATAGAAAATCATGGGGGCTTCGAAAAAATCAGTGAGGCCTAGAAAATCCTGGCAGGTCCAGAAAATAGCATGGATTTCTAGGAAACAGTCACCAGATAGAAATTGGGGCTTCGGAAAAATCAGTGAGGTCTAAAAAACCCTGGCAGGTCCAGGACATAGCATGGATTTCTAGGAAATTATAACTAGATAGAAAAAGAAAATCATGGGGGCTTCGCAAAAATCAGTGAGGTCTAAAAAAACCCTGGCAGGTCCAGGACATAGCATGGATTACTAGGAAATAATCACTAGATAGCAATAGAAAATCATGGGGGCTTCGAAAAAATCAGTGAGGCCTAGAAAATCCTGGCAGGTCCAGAAAATAGCATGGATTTCTAGGAAACAGTCACCAGATAGAAATTGGGGCTTCGGAAAAATCAGTGAGGTCTAAAAAACCCTGGCAGGTCCAGGACATAGCATGGATTTCTAGGAAATTATAACTAGATAGAAAAAGAAAATCATGGGGGCTTCGCAAAAATCAGTGAGGTCTAAAAAAACCCTGGCAGGTCCAGGACATAGCATGGATTACTAGGAAATAATCACTAGATAGCAATAGAAAATCATGGGGGCTTCGAAAAAATCAGTGAGGCCTAGAAAATCCTGGCAGGTCCAGAAAATAGCATGGATTTCTAGGAAACAGTCACCAGATAGAAATTGGGGCTTCGGAAAAATCAGTGAGGTCTAAAAAACCCTGGCAGGTCCAGGACATAGCATGGATTTCTAGGAAATTATAACTAGATAGAAAAAGAAAATCATGGGGGCTTCGCAAAAATCAGTGAGGTCTAAAAAAACCCTGGCAGGTCCAGGACATAGCATGGATTACTAGGAAATAATCACTAGATAGCAATAGAAAATCATGGGGGCTTCGAAAAAATCAGTGAGGCCTAGAAAATCCTGGCAGGTCCAGAAAATAGCATGGATTTCTAGGAAACAGTCACCAGATAGAAATTGGGGCTTCGGAAAAATCAGTGAGGTCTAAAAAACCCTGACAGGTCCAGGACATAGCATGGATTTCTAGGAAATTATAACTAGATAGAAAAAGAAAATCATGGGGGCTTCGCAAAAATCAGTGAGGTCTAAAAAAACCCTGGCAGGTCCAGGACATAGCATGGATTACTAGGAAATAATCACTAGGTAGCAATAGAAAATCATGGGGGCCTCAGAAAAATTAGTGAGGACTAAAAATTCCTGGCAGGTCCAGGAAATAGCATGGATTTCTAGGAAATTATAACTAGATAGAAATAGAAAATCATGGGGGCCTCAGAAAAATTAGTGAGGCCTAAAAAATCCTGGCAGGTCCAGGAAATAGCATGGATTTCTAGGAAACAGTCACCAGATAGCAAGAGAAAATCATGGGAGCTTGGAAAAATCAGTGAGGCCTAGAAAATCCTGGCAGGTCCAGGAAATAGCATGGATTTCTAGGAAACAGTCACTAGATAGAAATTGGGGCTTCGGAAAAATCTGTGAGGTCTAAAAAACCCTGACAGGTCCAGGACATATATAATAGAAAATCATGGGGGCTTCGGAAACATCAGTGAGGCCTAAAAAATCCTGGCAGGTCCAGGAAATAGCATGGATTTCTAGGAAACAGTCACCAGATAGCAAGAGAAAATCATGGGAGCTTGGAAAAATCAGTGAGGCCTAGAAAATCCTGGCAGGTCCAGGAAATAGCATGGATTTCTAGGAAACAGTCACTAGATAGAAATTGGGGCTTCGGAAAAATCTGTGAGGTCTAAAAAACCCTGACAGGTCCAGGACATAGCATGGATTACTAGGAAATAATCACTAGATAGCAATAGAAAATCATGGGGGCTTCGGAAACATCAGTGAGGCCTAGAAAATCCTGGCAGGTCCAGCAAATAGCATGGATTTCGGGGAAACAGTCACTAGATAGCAATAGAAAATCATGGCGGCTAGGAATAAATCAATGAGGCCTAAAAAAATTCTGGCAGGTCCAGGATATAGCATGGATTTCTAGTAAATAATCACTAGATAGCAAAAGAAAATCGTGCGGGCTTGGTTAATTAGAAAATAATTAACTTAGTTGTAGAAATTTCTAATTAGTTCTCTAAATTCATTTGAAAATGATACGGAGCCCATAAACGAGGTGGTTGTCAATGAAGGGATCAGTATCAAGGATCATTAGCCAATAGTTAGGGCTAAAAAACCCACTTCAGTATAGTCCAAACATCAGAAGAATTTTATTTAGCAAATATGATTTACAAGTAGTGTAACAATTACAAAACCTTTTAAATCCCCTATGCCTTCAACCCATTTGAAAGGATACATCTATCATGAATAAAAAAATAGAAAGTAATTCTGTTGAACCCACTAAGCTCTTTAACTATTTTTATACTCTTTTATACTGTTAAATTAATGAACTACTAATTATCCGATGTACATCCAATATTTTTCCATATGAATTATAAACATGAGCTTAATAAAACAATTCACGTTAGCTGCTATCATGACCTAAGTGGGTTTCCAAACGTGAGCTCAAGCCTCCAAACGCATGACGTGACATGGCGTGAGCTGCCGTGACGTGACAGTAGTGTGTTTCTACCTTATGACTCTTATGGCAAATCACAGAACAATCAAATAAAAGCTCTTAAGCTTTTCGAATTAAAATATCTAAACAAAGTTCATGTACCGGAAGATTATTATACCGTTGTTTTGCACTGCAAGTCGAAGATGAAGAAAAACAATCGCAATGGCAATGATTAACGTTAAGTACAAAATCATCTTTACGTGACTAGAGTTTAAATAGATAGCAGTAAGTTTCGCTTGCTTGCTATGGGCAGAGAGAAATGGGCTACCGCCATGTTGTTTATTCTTAATTTGATTGGATGGATTTCGAATCAATGTAAATACAATCGAAGTAATTTATACAAAAACAAAAATTAAATAATTGAAATAAAACACAATGAAACATTTCAAAACTCTGGTTTTTTTTATTCATGTAAATGCATACATATATACATTTCGAAATTGCAAAGTGAAATGAAACAAGTTTTATTTATTCGTTTGTTCGATTTATTTTATATTATCTAATTTAATATGTTTTCTTATGACAATTCAAAATGACATTGTTTGCTATATTTTTCGGAATCAACAAAAAAAACTTACATACATAGTACGAACTGTGCAGAAAATTGCAGCTCAAGGTAACGATAAAATTAATATGTTGGAATATATTTACGGATTTCTATATATGTGCATATGTGTATGTTTATTCGAATTTGCATATTATTTCTATCTAGTTTACATAGATTTTTAGGGGGATTTTTTTTTGATTTTAAGGTGGATTTTTGATTTAGATCTCATACTTTAACATTAAAATTAATACGTTTGCCTGCTGTCTCAATCGGATGACTAAGCAAAATCTAAATCATAGGCATGCAAATCAGGATCACTTTGATCATAGCTAATTGCAAAAATCACATTAAAATACTACAGCATTTATATGGACATTTACTATTTATATGGACAGTGAAGTGTAGTCCCTTCACTCCAAAAAAATAACACTCTTTTGTTCGACGGCAGGAATTGACATGTACATACATATGTTGGCTTCGATATCAGTCGCTAAAATGTTATTCGTACATACATTTAATATTTTTTTTTTATCGATACACAGTACATACATTTGTAATACTATCAGCCATCTAATTTTTTTTCTCCATCAAGAAATATATACGTATATACAAAAGAATACTTTATTTACAATAAAACACAGTTAGTGTGATTTAATTGAGTTTCTAAAATAGCATTAAATACAAACAGTTAACAATGATCTAAAATGATACATTGATTAACTATTTTATTTGATTTTCGTTGAAAGCGCATGTGCCAATTCTTCGGTTGCTTCTTTGATTAATTTTAATTTTTCATCGTCTGCCGTTACCATTAGTAAATGTTCGGGTCCATGGATATGTTCGTGACCCTCTTCGCCGTGATCATGACCGCAACTTCCATGCGAATGACCATGACTTGATGAGGCTAAAATTGAAAATTTAGTATGATATTCACAATATTTTGCAAAAAAACCCAAACAAATATTGCGAAAAACCGAAGCAAAATGAACAAATACAAATTCTTTGACTTGTGAATTGAAAATTTCAAAGAGCATTAACTAATTTAACGTATCATCAGTCATAATACCATGTTTTAATTCAAACAAATAGCGTGTCTAATTTCAAAAACAGTCTGGTTTCCAAAAAAAAACAAAAAAACAATCACTATTATTGGTGTCAGAAGTGGGATTTTTTTTCCTTTCGCATTTGTGAATTGTGAAAAGTTGATTGAAACCGTGAATATTAGTAAAAAATAAAAAAAATCAGGCTATAATATGAGAAATTTCGGACAAATGATTATTGTGAGAAGTTGTTTGAACGTATTGAAGGAACATCAAAAACATAAAAACGTAACCTCTGGCAACTAAGGAACAATTGGCACAGCAGTCTAGAAATAGTGAGCAAAAGTTGCAAGAAAAAAAATAAAGCGACAACGCCAACAGCAAATGTGTACTCAAGATGCAAAAGTAAAAAAAAACAGCTACAGAAATGTCAGAGTAATTCAGCAAGAAACAAATGTCGAAGCTAGTTTGGGGCTGCAAAATGAAATCAATCTGTCAAGAATGGATTTGTAGCACATCAAAACGACAGGATCTATGCCGATTAAATCCAGTTATGATTTTTGATGAACAGCTTGTTTACGTCTCATCTCGTGCACAATTTAGAGCCAGGAGTATTCAGGGAGGGAGATGAGAGATATTAGTGAGAATCTCAGGAAATATGTTATCCAGTGACTGTTAGCACCATGAAGAAGAGATTGGATGTAAGAAACGGAGATATTGTTTTGCGAAATGCAGCCAAGTTTGAGAGCATTGTGCATTCTAGGAAGACGAAAAAAAGCGTGTGAAACTTAAGTTTAGTAGCTGCAATAGAGAAAAGGACAACTTGATTAACGAAAGGTTATCTGGGAAAGAACGTCAAACCAAAAAATGTCTTGACAATGTTTGAATAGTTAACACTCATGATCCAAGAAGACTCTTCTTGCTTTTAAAGGGTAGAAGGGTTGAAGCCTGGCTGTCATATAGAAGGCCGGTCGCGACTTCCAATCTGACAGGTACTAATGTACTTTTATTGGTCGAACTGGTTACTATGAACCGTCAAATACATATTGAAAGCGAGGGCATAAGATTATTGATTGAGGGTCCTAAAATGGATCCATGAGGAACTTCAAATACGGGAAAGAAAGAAATCATTTAACGTGACTCAACAAGGTAAGCTATGAAGATAGAGTAAAACCAGAAAAAAAGAAGATGAAATATGCTAAAATCAATCTTCTTTATTGAGTAGGAAAGTAGCGTCAAAAACTGTCGAGAAGTCTGTATGCATCACATCAATTGGACATTGCGAATTGCAGTCTGAGATCGTCTCTTGATGAAACCATGCTGCTCAAGAACAAGAGAAGTTTAGAGAAACAGATAAATTCGATTTCAAACAATTTGTCAAAGCATTTTATTGAAACTGCCGAGCAGGAATTTTTAAGGGGAGAAGAGACTAAGGCAGCAGGTAAATTACAAATAGCCTGAAGGTTAGTAGCATGAGCGTCAACAAGATGCATACAATCAGGAACCGGGAAATTTAGCAAATACTCATTAGATAGCAATAGAAAATCGTGGGGGCTTGAGAAAAATCAGTGAGGCCAAAAAAAAATCTGGCAGGTCCAGAGAAAGTTAAGGGTTTCAAGGAATTAATCACTAGATTGGAAGAGAAAATCGTGGGGGCTGGGGAAAAATCAGTGAGGCCAAGAAAAACCTGGCAGGTCCAGAAAAAATCATTGGTTTCAAAGAAATAATCACTAGTCAGCAATAGAAAATCGTGGGGGCTTGTGAAAAATCAGTGAAACCAAGAAAATTCAAGAAAAACCTGGCAGGTCCAGAAAAAATCATTGGTTTCAAAGAAATAATCACTAGTCAGCAATAGAAAATCGTGGGGGCTTGTGAAAAATCAGTGAAACCAAGAAAATTCTGGCAGGTCCAGAAAAATCATTGGTTTCAAGGAATTAATCACTAGATAGCAATAGAAAATCGTGGGGGCATGCGAAAAATCAATGAGACCAAGAAAAATCAGGCAAGTCCAGAAAAAAATCAAGGGTTTCAAGGAATTAATCACTAGATAGGAATAGAAAATCGTGGGGGCTTGGGAAAAATCATTGAGGCCAAGAAAATTTTGGCAGGTCCAGGAAAAATCATTGGTTTCAAGGAAATAATCACTAGATAGGAATAGAAAATCGTGCGCGCTTGGGAAAAATCATTGAGGCCAAGAAAATTTTGGCAGGTCCAGAAAAAAATCAAGGGTTTCTAGGAATTAATCACTAGATAGCAATAGAAAATCGTGGGGTCTTGAGAAAAATCAGTGAGACCAAGAAAAATCTGGCAGGTCCAGAAAAAATCAAGGGTTTCAAAGAATTAATCACTAGATAGGAATAGAAAATCATGGGGGCTTGGGAAAAATCAGTGAGACCAAGAAAATTCTGGCAGGTCCAGAAAAAATCAAGGGTTTGAAGTCTCGACGTTGTAAAAGGACTTTTTCACTTCAAAGCTTAGACTATGGAATTCTTGAATTCATTCAGTCTTATTCATTTATATTTTGACGAACTTCGACTGTAATTTTGGGATCATCAGAACTTTTCAAACTGAACTCAAGGACATCATTTGGGTTGAGAGGACTTTTGATCAGAAGGTATGAAACTTTGACATTAAAAAAACTTATACCAATTGATAAGAGTATATTTTCAAAGTTCGGTTTATAGAAGTTGCAATAAGAGGTGAAAAGAGCCATTATTCCTGAAAGTCAAGGAGTTGAGTCTGATACGGATCCGGTTGGATATATGGAAAAGTAAAAAGAGAAGGGACATTTTAGAGGTAACTCTAAAAAGTACTAGATGAAGAATTTTATTGGTAGTATTATGAAGGTTATTTAATTTGTGAGCAAAAATATAGGAACGGGACGACACTGATGAACCTGCCAGAAATCGTCATGCAAAGGTTTCGCCTTGCGAATCCGAAAACAAAAAAAAAAATATTAAAGATTATTATGCAGTAGAACATCAAAAAAAAAATTGACGTCAGGATAATATCAAATATGCAAAAACTAATAAGTTGCTAATTGAAAGATCGTCACAAGCGAACGAAATAAACACGTAAACTACTTAGCACTCAAATCATTATAATAATTGGATAACCAAATAATAAATGTCGCAATTTCGTGTAATTAGATCATATTTTGCGTCTCGGCGATAATACTAGAACGCGAATAAAAAATGGGCATCATGCTTTGGTGTTTTTGTTTTTGTGCTGATCTGTGACGATTTTCGCGCAGATATAGAAGAAGATATTCCGAGATAGGCATCATATTACATTCATGTATCTCACAAGTATCTGTATCTAAGTCGTTCTATCTGTCTCAGTTACTCTAGTATTTTACTCGGGCATGTAAAATTTTATTCAAGTCAGTCGACTGACGACACGTACTGACTTATTGTTGTGTTATCTAATCGCATTTGAGTTTACCCAAGCTCCCATATATCATTCGCTAATACTGCGCACTTTCTTATGTAAAAGAGCATGGACACTTGATAGGAATACATAAAATAAATGCATAAATAATTCTATATTAAATTATGACAAGGTAAATGTCATCTCGAAAAATTTACAATGGTCATAATGAGGTGACAACACATGAGCGCTGGCTCTTGTTGGTCGTTTGCAGTATGATGTGATAGCATCTCATGTTGCCACCTGAGATCACATCACACCGCAGAATCAGTACGATGGAATGCTGTGCGGTGAAATGATAATAAAAAAAAATTGAAATAAGCTCGCAAAAATTATAATGGCACAGGCAAATAAAGCATTGCAAATTATTCGGGCAAAGAGAAAATCCCGAAATGTCTCGATTTAAATGATAATTTCAATTGTATTTCGTATTACCATGCCTGAATCTATTTACTGCAATAATACTTATATTTGCAATTATGCGCGCACCTAGATACTAGGCATAGCAGGAAAACCAGAACAACTGAAAGTTGATTGTGAGGGGAAACAACTTCAAGGCGAGCAACAGTTTCAGAGACTTTTACTGTGAATACTGAGTGACATCAGTGGTAAGAAATAATCAACAGCTTTCCTCGAATCAAGTTTTGTTTTGTTTTTTTGTTTTTTGGTGCATGGAAGACTGCTGTTACGTCGTATTACACCATGAATGAAAGCTATATGAAGCTAGCATGAGTCTCATATGCTAACAACGGTCATGTTGATGAGCTTGTTGAATCAAGATAATAGACTTATGCAGCAGGGATAGTATAAAACAATACGAAAAACTCAAATTTTTTTTCCTCCGTTAATTGTCCGATCTTGTGAACGCGGAAAACTGAAGAATTTTTTACTTGCGGGTGGATGATTTTTTTTTTGTGATTTTTCAAAATAAAAAATATTTTACAATATCGATTGATTTTTCGAAGACATGATCTTCAAAGGTTTAACTATAACTGAAATATGGAAGCTATTTTTTTGCTATCTTTTATGAATCTTTGCTCTCACGTATATTAATGGTATCTTTTCATACCGAAAAAATTAAATAAATAGTATTTAAATATCTTTTATCACATTATCTGCTCTGAAGACCTTATATTCCTGAGAAATTTCATAAACACTGATTTTTTTCGAAATCAAAATATCAAACTGTTATCATATGGTACTTGATCTTTGTTTGCAGTTTTCATTTTGAAGGAATATAAAAATTGTATTTAAGATTATATGGGAAAAAATGCCCTCGCCAATCCACAGGGAGAGAAAAGCCGAGGCATTTACTACAAACGATTGGATCATTGGGGGGGCGCAAATTGAGCTATATACATATGACCAATATGAAATGATATCGATAGACAGATATCTTGGAATCGGTAGCTTTTGAATGCCAAAGGACAACAAAGGAGATATATCCCTTTTTCTATATAATTAAACTTGAAAATAAAAAAAAATTTACACTTTACACCGTGCTCCACCTTTCTTTTGCCGACAAAGAGCTTGACTGAAAATTCATTTGGATGTGTCTTCCCCTGCAATAAAGTCCTGTGCATATCTATGATTCATAAAACGTGATGTAATGCAAAAAAAAAACCAACAACTTTTCAGTAAAACTTTGTTATTAATACAACGACAATTTTCATGAATAAAATATAACGGGACTTTTAGTACTAGTATAAATAGTACTAACATAATGGGAATTTTACTAATATAACGGGACTTTCCATGAGTACAAACATCATAAATCTTTACGTTCATTTTCAAAAAAAAATATAATTTTAAAATAGTGCTGAGTAAGAGTCACCGAACAGCTGTTTCGAAAACCGTGTTTTACTTGGCAAAAAATCTAAAACATTTACGTTCGAAAAATTGATTTCATTAATTTGTTTTACAGTTAGAGATAATTATACTTCCACAAAGATAGAATTGCCAATCTTTTCAAATTCCCGAACCATAGGCGGGCACAGGACATTTTGAATGGAAGGGGTAAACACTGAAATTCGGAGTAAGATTATCTTAATTATCGGCTAAACACTGTAACCGACACGGGTGTATGGAATAAAGTACAAGAAGTAGGAAAAACAATTGAAGAGTAGCTATGCAATAGAAGGGTTAATTGACTTTCATCGGGATACAAATTTATTTGTATTTTTGGGGCAAAACTTTAAGGATGTGTTATGTCTTTAAATCAATCTATAAAATGCAACAAAATAGTGGGAATAGCCAAATAGTTACAACACAGACATGAAACTTTATGACTATACGATGAGAAACGTAAGATGTAAATTCATAGGCGTGCATGAAATTTTGTAGGGGGGGGGGGGGGGGGGATGTGTTCTAAAACAACTCAATTCGGAACGAAAATTCCTTAAATTTTCAATGCAGTACTGTCAAGACACAGACGAGGCATAGTACGGTGTAGTAGCTATGCCATATAGAAGGTGCTGCATAAAAATTAAAAGAAGAAGACTCTGCCGACCGGACCACTAGTTTGCAGTTCAGACCTTGAAATTGTTTGTTTTTTTTTTTTTATATTTCAGAATGTTTAGATAGATCGATTGCTGTCATGCTTCTTTGAATTGACTTTGATATGAACAAATACTCTTTTTTTTAGAATGGTTCTTGAGTTTGGGGGCTATCTCTCTATGATGGTAATGCATAGCCTTGCCAGCAGAAAATTTCAGATATGGAAAGTAGAGAGAGTAAAATTAAATTCAATTAATATAAATCAAAAATGAAATGGGTTGTGGCTGAAACTTTTATTCAATGTAACGTTAAGATTATATATCGCACTTTACTTTACTAAAGTGAGACTGCAATTACAAATATTGATGCAAATTCCGACACTTCGGGTACTTTTTAGGAAAAAAAATTTTTTTTTCTAATAAATAATATACTAAATTCATAATTTAGATGTCGGTCGTTGTAGAATCCATAAAATTTGATTAAATTTTAAAAATACTTTAATATTTACGAGTACTCGTCATTACAACTTACTCAATGCAATTTGAAATTTTCAATAAAATCAGTAATTTTATAAAAGAAAATTCGCAATAATAATAATAATAATAATAATAACAAAAATGAAATTCACTTACTTGCAAACTGTAGTCCAAACATAACTGTAAATCCAACTATAAACGCCAAATACGCAATAAGTCCAGATCGTTCTTTCGATAGAATTTCGAAAAACACAACATATAATAGTGTACCCGAAGCAAGTCCTTGTAATATTGCTGATGGTATAGTTGATGCCATATTATCATCGGAACTAACATAAATACCGATACCGATACCGAGAGGACTAACTACGGCAAACGTTAAAACATAGAGAATGGCAAGCCAAAGTTTTGTTCTGGTCACTATTAATTCAACACCAACACAAAATGCCAGGACTAATTTATGTGCCGACACAGCTCCAAACATATACCATACACGGCTCGGTTCGCCTTCTAGGCCCACGGCCAGACCTTCGAACAATTCATGCAATGAAAGTGCCAGAACGATCAAGAGACCTCTTAAAGACGATACTATTGTATCTTCGGAAATGTTTGGCATATGCGAGTGGCCAGGATCATGCCTATGCTTCTGACTATGTCCGTTCATATAGACCGGCGGTTTTTGCGTGTCCTTTATTTCTTCCTGCTTCTGATTCTCGAGATCATCATTGCTGATGATTTCCTTTTTGGTATTGTTGTCATTATTATTAGGTAATATTTCGGGGCGTCCGCGAACCAATGCACTTTCTCGCACACTTCGTCCCCGTTCGAAGGCCTGCTGTGCAGCGTCAGCGGTTTTTCGATAGTAGTGCAAGTACTTGTGGACAATCTCTTCGACCAGATACATCGCAAAAAAGCCGATGCACATCAGCAAATGTGCCAAATTGAATGTCAAAGTAGGCAGCATTCCGCATTTCTGTAGGACTTCGATATTATGAGACACTTCGGGTACTAGATGAAGGAACGTGGTGCATAGTAAAACGCCACCACCAAAGTATAGAAGACCCTTGACAACGATCGCTGATCGCACACTTCCGTCACTCTTTGTCCATTGGAACCAGCGATTCAACAAAAACGGTGTACAGCCACAAATTGTGGACGCAGCGAAAAGGACACACATAGCGGTTATTTTGGCAATCAACAATTCTCCAGCTTCATCCTCTTCATGCTCGTGTTCGTGGTCATGTTCATGGCCATGACCGGTGCTATCATGGTCATGGGCATGTTCATGCTGCAGATGCTGCAGGCGAGCGGCCTGCAGGAGCAAATCGTGAACCAACTGATTGCCGCTTTGATTCATATTTTGAATTTCGGTTTGGTACGACGGTAAAAAAAAACACTACACCAAGTCTTCGCTCACGCGTAGGGTTTGGCCGACTACACAACTTTACAAACGATCGATTAGAAGTTTCTCCATTTATACCGGGACGATGCCTGCTATCTACGGTTCACTCAACTGATAGAGACTGTTTATCAGGCTGACTGGCGGCACAAACGAAAACATTTGATGAAGATCAAGCTGCAATATACCATTCGACAATACAAAGGAGAGATCGTACTCGTACTGATCGACACAAGCGCCTTACCGCCGCACGTAACGACAGTGAATTGAATTGAATTGTCGCGCACAAAATCTCGTCAACTACCAAACGCTAACCCAACTAACTGACTTGTCTTAACTACACAACTGCTACTATATCTTAACTTGACTGGTATATGCTACTGGCGTTGCTTACTACTACCTGGCTGCTACCGTGTCGTGAGAAATAAATATGTAAGTCGGTACCCACAAGCGCAAACCAACAACAGGTCTCGGTTACTGTGCAACTAGCATCCACTGGTAACCGTAGAGCCCGTTCGGATTCCAAAGTCAATTCTTTTGGCCAATACAAGTTACCGGCCCAGCTGTATGGCATGATGTTGACGGCAAAGTTAGTTAGTGTCAGAGCTATTTGCTTGCCATTTGCTTTGTGTTCTTTAAATATTCCATGTCCGTAGCATGAGACCTGCATATTCATCAAATCTAAATGACAAAACCCATATTGCTATTATGCTATTTAGCGCGCACCAGAACGGATAATGTGACATATATATCAAACGACAGCGGGAAGAAACACATCATATTAGAATCATCAGTCCATGGAAAAAATATTTTAGTTGTCCTAAACAATCAGCACTTCGAACACACGTCGATCAAGTTGTTACATATTCCAAATCAAAATCAATTATCATATTTCACACCTTGATCAAACAACAATTCGAAATCTGCACAAGAAAACAACAACAGCAAACGAAAAAAAAAAAAGATAATAGTTTCGACATACTAACATACAGGTTGCATTAAATCTTATCTGTCGGTCAGGTATCTTTAGCGGAGGAACATTTTCCAGTTCACTGCAGTCATACAGCAGACGGTTTTTTTTTATTATCTCGCAAATATATATATAAAAGCTTGTTAATCTTGTGTAATGAATGACGGGTCTTATCAAGGCCCTAATCAGATGAACAGATATTTACAGGTGTAAGCGGTCTCCAAATACAAAAAATCAAATAGATGACAGATTGTTTATTATATCCGATACGAATTCATTTCGATTGGATATCTAAAGATCTCTTGGTTTCATCTAAACTTTATTCACCTAATATCTCATGATCATCTCATCATACAACTATCATATCTGCACTTCTTCTTTGCCTCTATATTTCTAGTTTAGTGGTTTTTGTTTCTGCGAATCAATCAAATCGCGCCGGCTAGCATTTTTTCCACGAACAAGTAAAAGTGCAAAGAATTAGTGTACGTTAAACATCGATAGTACTATCGATACTATCGATAGTTCAGAACTATCGAAAACATCGATGATTTTTTTTGCAATCGATTGTTTTTGAAAACTGAAAAAAATACGTAAGGTAACATTTCGATATCATCCCATCCACTGTGAGCATTTTACGTTTGCTTCGTTTTTCGCATTTAATAAATATTTCCTTTTCTTGTTTTTATAAAGCAACACAAACCAAAGATAACATACCACTCTTATATTCTGTTAGTTTTGTCACTTGTTATTTGTTGTAAAATGAAATAACATGAAGAAGGAAAAAATGTAAAATTTAACTGCACATGAAAATCATAAGAGTAGAAAATTGAGACTGAGAGAAAAAATTCCAAGTGATTTTGCTAAGTGTAATATATGCCGCAATCAATACAAAACAAGTAAAAATACGAAAAATTTATCAAATCATTTAAAACGCAAACATAAATCATAGTGGAAATTATTTTCTGTTGAATCTATAGCAAAAACTCATGGTCCTAGTAACATCTTTAGGAGCAGTTCAACGAAATCTAGAAAAATCGTCAAAAATTATTTTGGAAGAGCGAAATTCTACGCAGATGGTTTTGTCCGAAAAAATATTTAGATGAACTATAAGTTCGTATTGTTGTTTTGGACACAGTGCCTTTGCGGAAAGGAGAACATGAAGGCTTTCGTGATTTCGTGGCTGATTTAAAACATACTTGCTATATTATAATACTTCGAAGACGTTAAAACGCGGGTTCGAAATGCCATAAATGCAGTTCAAAATATTTCTTTAACTACTGATATGTGGACAAATCCAAAAAAAAAACGAATCCTGGCAATCACAATTATTAAAATAATAAATTAATTTCTACATTATTAACGGAATTTAACATAAAAGGATTTCAGATTCGAAAATATTCACAGAATTTAGGCCACAGAGTTCTTGAGTAGGTTGTTTTTGGAAGAGAGGGAGTACTTATCTTGCTATTTCTTGTTAAGGCGAGAAATACTACACTAAGCAAATGGAACATTTGATCAAAAATAAATGCGATCGTCACTGATAATGCTGCTTGCAGGTTAATGCAAGCAAAACTTCTTCAATTTAATTATATTCCATGCCTCGCGCATACTTTGAATTTGACTGTGCCTGATATTGACGGCCCCTGATTTTCCTTTTATCATGAAAAAGTGCAAAGATATTGATACTTATTTTCAACCGAGCTCAGTTGTTTCAGATATACTGACAATTGCACAAAGACAGCTCAACAAACCTGAATTGAAGTTGGTTCAGTAGTTCCGTTCACGATGGAATAACGCATACGCCAAGATCAAATGTTTCTATGAAATCAGGCAAAAATTGACTTTGGCATTAGCCGAATGTGAGAAGGCTCCTGAAACTTTAATCGCCTAAGATTTATATGTGGTGCCGAATATTATTCTGCTATTAGAACCATTTGATGTGGTTCGACAATAACATCTGGCACAGATTACATTACTCTTTCTTATATAACTCCGTTATTACGAGGGCTAATTCTACAATTATCAAAAGTGGGAATTCACATAAAAAAAACCCTGCTGGAAAGAATATTTATAACACTTTATGCAAGTCAGTGCGGGAACGATTAATACCGTTGGAGAGAAAGGGCTCTTATAATGTTAGCCACCATTCTGGATCCAAGGCTCAAAAAATTAAAGGAAGATGATGGAAACATAGCTGCGCAATCTTTTCAAATAGAATATACTTCTTTTCTGATGGCACAAAAGCCAGAGTTAACTCAGGTACTTATGAATTTACGGCAAATGCATCTACAAGCAATTCAACTGTTGAAACTGAGGAAATTTACTAACGAAGGAAAAGTTGAAAGGAAAAAAATCCAAGGAGTTATTATTTCTACCTGTAGATCTATTCAAAGGCAAAGCTTATAGCTGCCCAAATAATGATGCGAAAATATATAGATATATACCAGAACCTGGAGAAACCTCCCATTAGAAACGATATATGTCTAATCGACTACTGGTTTGATTCAAATACTGAGACAATGAAAATGTTTATATCTCTATAGCATCAATGTATACTTGGGTCTTCTGTTCCGAGTGATGGTTTTTTTTTCTCGAAAACTGGTGTAATTCACAGTGATCGCAAAAACCGCTTAAAGTCTCGAAGCGTCTCAACGAATTGCTTTTCCTAAATCAAAATGCTCAGCATTTCGGAAATGAAAAAAAAACTGTGTTTCTCTATAATAGTAATTGTAATTCTCAGCTATTTTTTAAAAAAATCTATGAATCCTGGGTGTATATGCTAATTTCGCAATAACATATACACCATCGATAGTCTATCGATAGCCTATCGATAGTTTTAAAAAAAACATCGATATTATCGAAACATCCAACTATCGATGTTTAACGTACACTACAAAGAATGGGTTAAGTCTACACAGCAGCGATATATCTGAATGATTTATCTGCTAATTTGCATTTAACTGCTATGTATTTCGAGGGGAAGCACTACTCGGGATTTCTTAAATTCAATTTGGATTCAAGAGAATTCACTGGAATTCATGACTGACGATAGACATTTATTGTATGTAATTAACAGGGGAACTTTAGAAATGACTAAAAACGATAAAATCCCGCATTTCAGCTACGACCGGATTGAACCTAATATGAAAGCTGCAACATGAAAGCTAAACATTATTCGAATTTAACGAAGCTTATTATAAGTTTGATTTTCATTTATCTACAGCATCTCTTAAACGAATTCTGTATAAGAATAATTAATTTTTATTGTATGTGTATAGTCTGCATTAGACGAATTTAATAAATGAAATGAATCCATCAAAAAAAAACCACTAGCGCATCAGAACCACTAGAAAAACTAATGTTCGAAGAACAGTAGAGGATTTGTGCAGACATTTTGCCACTAGTTCCTGATGACCACTACTTCTCATACTTAAGACCAAATAATAGACCCTAAGCCAATTTAATAATTTCGATGACTAATAATCGAAAGTTACAGCGATAGAAAGGTATTTGGGGCTGCCATCCGAAAAATGTCCCAACCATAGAAAAATTAAACAATTTTCACTTATTTTCATTGCAAATGATCGCGATGTGACTACGTAATGTAAGCATTTATTGGTATGAAAATAAGAAAAACGCATTATGCTGCAGCAACATTACAGACTTTTCGAAGGCTTTTGATTCTGTGAGCCATAACCTGCTGCTCCTTAAACTTAATGGTTTTGGTGTTTTTGGTCCCCTCTTCTCCTGGTTTTCCTCTTATCTTCATAGTCGTCCCTGCAGAGTTACTTTTAATGGTTCCATTTCTTCTCCTATTTTTCCCACATCCGGAGTTTCTCAAGGTTTCTATTCTTGGCCCCTTACTTTTTATCTTGTTTGTCAATGACCTTCCTTCTGTAATCAATTCTCCTTGTCTTTTATATGCGGATGACTTAAAATTATACAGAGCAATCAGGTCCGCGAACGATTTTCATCAGTTGCAAGCTGATTTGTTTGCTCTTGATCTCTGGTGTCAAGACAACTTTTTGCCTCTGAACATTTCGAAGTGCCACCAGATGTCTTTCGCATATAAAAATACTCCACATGTGTTCTCTTATTCTTTGTCTGGTATTTCCCTGTCAGTTGTCCAGCATTTTAGAGACCTGGGTGTGGTGTTTGATTCGAAATTAAGATTTGATATTCACGTTATGAATATGACGTCCAGGGCCTCTAGGATTGCTGGATTTGTTTTGCGTTCTTCCTATATGTTTACCAACATTTCCTCCTGTATTCATTTATATGTCTCCTTAGTACGCAGTATTCTAGAATATGCGTGCCAAATCTGGTCTCCGCGCTTTCAGTACTTATCTGATGCTATTGAATCTATTCAGCGCAGGTTCACTCGCTCACTTCTTTTTAAATTTAATATCCCCTATTGTCCCTACTCCTCTCGTCTTTCCCTCCTTCGTTTGTCCTCGTTGCAATCACGGAGGTTGTTCCTCGATGAGTGTTTCCTCTTCAAACTTTGCCAAGGCATTTTCTTGACTGATCTCGGTTCACAGATAACCAGACGTGTATCCTGCCGTCCAAGTCGTTCTTCTGAAGTTTTCTATGTTCCTTTTGCACGTACGGAAGTCTACTTCCATTCGCCTTTGCTGCGCCTACCCAGAACGCACAATGCCCTTAAGCTTGGTCCTCTCCCTCAATCTTTTTTTACAATTCAAGCATGTATTAAAAATGTTACCTTGAATTGCTACTTACCGTAGTCCTAATTTTAGTTTTTAGTTTTCTAATTTTTAATTATTTTAGTTATTTCTTTTCCTTTTTCATATTTCTTTTTTTGTTATTTTTGCTTTCTTGTTGCTGTAATTGGAATTATATCTGTAGCGCAATGGGATTAATAAATAAATAAATTTGCTGGCACCGAAACCAAAAATATGTCACATCTTCCTACTCTGCGAATTTCGTATTGATCCGATGACTGATCCGATCGGAAGTTACAGGGATACAAAGAAAATCAGGGTTACCACTCGCAAAAGTTTAAAATTTTTCAGATTTTAATATTTGTTGTTTATTTTCATAACAAGATCATTACGATTTGAAAATTTTATGATGAAATCGCTAACTAAAGATATGCACAATAAAAGTACAAAAACAACCCTAGCTGGCAACCCTAACATTGTTTTTCCAACTCAATTTCTACGGAATCTTGTCTACAATAAGCTTAATTTGCCATATGAATTTGGTTATTATTCCATAACTGCACTGGAAGGTATAGAACAAAGAGCTTTATTTTCCGAAGCGAATTTTCAAAACTTTAGACACCAAAATTCCCATAGCTGGCAGCTCCAACCTAATTTTTCGATCACATTTCTATCAAATATGGCTTAGAGTATGATTAAGCCAAAATCTGATGACTAAATCAGAATTTATAGGGCCAAAAGCAGTTATTTTTCTTAGTGATTTTTCAAGATGGCACCACTGGCACAGAATTGCCCACATTCGAACATTGATTCTATCAAACCTAGTTCTACTTAAGACCAATACATTCTGTAAATTTCAACTGTATTTGATTATCAGGTTGTGAGTTCCCGTGAACAGAAGTTTTTGATGCTGCAAATGTAGGTATATTGGGGAAGGGTTACCATTCTTGTCCGATATGGAATTTCAAAAGTTTTACTTCGACTGTGTAGACAAAGCATAAGATTTGTAAATAAGTTGTTTTTTTTTATTTTCTTACAAGTGAAAATCTTTCAAGAGAGTCGATGGTTTGAATGAAGGTTTTCATTTTCAGCGCTTATCGAAGCTACAGGGTTGCCAGCACGTTCATACAAAACTATATAAGTATACAACTTAGAAACATCAATATGTTTTCTAAGTTGTATAAAGATATCGGAATTTAAAAAATTTCAAATTTTCCGGATCTCATTTTAAGGCACCTAGCGCACACACAGGGTTAAAAGTTTCCAAAACCTTATGAAATCTGTTTTAAAAAACAAGTTCGAAATTAATTCTGCAAACTTAGTTTGTTTTTTTAAAACGATTTTTTTGATAGAATAATAGGCATATCTAAAATATCACTAAAATAGTCGCCAGCGCCAAAGGGTTAAAAATTATTAACATTTGGTGAAATCTGAACTTATTCTGCGTATACATCAATGTATCCTGAAAATTTCAGCTTAATCGGATTTTTTTGATATATATATATATATATATATATATATATATATATATATATATATATATATATATATATATATATATATATATATATATATATATATATATATATATATATATATATATATATATGAATTTTTGACCAATACGTTATTATTAAAAATGTTGAATCAATCAATCGTTCAATCAACCCAGTGAGATCTTAGGCATAAAATCAATACGAAGAATATTAATCATCCACCACCAGTGGTGCGTAGTAAATTAGAAAAATTATTTTGTAGCACAAACTATGCATACAAATTACTTTTCCATTACGAATTACAGTTAATCAAACGTTTCATTATGAAATGAATACGGATAGTAAAATGCACAATGTAAACTCTGATTACACTCATATTGGAACGTTGGGGTTCACCCAGCGCTCGAACAAGTTCAGCAGCCTCAATGATTCATCATTCTGTTGCCATTGTATATTCGCAATGATTGAAAGGTCATAATAATTCATATAGGTGTATGTATGTACGCGTAAGAACCTTGGTTATTTTCTTTCTTTCTTAACATAATTTTCTGTTGATCTTAAACTTCATCATATCAATGAAATATACAAACAGAACAAAAGCTTATCAGTTCATCAGTTTAAAGCGGTTTTTTTTTTTAGAACGCAGGAGTGAAGTGGAAGAGGGTAACTACCGTACTTTGTACGAATGGAAGTACGTGTAAAATTTGTTTGTTTCTTTTTTTAAAGTTTGTTTTCTTCTCGTGTATTTTTTTTTTATATTTTTGAGTGTTTTTTTGTACATTTTAGTGTCAAAACACGCCAAAATATACAAAAAACACACGAGAAAACAACACTCTTATCAAAAACAAACAAATAGCACCCCAAAAAATAAGCAAACACCCACAAAAACATAAACATACTAGCCAGACATCTATCGAGAAA
The DNA here is from genome assembly GCA_947369275.1 of Nemotelus nigrinus. Classification (NCBI taxonomy): domain Eukaryota; kingdom Metazoa; phylum Arthropoda; class Insecta; order Diptera; family Stratiomyidae; genus Nemotelus; species Nemotelus nigrinus. Next base: position 2,019,524 of record OX376376.1, read on the forward strand.
ATAAACGAACGGCTATGGGGTGCATCAAGTCAATAATATCCTAGACAGTGGCGTGCACACACGAGGCTAGGGGGGGTGAATTAATCCTCTATCACTCTTGAACATTTGTTGTTGCACTCTACCCCGTACTACACCTTTTATGTGCCTTCACAATAGTTCGCTAAAAACCAAAGAAAATGGGTTCCAAATTTAGGTGTTTGACCCCCCCTCTATTTCAAAGTCCCGTGCACGTTTATGGATCTAGATATACAGCTATCAAATGAAATCTATCGATACGAGCATATGACGAATTGAGATTGAACTGCTCCGTATAGATTCGAAGAAAAAGTAATTTGATACGAAAACCGCACAACAACACTACAAGTACAACTTTCGCAACATTTCATAATCATAACAAGTAATAAAAATCGAAATATTCTTAGAACTAAAACTAGGTTCAATAAAATTGTACTGGGCAATTTTATAGTCATGAAAACGTCAACCGTAAAAGTATGCACCAATATTGTCGATTTCAAATTTCATTTAAATCCGTTCGGTTAGCAACAGAATTGATAATTTCAATTGTAAATCACATGAAATTTATGATGTTTCTAATCTAATTTCATACGAAAAAAAAAATTATATTACTTGCATGTTTCGCAAATTTGAACATTTCAAATTTCATTCAAATCGGTGATCTTGGTGTTAGATTTATCGAAAATTAATTTCAAAATTTATTGGGGCAATTTCTTATCTAAATCGTTTAATTATTTTGTTTTACAATGACATTTCGTCTTATTTGTTGAGCCAAGTTGAGCAACGTACAAGAAATGAAGTGTACAGACATTTATATGTCTAAGATTATGATTCGTGTACTAATTTCAATTGTATTTATAATGATTTGTTTATAAAATAACTGGCCGTGTCAAATTCAATCAAATCACAATGGCATTAACTTCGCCCACCGCTTAAGGGGTAACACCTATGTGGAACGCTGTTTTCGAGGGTGATTTGTGGCATTTTTTCCCAAGGAAACTTTATATTTGATTGAAAAAATAATTACATGGCTTTATTATACATGTTTTGAAGTATACAAATTAATTTTTACAACGTCCTAAAATACAAAATGGCGGTTGTACCAGGCTACGAGCATCAGACGATTTTTCAAAGATGCCTCAACGGCAAAAATCAAAATTTTTCTTCAAGTTTGAACTAAAAGCAAGGGAAGTACGTACGGGTTTTCAAAAATATTGAATTTTGAAAGATTGGCGTACGGTTTTCTAAAAAAAACATTTTTTGGTAAAAAAAAATCGTACAAAATTAGCCGTCAATTGATCGGATAAAAATTGGCTGAATAATCGTGCGGGCCGTATCAAAAAATGTGGTTTCGAGAAAAACGCATTTAAAGTTTGAAAACAAAGGGCGGCTCTTTCACGTTTCTCGTTTTCGCTTTGTGGATTTATTGCCTTTTTTGTGGCAAATGTTGGTCTACTACCTGTCATACTGAATGGTAATTTACTAATGAGAAAAGTCGCTAACGGATACCTGTGGTAGGTATAAAGACTTTGGAGCAGAGCGTGCCGTACCCGCGCCGCATAGGCCCCGACCGCACGATGGGGCGTCCAACGTTTATGCTCATAACTCGGAAAAAAAATTTTTATTTTTGAAAATAACTTAAGACGTTATTCTAGACATGTTTCCCTGCCATTTTAGTAAAAACAAACAAATAGGTTTTTTTTGAAATTTCTACATAGGTGTTACCCCTTAAGGTTGGAAGGCACATATTATTGTATTTTTGGAAATTTTGCTCTCTGTCAGATTCAGATGTTTTTTTGTTTCTTTAAAAAAAAAATAGTACTTCATATAGTTCTTGCTATGTTTAATTAATCCAATATGTGACATTGTAGATTGTTTTATCTCGTTTGCTCATATGAAGTCATGTCAATCAATGCTTAAACATTAATGAAGATAAAGTTGATAAATAGCGTTTACTGTAATTAATCAAAAATATTCTAAAAACTTAACTTTTCTTGATCATACTTTATGGTATGGTCTCATTTACCGAAAATATTTTGCTTATTTCATGTGTCCCCGTGGCTTGTTAAGTTTTTCGCACCCACGTTGGGCGCTCGTTAAAGAATAATGAAAACTATGTAAAAGAGAAGACAATTCCAGCTTCGAATGAATAAAACATATTTTATCACGATTAATTCATTTTAAAAGAGGCTATGGCTCACTTTATTTGACAATTAGAAAAATCCCGAGAAATGGTGGGAAGCTGATTGCTTGCTCTGTTTGATAAAACGTATCTAGAGAAGGCCTGGAACATGTGAGGCCATGATGAGCTCAAACACCATCAAGGTTCATGGTGTAACCCAAAGGCTTCAGTGTCAATCATAAAACCTGACACTTTCCACGCTTCCACATGAAAGATTTCCATGAGGACCTCTTTATCTTGCATACGGCGTGATTAAAAGCCTTCAGTTCTTTTTTATACGGCGACCATGCATTAGACCTGTTAGAGGTCTTAAAATAATCCCTACAATCTCTCCGCAGAATGCAAATTTCTACTTTCCATCGTAGGGGCTTTAAATTCTTCCTAGCACTAGTCAGAGTGTTAACCACCTGCTCCAACTCAAGATAACCACCGATGCTCGCCAGAGCAACTTCCAGTTCTTCTATCTGTTAATATAGGCTACCTGTTCAGTTGAGCTACGGCCAAAAAGTGTTTCACCTGAGCCATGCGTGTTGGAGTCAACTCCCAACATTAGAGACAAATCAATTCTTGTGGCTGCAGCCACTACATCTTTGATGGCGTCGTAGGTATCTTTGATCGATTTTCGCTGCAATAGTCTTTTCACAGCAATTGGGAAGAACAAGGATATTCACGGTTGCATTAAGAAGAATTCAAACTCGTGATTTCTGCAAACCCTCAGGCTATACCAGTCTATATCTAATGGTTCGTAGCTCATAAGATTAAAATCGATTTCTCTCTTGTAGCCACTGTTTTAAATACTTGCTGTGAATCAAGCTTGAAAGGTTCAAGTACCTTCGATCCTGAGCTTCAGTTTTTTTAACTCCTCGACACGTTGCCTGATGACACTTTCGATCCTCCAAGAGCAGCAATGCCTCTTCAATTATGTCGATTCTCGACAGGCATGCTAGTTTTAGCAACACTGAAATTTCCCGTAGGAAAATCTCGATTGAAAAGTTTAACGACCTCCAGAGTTAACTCAACTGGATTCGAATGAAAACAGAGAATCCATGTCCTACGTCCAGTCCAGGTAAGCTGGACGCAACAACCTAAATTTGGCACCTGACAAGAGTTACCCCAGTTCGGAGAAGGCCTGCTCATAGAAATCAGCCAAATGCAACCTTTCTCGCAATCGGCATTTAACAAAAGCCTGCTTAATTCTAAGCCAGTTTGGCAAGGAAGTGATTTAACGTTCCTTGTACCGCCAAAAAAAAGACCATGCCTTTCCTGTACCGTAGTGTATGTAAGTGAATCTGGGGAAAGTCCTAGGAATGTAGGAAAAAATTCTGGTAGTTTAGGAAAAATCAGGTCCTCAAGAAAAAATTTTGAGAGCCTTAATAAACGTTTCTAGGACTCTACGAAAAATTCTGGGAGTCTTAGCAAAAAATTATGAGAGCTTAGGGGAAAAAATTGTAGGAGTCTTAGAAAAACCATTGCGAATTTAGAAAGAGTTAGGTGTCTCTTGAAACAATCATAGAAATCTAGGAAAAAAATCATGGAGTCTTAGGAAAAATCAGGGGTCTCTAGAAAAAATCCTAAGGATCTAGGACAATATAATAAAACAATAAAAATCATGGAAACTTAGCAAAAATCAGGTGTCTCTGGAAAAATTCCTAGTTGTCTAAGAAAAAATACTTGGAACTTAGGAAAAATCGGCGGTGTCTAGAAAAAAATTCTAAGAGTTGAGGACAATATACTGGGAGATTATAAAAAATCAAATATTTCTAGAAAAAAGTCCTAGGAGTCGAAAGAAAAAATCATGTAAGCTTAGCAAAAATCAGAGGTCTCTAGAAAAATTTCTAGGTGTCTAAGAAAAAATACTTGGAGCTTAGGAAATATCAGCGGTCTCTAGAAAAAATCCTGGGAGTCTAGGAAAATATACTGTGGAATCTTAGAAAAATCAGCGGTCTCTTGAAAAAATCATGGGAGTCTATGAAAATATACTGGGAGATTATAAAAAAATCAGAGGTTTCTAGAAAAAAAGCCCTAGGAGTCTAAGAAAAAATCATGGAAGCTTAGCAAAAATCCGGGGACTCTAGAAAAAATCTTAGGAGTGTACGCTTAATAAAAATCAACGGTCTCTAGGAAAAATCTCAGGAGTCTAGGAAAAAATACTGGGTGATTAAGAAAAAACAGCGAATCTAGAAGATGTCCTATGAATCTAAGAAAATATCACGGAAACTTGGAGTGTGATAACATAGTGGAAGCTTAGGAAGAATCAGGGGTCCCAAGGAAGAATCCGAGGAGTGTAGGAAAAAATACTGGGAGATTCGGAACAATCAGGGGTGTCTAGAAAAAATGTTGGGAGTCTAACAAAAAACCATGGAAGTTTAGGAAAATTCAGGGTCTCTAGAAAAACCCTAGGAGTCTAAGAAAAAATACTGGCAGCTTTGGAAAGATCAGGGTCTATAGGAAAAATCCTGAGAACTAAGGAAAAAATACTGGAAGCTTAGGAAAAATTAGAGGCTCTAGAAAAAAAAAACTTCTGGAAGTCTTAGAAAATATCATGGGAGCTTAGCGAAAATCAAGGGTCTTTAGAAAAACCCCTAGGAGTCTCAGAAAACATCCTAGGAGCCTAAGAAGAAATACTGGAAGATTAGGAAAACCCAGCGGAGTCTAGAATAAATGCTGGGTGTCTTGGAAAAAATCATGGAAGCTTGGAAAAAATCGGAGATTTTTCATTAGAAAAAAATTGAGAGCATATTAAAAACCAGTGGACTCTAGAAAAAATGCTGTGAGCTTAGGGTGCCCATTACGCAGTGCCTGTACGTTCAAAATACTTCAGTGAAAATTCAGAAAAATGGGTCCCGTCTTCGAATGTTGGAGCCGCGTTCCCCCGTCCTATTTCAAAGTGCTGTGCACGCCTCTGCTCAATAAATACAACGCCAAAATACAACACCAAAGCATCTTAAACCTCAAAAACTAATTTATGTCGAATTAATCTTACAAGCTCTGAATATTTTTGCTAATTAATCGAACAGTCTTGGGTTATCGTAATCAGCGCATCCACAACATTATTGCTACGATATGGCAGAAAAAAAATTTCTCATCGAAACAGCAGTGTGAATAGGCGTTTGGAAAATGGACTGCACCTTACACAGCATCACAATCCATCATCAAACCGGTTTGATTAAGAACATATTCGAATTTTTTCGTTGATATCTATTCTGCCTACTAAGCATAAACACAACATTATTGCTACGATATGGCAGAAAAAAAATTTCTCATCGAAACAGCAGTGTGAATAGGCGTTTGGAAAATGGACTGCACCTTACACAGCATCACAATCCATCATCAAACCGGTTTGATTAAGAACATATTCGAATTTTTTCGTTGATATCTATTCTGCCTACTAATCATAAATGTAATGGTAATCCAAACAAGTCATTGTTTGTCAATTTTGTTGAAAGGCCCAGTTAAATTTGGACACATAAGATGCAGCTTGTTACAAAACTGCCTGCCCTTATTCTTTTGTTCAGCAAAGGTCTGTTGAACCTTGAAGTCTCAAAAAGAATCACAGGATCGTAGAAAAAAATCAAAGAAGCTTAAGAAAAATCAAATAATCCTGGAAGTCTTGAAAAAAATCACGATATCGTAGAAAAAAATCATAGCGGCTTGAGAAAAATTCCAGCTGTCTGCAAAAAAAAAATCCTTAAAATCTCAAAACCAATCACAGTATCGTAGAAAAAAATCATAGGGGCTTGAGCGAAATTCGAGCAGTCTGGAAAAAAATGCTCAAAGTCTTAAAAACAATCACAGGATCGTAGGAAAAAGTCATAGGAGCTTGAGATAAATCAGAGAATTTCAGAAAAAAACATGCATACTTAAGAAAAATCCGATCGGTTTGAGGGAAAAACCTTGAAGTCTCAAAAACAATCACAGGATCGTAGAAAAATATCGTGGTAGCTTAAGAGAAATCCGAGCGGTCTGGAAAAAATCCTCAAAGTCTCAAAAACAATCACAGGATCGTAGGAAAAATTCGTAGGAGCTTGAGAAAAAACCAAACGATCTGGGAAAAATCGTTGAAGTCTTAAAAACAATCACAGGATCGTAGGAAAAAATCATAGGAGCTTGAGATAAATCAGAGAATTTTCAGAAAAAAATCATGCAAACTTAAGAAAAATCCGAGCGGTTTCGGAAAAAACCTTGAAGTCTCAAAAACAATCACAGTATCGTCGAAAAAAGTCATAGGAGCTTGAGCGAAATTCGAGCAGTCTGGAAAAAATCCTCAAAGTCTCAAAAACAATCACGGGATCGTAGGAAAAATTCGTAGGAGCTTGAGAAAAAACCAACTTGTCAGTTAGGGGGGGGGGGGGGGGGTACTTTCCAGCTTTCATAGAAGCTTATTAAGCTGTCCTTCTACCCCCGTAAATAGGAGAGCAGTCCACAGCTAAGAATCTGTTCGACAATCTGGGCACGAACACTGCTGTGAGTTTTACCAGAGTTCGAATCCAAAGCTCTGGGATCCTTCGAAAAACTGTAGCAGGAAGCTCTGCGAGTGTGCTAGAAGTTAGCGGAGCTGTATCGTTCGTAGTCAAATAAGCAACAGAACTACCAACTGTCTGGGAGGATTGACTCATTCGTCATTACTTTGCCGGTTCTTTGCACGCAGCATAGTCGCCCTAGTCTGTACTTGGATATTATACGGAATTTTGGTGTTCATGCCAGGCTTCATCCTGATAATTTTGGTTTGTCAAGATAGTTTATTTTCCACTCAGATTCACAATTACAGGGTGAAAGGGTAAATAGCAATGATAAATGATATATCACTCCTGTTGTTTGCTTAAGAACTATGCAATCGATGCAACTATACAATTCAACCGATTCGTGCGAGAGTGAAATGCTTAGAATAGCGATTCATTTTACAATCTGATTCAGATATCTGCTCAAATTTAGATAAACTCTAACATCTCGATATGCAATCATGATTCTTTGACTATGCCAAGCTCTGAACCAACAAAGCTCCATATAGTACTTTAAGAACATAAATAGTATTTTCACACGAATATATCGTGTCTCAACTGGCAAGTATTATGTGCAGAAAATACACTATAGGTTATAAAATAGTCCAAGTGAAAGTGCAAGCAACCACTTCTTTTCTGGTTCTTTGGACTCTCATGAGCAATGAAAAGCGAAAGCACTTGCAAGTGGCATGCACATATATAGAGGTATATTAATTTCTCGAACTTTCACAGAAGCAGCCGAAAGCCCCTTTATTATCAACAAGTTTAAATCAAGAGCAATATGATCTGTATTAATAACTGAGAATTCGTCATTCAAGTACAGTCTGAAGACTCTTTTACAAATCTTTGTTCTCGAATCACTTTTTACTTTCCGATTGCCGCGCAGAATGAACAAAGTCAACAACAATCCAGGTGTAGGTATGCTGTTATGGGATCATCCACAAAAGAAATAGCTTATCTGGATACGATTGTTAAATTCTGTGCTTTCGCAACCGTCAGCTTATCGAACAAATAACTGCTGCACCTAAATACACAACGTCGTACAATATGTGTAATATACATAGAAAAAAAAAAACAATATATTATTTTATTACCCATATCACTCGGTTCGTGAGACAATGTAACTCTGCGTATATGAAAAGTTAATTAGGACACGATATTATTTTCGTGTTTATGTGTTGACATCATTTTTTTTTCGCAATTACTCATACATCATCTTTCATGTACATATTTTTTACGAAAAATAGATGACCAACATTTTTCATTGCATCAAAATACAATTTTGATGAGGACTGAATTCAATATGATATGCATATTACGTATGACTGGTTCAAAATACCAAACAAAACTCTACATAGTAAATTACGAATGATTGACAACTGACTACAAGTCACGTCGTTAAGTTTCCTATTTTCGCATCAAATTATAATATTCCAATCGAGATTCACGTATGCATATATACATACAAATGCATAATTACACGTTTCGGGAAACCCCGTAATGGAGTGAAATTAGTTTTCCAAACGTAATTCTTGCATACCATCAGTTTATGGATATTGACTACTAATTAAAAATTGGGAGTTCACCCCCGCGGGGAGTCTCACGGAATTCCAATAATACAATGAACTGTTTTCGATAGGTCAGTACAATTAACTCACACATTTACAATTGATCTGTAATATGCAAGGTCATTGTCAGATTTTCCGCTACAAGCTCGAAAGTTGGCTAAAACGTTCAAAGTGAGGCCTGAAAATTTTTTCTGGTCACCATGCTTAGTTTATTATTATTTACAGATAAGTATTCATAGCCCCAAAAAGTTTTTTTGACTTTGTGAATATGAAGCGGAAAACAACCGGTTGTCCCTCTTCTATGTGCAATAAAACCTCAATGTCTTCTTCTCCTCAAGAAATTTGTAATTTTTTCGCAGATAACTTTCAAGAGGTTTTTAGCTCTGTCAGTACTCCATCACTCGGTCACCTCCCTAGAGTATCTAGAACAATGTTCGCTGAGGCTATAACTATTTCCAGGGATGATATTTTTAAAGCTATCTTGGAGCTTGATAGTAACAAAGGCCCTGGACCCGATCTTCTTCCTCCGACTTTTCTTATTAAATGTGTCGCACAGTTAATCTCTCCTCTTCACATCGTATTCAATAGATCACTTTATTCTGGGCACTTTCCATCGTATTGGAAAACCTCCTACGTTACATCAATATTCAATTCAAAATTATAGATTATAAGATCAATTCAAAATTATAGAGGTATCGCCATTTTATCAACTATTCCTAAACTGTTTGAAAAAATCATATGTGATAAGCTATCCTCCCTGGTCGATGCTTGGCTTAACGAACAGCAGCATGGTTTTAGGAAAGGTCGTTCTACCACTACCAACCTAATGGTGCTGGTTTCCTATGTTCTTTGCGAAATGGAGAAAAGTGGTCAAATTGACGCAGTCTACACTGACGTCAGCAAAGCGTTTGATCGTGTTAGCCACTCCATTTTGATTTCCAAGCTGCAGCAGTTCGGAATTGCAGGATCTTGACTGAGATGGCTTAGCTCTTACCTCCAGAACCGCTCACAATATGTGAAATTCCAAGGGCTTATCTCTAAAAAAAATGCATGTCAACTCTGGAGTACCTCAAGGTAGCCACCTTGGCCCTTTGCTATTTAACATTTTTATATTAGACCTGTCGGAGGTTTTATCTGATGTACTCTATGCGGACGATCTGAAAATTTTTCATACCATAAAGTCGTCATCTGATGCCAACTTTTTTCAACTTAAACTAAATTCCCTGGATTATTGGTGCTGCGTAAACAACCTACCTCTCAATATCGCAAAATGTCATGTGATTAGCTTCTCTCGAAAAAGTACGCTCGTACATCATACTTATCTTTTAAGCAATACGACACTCAGTAGGGTTAACAATAGGTCTGTTCGCGTACTACGATTAATTGCAATTAATTGCAATGAAGCCGTTTTTGTACTCCGTTTTACTGAATACTGAAAATTTCCCCTCTTTCAGTAAAATTCAGTAGGATCTGAGCTACTGAAAAATACTGAAAACTGTCAAACGGTTTTTGGCGTAATGTTATTATGAAAGTCGATTATTTTTGTGGCGATAGTTTATCGCCGCTTAGGATGACTTTATAATAAGTTTTGTTCTCCCAAAAACCGACAACTGACCCCTTTGTTTGTCAATTTTCAGGAAATGCAATGAGAGCGTTTTCGTACTTTTCCTGAATTTCCCCCACCACATGATTCAGGAAAATTCAGTGACTGAAAGTACGCGAACAGACCTAATATATTAGACCTCGGTGTGGTGCTGGATGAAAAGCTCCGCTTTAATTTGCATTACGATAAAACAATCTCTCAAGCAAGTAAACGACTAGGCTTCATTAAGCGGCGAGCCAGGAAGTTTCAGAACCTTTAGGTTACAAAATCGCTATACACCGAGCTCGTTCGCTGTGTTCAAAAGCAATTCTTGCTATTCGCTCTTAGAGGTCTTTACCATCCTTGTGATTTTAGCAATTTACCGCCATATGAATCTCGTCTTAGACTTCTAAATTTGTCACCACTTGCATCCAGAAGATTAATGTTATCTGCCTGCTTCAGTTTCGATGTCATTAGAGACACTGTTAATGTCGACTTCATTCAGGAAAGATTTGTGCTTAACCAGCCCGTAAGAGTCACTAGATCCCGACAAATACTAGTTGAATATAGGCATAGCACCACATATGCTGATAATGAGCCAATAAATAGATGCTGCAAGATATTCAACAGCATGAGCCAACACTATTCCCCCACAATTTCGAAAGCGTCCTTTAAAAACAGAGTTACCAAGGCTCCCTTACCCTACCCTCTCTAGTCTATCGGCCTAGTACCCTTTTCATGACTAACAAAATATTTAATTTAATTTCCTTTTTGTATTTAATAATTTTGTGCCCTACATGTAATATTGCTGTCATATTTTTTAATAGAATGTTAATTTATTTATTTGCATTGCTTTCAGTGTATTTTTTCCTATAAATAATCTGTTTTGTTTAGTTTTGTTATTTTGAATTATAATGTCAATTTATATTTTTATTTTTATCTTATTTATAAGTAATTGCATACCTTGTTTGGTGAAATAAATAAATAAATAAAAGCTCCTGAAGCCGCCCTCTCTACCTCAAATCCAGAACCAAAATTACAGAAGAGCTCTCCATCAAAACGCGAATGAGGTTCACTGTGAACGAAGAAGCTAGGAACGTCTACCAATGGTACAGGAAAGGCCTATGGCCTGAGAAAAGCCTATGGCCGAAAAAGACAAGGGATACAGAGAAGGCAATAAAACAATTTCAACTCAGTAAAAGGCAGCCAAACATAGCTTAGAGCAGAGCCTTACAAGGTGTTAAATGGCGCTTATGCCGAACCAACGGACCAACGGCTGAAGTGGTAGGAAGGAGCCTACCTATAGGCCACGGTTTTCATCCTATGTTTCTGGTCGTTCTTGTGCTATATCTGTGCAATCCTCCACCTCTTCCCCTTTCTGTCCGCTTTCCGGTGTTTCTCAGGGCTCCATTCTCGGTCCATTATTATTCCTAGTCTTTATAAATGATCTTCCTTCGTTTATTTGTTCTCCTCGCCTTTTGTTTGCTGACGAATTCAAGATTTTCAAAGTAATTAAATCTCTGTACTCTGTGCGATTGGTGCTCTAAAAATTCACTTACTTTGAACCTATCCAAATGTCATCAAATGTCCTATACGTATAAAATGTCACCCTTAATATATTCCTATATTCTGTGCGGATCTTCCATTACGGCTGTTGATAATTTTAAGGATCTTGCTGTTTATTTTGATCCAAAGATTAAATTTGACCTGTACATTGCCTATATAATCGCCAAGGCCTCTCGTCTGTCCGGTTTCATTCTTAGATGCTCTACTTCTTTTACTAGCATCGCTATCTCTTTCTATCTGTTTTTGCGAAAATGACTGCGAAATGAGTGGCTAAAGTTGAAATAAAGTCGAATACGAGGTCAAGACTAGGTGTTTGAGCACGCTCCTAGTTTTTGGCGGGTTAAGGACCGTAGATTAGTAGGACCATAGTTTTGAAGGGCTGGAGTTAAGAAGTACTGGAGTTAAGAAGTACTGGAGTATTGGATAACTGAATACACATTAGATGTAAATTCTGTTGTATTTGAAATTGCAAGAGACCAAGTATGTCATGGTAGGCTCAGATACTGATGAAGATGGCGAAGCGAATGGAAGAAATGTCTGGGGTGATGTGGCAAGCGAAGGCAAATCCCCACACATAGCCCTAGGCACTACTGTGAAAAGGTGTCCCTGCGTACATTCGTATGAATAAATTCGTATCATTATCGAAACGAACTTATAAAATTTTTAAACACACGTCGTAGAAGTAAAGGATTTCTAGAAAGAAAAACTCAAATGCCTTCATCGAGCGAGTATGTACGCAAGAAACAGCTTCGTGCCTCATACTGAATGATGAGCTTCATCCGAAAGATGAAGTTAGACAGTTCACGAAACGAACTGATCCGACAAGTGACGGCACCACGGGGGCAGGATTAGCCCGTACTTCTATGCCTGGGAGTACTTCCTATTGTTGGGAATGGTCCCTTTTACGGGAGCTACGTGGTCGCTGAATGGTTTATAAGCTATCCAGTATGGATTCGTTATCTGTACTGACCACAGATCGTTTCCGGACCTGGCGCATGCTTAGGAATTTGTGGAGAAGGCGCACACTCCGCCTAGACCCGGGTCAAAGGGCTATAAATGGATAATGATAGGTGCGCATTCTACCCTTAATGGATTTTGATTTCACGGATCAAATTACAAATGGTGGTATTGACACTTTATCAATACGATGCTGATTATGCAAATACATAATCACTATAATAATGTTGGATCGTGTGATAGAGCCCCCGTGGCAGGAGATGACGTGAAAATATTTCGATAACTGTACAAGACCATGGTCCTGCCAGTACTCACGTATGGATCCGAGACTTGGGTGATCAGCAAAAGGCACTCTGACCTCCTAGCCGTGTTCGAGATGAAAGTCTCGCGGAGAATCGTTGGCTCCATACGTGAGGAAGGACGGTTCCGGAGACGCCACAATGACGTTATCTACCTAGAAGCAGATATAGTTACGAAGATAAACCTCGGTAGACTCCGTTGGGCAGGCACCTTGCTCGAATGAGCGACGAGGATCCTCCTCGGAAAATCCTTTGCGTCAGAAGATAGCGTGGGAGACCTTGCTTGCGCTGGAAGGATGGCGTTGACCAGACGCTCGGAGTTTAGGGGTACCAAATTGGACGACATCTTTCAAATTTAAACATTGTTTACTTATTTTCATCGCAAAACCAAAATCATGTGGGGGTCATACAATCTTTCAGCGGCTATAAACACGGACTAACTACAAACGACTGGCCATTAATACTGGCTACTGTCTTGTAGCAGCAAATGCAATGAAAATAGAACGCCTAACCAGCGACACCGGTAAGAAGTGTCGAGAGCCAGGAGTCTCAGAAACAATCCAGCATCTCCTGTGCTATTGCCCGGCACTGGGGGAAAACCAGACAGAGTTGCTTCGGTGAATCCTGGCTGGTAGATTTCTCGTATATGGTGGAGCAGCGGCTGAAGGACATCATTCAGTTCGCAAAAAAGTTCGGGGACTTCGACGGCCGCTTGGACTATTATATAGAAGGCCGGTCGCGACTTACAATCTGACAGGTACTAATGTACTTTTATTGGTCGATTTGGTCGAGAAATATTCGTCGACTGGTCGAGAAAAGGTACATTAAGCACGCCAACTTGATACGTTGATTGCTTTTGTGACCAGCCTTCTATATCACGGCCAGGACTGAACTGTCTTTCTCCTGGTCCACTTGTCTGGTATTTCTATGGGCCAAATAGGTCTTTGTGTAGCCTTGTGCCAGTCAGTTTAAACTAACCGAACCTAGTCAAAGCCACGGGAGTGGTTTAAAAAGAAAGGTCTAAAAATAATCATAAGAACTTGGAAAAAATCCGAGTGGTCTATAAAAAAAATCCTGGTACCCATAGGTCTAGAAAAAATCCTGGGAGCGTATAACCAAATCCTGGGAGTTCAGAGAAAATCGTAGGGGCTCAGAAGAAAATTCTCATAGTCTAAGACAAAAATCGTGGGAATCCTTAAACGAATCATGAGAGCTTAAAAGAAATCATGAGTTTTTTTTTAAAAAAATCATCAGAGCGTAGGGAACACCTTAGAACCGTAAGAAAAAATATGGGGACGTTGGAAAAAAATCATTAGAGTGTAGAGAAAATATGCAGTAAAATCCTTGGACTCTCTCTAGAAGGCGTGTAGATACAATCCGGGAACGGCTAGCGAAATTCGTGGAGGTCCCAAAAAGACTAAATCAGGATGGTCTAGAAAAAATAATGAAAATCTAAGAACAAATAATAGGAGCAACGAAAAAATTCTGTGACCTTAAAATCGGGGCGCAGCAAAATCATGGAAATTAGATAAAATTGTAGGAATCCAAAATAAAATCGAAGAAGTTTAGAAAAAAATCAGAAAATTACAGAAAAAAATCAGGGGAGCGTAGGAGAAATCCCGAGACTGTAGCAAACAATCATGGGAACGTGGAGAGAATCATGTTAGTGTAGAGAAAATGTGGGGGTCCAAAATAAAATCTTAAACAGTTCAGATAAAGCAAATCATGTCGTATTTGTCATTTTAATACTGAGAATGGCTGCCGTCAAACGATTGTTTAGTGAAAATAAGCATATTACGTTTATTTCTCCTAAATTTTAAAACTTTTGCAGGTTCCTATTGCTTCCAATGCAGTAATCGAAACCAAATAAAATTCAATGGATATTTTAAGGGTATGATAATCAGAAATTGAAAAATCTGCAAGAAAAACGCATTGTGGTTTCGTTTGTTGAAGGCAATGCTTAGACCTTTCGCGTCAGCCTGTTTTCCATTATATTTGTTGACTACGCTAATGTATAAAACTGGACAGCTAGTTAATAAACGCGATAAAGTTAACTATACTTACTTGAAAATCCTAGACATGAAAAATTCAATAGATCACGAGCTATCTTTGTTAAAGTTTTGATTAATAAACACAAAATTATTGAGGAAAATTAAGAGGAAAGTGGTTGAACCCAAACTCTTGAAAAACATAAGCTCAAAGTTTTTGAAATGCGGCAAAATCACTGTTATTTTTTTTTTTAAATTAATATAACTTCAAAATGCATTAATAGTAGCAATTCAAAGTGCAGAGTTTTAAGAGATAATTTCCAAGCAAATTAAAAACAATAGTAATGATGTAAAAATTTCAAACTAGTATGCAAACTGATAAAAGTATAGCGGTGAATCGTACAAAGCACACAGCACACTGTTACAGTGCCGCGCCGTACTTCAAGTACAATGTGCGCTGCAGTCGAAAGAAAATATAGTACGCAGGATGTAGTCGTTCGCAGAGTGTACTATTCTTTTTCTCGTATTACCGCACACTTTTACGGTACTGCAAAAGTGTGCTGTGTACGATTTTGTTCGTCTCTACGGCAAAATCAAACACCGGAAAATCAAAAGCTCAACAAGAAGATTTTCGGTTCTTTTCAAAGATGCTTATGATTGTGAAGTGCTCGTCTTCAAGCTAGAATAAATTAATAATGAATGAGTAGTAGTAGTAGTGATTAGAGTTGATGGTGGGGTTTAAAAGATTATTTCCAAGAAACTTAAAAAATAATAGCAATGATTACAACTGTTAGTCTTGTTATATCATGTGCAAGTTTTAAAGTGTAAAAATTAGAAAAACTTTTCAAAACGACCAAACACAAAGTATAATTTTAAAGTCCATAAAAAATTAGTCCATTATGACAGCCATATTGTCTGCATTTAAAATCAGTAGTATATGAAACAAGTATTTATTTAAAAAAAATGTTTATTATTGTATTTATTGATCAGCTACAAATTGAAAATTAAGTTAGACTAATATTTGTTGTAAACGAAATCCAGAGCTGTATTTCTGTTTGGTGTTCACTGAACCGCACCGCATTGGCCTCCATTCCCACAGAATATACTTCCAGCTGGTACGATCGATCTTCCGTTATTTGCGCTCCAATTAAAATACTGCATGAATCTATAACGAGCTGCATTGACTTAAATAAAAAACTAAATAAAATTTAGCTATTATGTTGTGCCTTTTTGTGTCTGGTTCTCTGAAAATAAAGACTTAACAATATCCTTTAGGTTTTGCTTGAATCGTTAACACAATTCTGGCTCGCCACTTAAGTTTTACTGGTTTAGTCTGCGCTACTCATCTAGTGTATGTTAGTTGTCTAGTCTAGTCGGTGCTAGTCGTCTAGTCTACGCTAGTTGCCTAGTCGGTGCTAGTCATCTAGTCTACGATAGTCGCTTAGTTTCGGTAGTCTGCGCTAGTCCGCTAGCTTGTGCTAGCCATCTAGTCTTTGCTCGTCTAGTTTGTTGCTTACTTTTTTTTTATTTACGATGATCGTAACAATCATAATTTACCAATCACAAAAAAAATTGAATTATGAAATGTGGTCTTTACCAATTTCAAACCCCTACAGCATCGATAGGGCTGTAGGGGGGTATCTGTAGTTTTTACATTAGACCTGCCTAAGATCTAAGCATGATCAATTCTTGCTTCGATTCCAGTAAAGTGATAAACTCATACGTGTCATATGAACGTTTGATAAATATTCATCATAGATTGTATCGATTTCTCAAGCATTTGCGAACTAACTCTTAGAATCAGTGACGTGCACACTTTGGACAAAGGGGGCAAATCTTAACTTTATTGCATACCTACATCTGAAAAATTTACCGTACTGCATTTTACTCGTTATTACGTTTTTACCAAAAACCTTCAAAATGCGTTGTTGAAAATTATGAAAAGCGTGCATCGGATTCGGATGAATTGCCCCCCTCTGATTTCAAAGTAATGTGCACGTCTCTGCATAGAGAATGAAAAAGATTTTCGCATCAAAATCTCGACTAAATGTTTTCCATTCAAATAAATCCGATGGAAATTTATTTGGAAAAATTTTTCAAATGTCATCTTGTTAAGAACGAGTTACGAAATGAAAAATATTGAGGGGGTGGGCAGTAGTAAATACAACGAAAAGCAAAACATTGAAAATTAAACTAACATAGGTGTATAATTTCACTAAATATATATTTTAAAATAACTTTTTATTCTGTACAACTTTGAATTTCTTTGCTCTGTGGCGGGGAAAAAAACAAACTGAAGAATAGAACGAGAGAGAATAAGTGAGAGAGTAATAGTCGAAATGAGTAGACGTGTAAAATTATTATGACCTTTGAAACACAAATCGTTTTTATTGTCTACACGACAATTGTATGTTTTTTTTTCTGTTTGTTTTGTTTGTTTACGCTTGAATTAGTTGTTATTTTTCATAGAGTTGATGCCGTTGCAATTTCCGTATTCCGTTTCGAATTTTCTCAGCCATAAATTGTGAAATGGGAAAATTCTTCTCATTTTTTTTTGTTTCTCATTTATCTAAGCATAATATTCAATTAATTTAACGATTAAATATTAAGGCGTCTTATAGCATACCAATTGAAATAAATTACTAATTCATCCCTTTCGATTTTTTTTAAAGATTCATACAGGTAGAAACGTCCGATTAAAATTACGAAAAATTAAATCGAAACAAATCTTGGAGATGAGCAACAATGAAAATCGAATCGATTGCAAATATTATAGTCGAATGATTGTAAGAGAATGTGCAGAGCACGGATGTATTTTAGTGTGTTTGTGTTGGGTGTGTGTGTGTGGGAGTGTGTGTGTGTGTGTTAACGATCAGGGAAGCAAATTAATAGTATTTCTTTTCATTTGTTTCAGATAATAAAACCACTATAAGTACATTATTAACACTTTTCATTTCTTTTTCAATTTTTTTCTCTTTAATTTATGTAAATTTCACTACATTTCAATTCTTGTTTCCTTTCTTCTTCATCTTCATCATAATTTTTTTTCATGGTTTGATTGCTTATCGAAATGTGTTTTTTTTTTTTTTGTTTAAGTATCTGGCGATATTCAATGATGTCTTCAAACGCTTTAATATTTCTTAATCTCTTGTTTTTGCTTTTTCATTTTGTTTTGTTTGTCTAAAATTTAAAATACTAGGTTGTTCGTTCTTCGACACGACTTTCGAGATAGAGAGAAAAAATTTAATGTAAACGAAAGAAGAAAAATTAACAAAAGAAAAATAAATTAAAATTATAGACGAAAACAAAATTAAATAAATTATAATAGTTCAAACACAAATCAAATTCATAATAAGCATTATAATATGTTGTGTTATATAATTGCTAAAGTGTGTACGGTACATGTGCCTGAAACAATTTGCATGGAATAGGAATTACTTTTTTGTTTTGTGTTTTGCTTCATGCTTTTCTTCAACTTATTCTTCGTTAAATCGGTTGTTGTTGTTGTTGTCGTTATTGTTGTAGTTTTTCATGTTGTTTGATGATTTATTTTAGTATTTGGTTGTTGTTGCATATCATTTCCTTACAATTTGAAATAATTCTCCTCAATTGTATATGTTACTTACTTTGCTGTTTTTTTAGTTTTTACTTCATTTAATATAAATATATAATATAAATTCAATATTCATTTATATATACACATATATAAATAATATTTTAATTTTTTTTCCCGTAATTTTAGTTACATTTGAATGTTGTTGTTCTTGTTCTTGTATTTTTTTTTTCTCAATTATTTTTATCTAAATTTTATATTCTTTCTACGTTTGTTTTCTTTTTTTGTTTAACAAAATTTAAGATATTTTTACTTCGTATTTTATATAATAACAATAATTAATAGAGAGCTAACTAGTTATTTTTTATATAAAAATTCAATAATCTGTTTGACGAAGTTTTGTTTTTTTTTTGTGTTTAATTTTTAATTCTTTATGTCACAATAATTCATTTTTTAAAATTTATTTTCTTTTATGTATATATTTATTTTAATTTATTTAATTTCTCAAATTTATTTTCATTTTAGTGAAAAAAAAACAAAAATCATATATAAAAAATGTTGTTTTTTTTAGAACGAAAAAGTGCAGTTTTTTTTTTATAATCAAGCACTAACAACGACATAAATTTAAATATAAGTCAATATGTTTATTTTAAAGATTTTTTTTTTGTTTGCTTTTTTGTTCATCTCATCTTTCTAGTTCAACTCATTTCGTTTATTTTTCTTACTAGTCATTAGTTTTTTCGCTTAAATTTTTTTTTCTGCGCTATAATTTATATATGTGTATAGTTATTAATATGTTTTTTTTTTCAAATTTGTTATTCATTTATTAATAGTTCTGTTTTTCTTACTTTCTCTTTTTGTTTTCTTTTAGATTTTAAATTATCCCTCGCTAACATGTAGATAAATAGCTCAAAACCAAACAATCGCTTCTAGTATATATATACACATACATATATATATACGAATATTTTATATACAGTGTATATATAGACGTATGTTTGAATAATAGGAAAAATTACAAAGAGAGAAAGAGATAGATGGAGAGAGAGAGAGCGGATGTATAAAATATATTCGTAGTTTATAAAGAGGAGAAAGTCGATTCAAAAATGTTTTGTTTTTTTTTATATATAATGGACAAAATTTGGAAACATCCAACATGAATTACTAAGATAACAGAAAAAAAAGTAAATAGTTAAAACTTACAGTTGTTAAGGACGAACAAAGGTGAAAAACGTAAAAGAAACAATTAAATTCTCTAAGTATTACAAATTAAAATTATAAACTAAATTTACAATGTTTTATAATCTGTTTTTTGTTTTTTTTTTAAATATATTTTGTTTGTTTGTTGTTTAAGTACGCTAAAATTAATTCATAAAAACAACAGCGCATAACCTTATTTTTTTTTTCTTGTGTGTGTTCTAGTATCATCCCCGGGAATAGATTTTTAATTCTTTATTTTTATTCCTCAGATTTTCTGATTTGTGTTTTTTTTTCTTCGTTTTTTTTTCTAGGTTACAGAGATTGAAACACAAAATTATGTGTTTAATGTATTTTTAGTTTTTCCTATTTATTTTATATTTTGCATTCTATGCATGTTATTTTCTGACCCCTTCGTTCAATCTGTTTTTTTTTCTTCGTTTGTTTGTTCTGTTTTAGATTGTTAATATTTTCTGAATTTTCACGGTTGTTTTTTTTTTTGGTTAATAGTATATGATTTTCGTTATTCAATGCCTCTTGGATGTTTTTTAAATTCTCTTCTCAATAAACTTTACTTGTTAAAAAGCTACTTTATGCAATTTTTCGTTCGTTTTTTTTTTTAACTTTAGTTTAATTTTTTGTTTCTGTATGAGTGTGTATCCAGCTTTTGTTGTTGTTGTAATTGTTTTTACATTTGAATGAAAATAAGCACTTGACATACTTCTTAGTCGAATTTTCAAATATTCGTTTTTTTTCTTCAATTTTCGTATGTTTTCGAAATTGAGTTTGAATTTTATGTGTGTGTGTGTGTGTGTGTTATGCGCTTGAACGATTTTTTTTTTATAACGAAGGTACATAGCTATGCTTTTTTTCATCATCATCATCATCTTCTTCTATTTCTTCAGTGCTGTTGTCTTCGTCATTTAATTTAATTTGTTTCAATCAACTTTCATTCGAAAATCAAATAGCTTTAACAATTTTATCATTTAATTTTTGTTTTTTTTTTTTTTGTTACATTTAGCCTATTATCATCATTTATAGTTTTTGCTCAAACAATTTTTTTGTTGTTGTATTATTTTAATCTTTTATATTTTATTCAATTTCAGTAATAACATTGACTGAATCATCGTTAGAAGAGACAGAGAGATGAAGGAAGAAATAGACTAAAATGAGATCGATATATATTAGGTATGTGTTTTCTTTTTAACTTCATCCACGTGGACAGTTGTTGTTTATTGTTGCTGTTCATCTGCCTTTGACGGTGCACAGGATTGCGAGTTTCGGTCTTTCTTTTAACATAACTTCCGCGACCACCACTAGAGTGGCTGCAAATTCTGATCATGGATGGAGTGCGAATCCATGACATTGTCCTCAAATTATTTTATCACTGACCTTATATCGATCTCTTGCACAATAGGGCCTATTTTGTTTTTGTTTTTTTTTTTTGAATTTATTAAACTTATTTAAAGCATTTCTATATTGTTGTTTTTAAGTTGTTGTTGTTGTTGTTGTTTTTCTTGCTGCTGCTGCTACTTAGACTGCAGTTTCCGTATGACTGTGCGATGACAATCGTTCGACATCGATTTCTGGTATTGTTAACTCGTCCGGAATATTATCGGCATACTCGATGGATGACGTTTGTGACAGACGTTTATTGAAAGATGTTTGCTTGCGCAGCACTTCCGCTAAAGATGTGTTTGTATGTTCACCGTAGCGAGCATCGAGACCTTGACGGAACGCGTTTACAACTCGAATCTAGAATGTTTTTTTGTTTTTTTGTTTTTTTTTTTTGATGGTATACAGGTGGTGGTTGGAGTTTTTTTAATATGAATATGTTAACGGATGCATGGATAGATGGACAAAAGAAAATAATAATTGTCGACATAGAGTCGGTGATTTCAAAAATATATAAAATAAAAATTATCATTAATCGATGAAATTAGCATTGATGAGCAGTTACACCGAAACAAAAAACAATAAATTAAAATCAAATTCAAATAATGAAATAAAAAAACAAAAACCATAACAGAGTATCGTTTCATAAAATGTGATAAAAGGAATATTTCGTAAGATAGGAATAGGAAATTGTGGGGATAATAGGAAAGAAGAATCCGAAAATCCGTATTTCATTGTATGTAGAGTAGTATTCCATGATTTTTTGTAAATAGGAAGAAATTGGAGAGAAAGAGAAAAAATGGAAAAATTCCTTATTAATATTTTTGAACCAACTCGTACAAAATTGGCATTTGCAATAATTCGAAAAATAGAATGTTCGAAAACCAATATATGTACACTTATATATCGGAACAAAATCATATCACAAAAGAAAACCGAAATTGACAACAAAAACTTTTGAAAATAATAAACACGACCATGTTAAAGCTAATATTATCTTTAAATATGAACCCATCGAATTCAAACAACTGGAACAAAATTACAAAGCACCACAAAGCTATGGGTATTTGGAGCTAATAACAACAACAATATATAGCTGGTGCATTCACGAAGCATAAGCAAGAGTATAGCGCGCAAGCACACACGAACAATCAAAGAAACAAAATTAACTTTACTTAAAAAATTTGTGAATATACCAAGTGATTGACGACATTCGATCCACAAAAGCAATTACTTTTTTTTCATTAACTTTATTCTTTACTATCATAAATATATAACACACCACATGCAACAATCAAAATTTCGTGATGCAATCAAAACTTGATTGATTTTGCACCCACAAAAAATTGAATTTTGCATTTTTATTTTCCATCATGACAATATAATTTTCAAGAAAAGAAACAAGAATACAAAATAACTGTTTTTATTTACATCTCAAAATAAGCTTGTAGATCAGTCAAGATAATCTCTTTGGATATGCAGAATGGTTTCACATGCAGATAGAGATGGTGCTTGTATAATAATAATAATAGTAATAATAACAATTTGTTGTCCCCGCAAAGTGGGAGCATATAGAGAGTAATTTTGAGTCATTTACAATAACAACCGAACGATAGAAAAAAAAAGAAGAAGGGAAACAGAACCGAACAAAGAAATATGTATCAAATGCAGTTGTTGGTCGTTCGTAAGCAGCTGGATCTTATACTTTATTCTCTATCAATGCAAAACAAATAATGTTACCTCTTCAATAAATTGATTCTCCATTTTAATGGAGAGAGGGAGAGAAAAAAACACGCAAAACCCGAGAATATTATTGTCTATACAACTTTATTGGCATAAAGAATTCAAACTATTTAAGTAAAAACTTTATTTCAGAGGTCGTTCAACAGAAGTAAAACAAAAAAAACTATCCATTGATTGTCCTATTGTTCGAATAATGAGAGGAAACACAAAAATTCAACAAATTTACTTTTGACTTGTCAAAAACTGTTTTATTTTATTGTTGTTATCAAATAGGATCAAAAGGAAAACGAGCCGATTCATTTAATCACATCGTTTAAAAAAAATCCAAAATCATATAAAGCTTCCATTATTCGGATGCATCATTTCAACGAAAATCAAATTTCAATGAAAAATTTTCATAGAAATTTAATTTCATGAATCTTTCGTAATGAAACTATGCCGAAAAGATAAAACGTAAAAGACAAAGTATAATCGAAATAAAAACCGTTTATTATACTTTAGAATTTTATTTGCATTAAATGCTAGAGCATTGAGTTGACGAAAACTGTTGAAAACTAATGAATATTGTCAAATAAAATATGGCGCCCAGTGTGGGTTTCATAGATATTTGAATATGGATTTCTTATACAAAACTGTTTCGGATGGTACTAAGAGGATTCATGATGATACATATATCCGTGAAATGTGAAATGAAAACGAATTTGTTGTGGGCCAACTTTTTAATTTGGAAACGATATCTGTGCAAAAATAATTCATGAAAAAAATATTCGAATGGTAAAATCACCAAACCAAGCTAGAACCCGATTTTTGTATGGTACAAAATGATTTTGTCTATTCGATGAAAATCTATGAAATAACTGGTTTTCGCTGTTGTCGACATACATTTATTCTATGGTTCAGCTTTCGAGAAAGGAAATATGTAAACTCAGGTGAGTAAGTGTTTTTTTTTTTGAATTTATGTAAATGAAAGCGATAGCGATGATTTTGCGAAATGGAAATGTTTAAAGCGAATTTCAAGAGATCATGATTATTTTTGCAGATTTCACATTTTCCCCTTTTTATTCCCCTTTACACTCAAGAATAGCTGGGAAATGTGCTGAAATAAAATATATCAACATTTTCATGGTAAGCTCATGTGTTAGAATGTCTAGTACGAAAACTGGCATGAATCGCGAGTAGTTTTCGATTCTTTCAAATGAATACTGGATAGTCATGGTGTGAAAGTGAACGAACCAAAACAAAAAAAAAAATTTCAGCTGCAAGGATGCAAAAGATTTGAACCTGATCAACCAATTAATTCAGAGAAAAGCTAAATTACTGAATCCAATTGATTGTTTTAAATTTAGGGAAAAAAAATGTATAAAACCAAAGCAAAGTTATCCCGCTATAATCGTTTTGGGAGGGGATCGCGGGAAGTGTTGATGGGGGAGGCATTCTAGAGACTTAATTTTCATAATCACATTTTTTATGAGTGTGATATGATTTCACGCCCTCATCACTTTGTTCCTGAATTGATTTAGGAACTAGAGTTTAATTCAAAGCTCGATGTACGATCTATCTCTCGTTGGTTTCTGAACTCGAACCAGGGACCACAAACACCGACAACCAGTCCTGGACATATCCACGAGACTGAACGATCCTAAAAAAAATAGATTAAAGATTTTGCCGAAACTGTTTTTTTAAGTTCTTTGGCAGAATAGTCTCATAACTAGTAACTTGTGAGAGTCGATTTTTAAGTGAGGCACTAAGGTTCTAGGTTTTAGAAGGCTTTCTTCTTAACGAGAAAGTGTTGATAGATATGGAAAACATAGAGCTGCTTATATTGAGGCAGAGCTTCTCTCAAGTCATTTAATTGACAGCATTCGGTAATTCAGACTCTAGAGAAATGGTACGTTCGTTCAAAAAAAAAAAAAAAACAGTACACATTCCACAAAACTATTACACATCCTAGGCATGCACTGGTCTTTAAAAGGGGGGGAGCGGGGTTAGTGTTTAGCACTGAAATTTCAGCACAAATTTTCCTTAATTATTAGTGTGGTACAGTAAAGATACGGTCAAGGCGTAGTACGATGTAAAAAGGCAATCAAAAAAATTTCAAGAGTAGGGATGTAATAAGCGGAGTCTGTGCACACCACTGAGACAGATACTGAAATAGTTAAACCATTTGATGAGCTGTGTATTCGTTCTCGTAATAGAAAATAAAGCGAATTAGAGGCATACCTGAGACACAATTGTAATAAACTTCCGACACATATACATAGAAGCTTGTGTAACGTAGTGGGTAGAGTACTGGCTTCTAGTTTGTGGGATCCCTTATTCGAGTCCAGGTTCGGACGAGAGATCGTGTACTGAGCTTTCAGTTCACCTAGTTCTGAATAGGTACCTGAACTAAATCAGAGATAAAGTGATTTGTGACACTAATCACACCATCACCCTCGTATTTACATTGATTGTAAATTTGTGAATGAAGTTCTCTGGCAACTTCAACCTCTAGACTCAACAAGGTTCGTTGCGAAATTACTTGATTTTTCAAAAATTTACCAACAAAACGCGCATGACGTTCATGAGCCTACGGAAGAGACTGTAGCTGAAACATATTTACAAGCAAGTTAGTAGATTCTAACCAATACTTTAATACAGAAGTAGGTCAGAAGCTGGTATTCTAGGAAGCATGTAGACAATAA
The DNA here is from genome assembly GCA_947369275.1 of Nemotelus nigrinus. Classification (NCBI taxonomy): domain Eukaryota; kingdom Metazoa; phylum Arthropoda; class Insecta; order Diptera; family Stratiomyidae; genus Nemotelus; species Nemotelus nigrinus. The sequence continues at coordinate 2,044,752 of OX376376.1, forward strand.
TTACAGAGAAGAGATTCGATAGATAGAATAAAAAAGCCAAGAAAATAAACCTGATCAGTGAAATAGAAAGAAAAAGAGAGTATTCTCGAGCGTTGAGAAAAAATGTACCAAAGGAACGAGCAAAACTAATTTGGTCGCAACCAAGATGTACAAAAAGCCATAAATTGGATGAAACCCCAAAAAAACCTCGCGAGCCGACGATTTATCAGCTAAGCTGATTAAATATGGAAAGTTCAAGTTGATATAATACTAGCAGACTGGCGGGAAAACATAATATGCCTCATACATAAGACATAGGCGATTTATTTACATAGACTTTAAGGTGGCCTATGACGGCATAACTAAAGTATAACTGAGAGAAGTCATAAGAGATTGTAGCATCTTCAATAAAATGAAATCATTGGATCAAGATTCAAACTAGCTGTACACGGACTCTTCATCCAGATCGAGCGGGCAGCACATTAACGTAGAAACAAAGAAGTGAATAGAGGCGGCATCGACAGGAAAATCACCTAGATTTGGTCAAACTAGCATGAATATGAAGTAGTGCAACTCTTTAGCTACTTTATGTCAATAGGCATAGCTAGCTGATAGCTATATGATAGAAAAAGATATACACGGATGGCTGCCGAGAACCAATAAAGCGCACTGCCCTCCAGCCTCAAAACTTAGCCAGTTGTTCAAAACTACTGCTGTACAAGGCCATGGATGTATGGAAGGATGTTAAGTTCACGAGCATCACTAGTTATTAGGGTGATTAGAGCTTATACAACAACCTAGCTGGTACAAGGAGGGTGTAAGAGTGGTTCTCTAAGACAGTAGACCTAACACTCGACAGGGGAACCAGACGGGAACGGCATGCTTTCAGGACGATGTCGAAGCAGAGTTGCAAATGGGCTTGACCTTCATACCGTTCTGACAGTTATAACAATATTTCGTCACCTCTAATAATACTTCAATGCAGGTCTTTTTTTTTGTAGAAGATCATGATCAGTACACTAATATGGATCCGATACTTTTTTGTTGAACGAAATCTACTCTGACCTTTAAACGGGCGTTCGAGAGGAAAGTCTTGCAGACCTGTATGTGAGGAAGGGCAATTTCGTAAACGGTTGTAAGACCGAAGAGCAGCCTGTTCGCAAATTTTACAGCAGACATTAGCGGAGGAGATCTTTCTTGCTTTCAAGGGATCCAAACGCTTAGAATTTAGAGATGCTTAACTGAATAACATCAACTCGCGATCGGGACTGAAGATATGACTTGTCGGGTGCGACAAAATAAAATTTATTTAGATTCTGGCAAAAAAACAAAGTCATATATTCAATTAAGAAAGAAAGTATATACTATCTTTCCTAAAGACAAAAAAAAAAAATATTTCCTATTTAACTCATCTCGAATTAAGGAGTGTAAAAAGTTGCCCACAACATTATATTTGATTCAAGGACTTGTGAACCGGTTGATTGTACATAGTAATTTTCTTTTAAAAAAAAATAAACAAAAGTCAAATGTGTGATGAAAAATGTTATATTGGTGAGACGAAGCCAAATTTGAAATGAAATATTGAAACGGTTTTTTTGTTTAAATATAAATTGATCGATAAACATTCACATAAATTTTATTGATGAAATTATTTTTAAGTATTTTCTGTTCGTTTTATTGATGTCATGTCATTTTTGAATGACCAACATAAAAATAAATATAAAACACAAAACAAATAAATAAAAGTGGTGTAAAATTGATTTGAATTTTCTGGCTTATGTTTATTGTTTTTTTTTTATTGATTTATTTTTTTGATAGGTATATTAAACAACGAGAAAATATTGAAACTTTCACGATAAACAGATATACATATACATTGATTCATATATAGATAATAATATTCATATATAATTCTATCTATAATAAAAAATTTGGTCAAGTGAAAAAATATAATTACGACATCTCATATATATATGTATATTACTTTGATAATAGATATTTTTATTGCAAAAAACATATAAAACAATTATAATCACTTTAATTTATTTATTTTCATTTTTTTTTCGAAGCAAATTAATAGCAATAATACGAAAACTTTTTTTTTGGAAATTATAAAAAAAAATCATCAGTGAAATAAAGCAGAAAACTGACAAACAACAAAAACCGAAAATGAACGAAAATAGCGACAATTCAATTTTATTTTGAAATATTTTTTTTTTTTTTCAAGAAAAACACAAAAAAGAAAATGCACTCATAGACAATTTATGTTCACTCACTCGATCCTGATTCTAATTGAAAATAAGCGGTTTTACATATCGAGGAAGAGAGAGACAGAGAAAAAATGGAAAAAATAACTTGAATTTCTTATTTATATTTGGTAATGAAATTTTGAATGTTTTTTTTTTAAGTTTTTTTGTAAAAATATCAGTTTATTGTTTGTCAATGTATTTAATAAGAAAAAATATAATTTTTATTTTGTTTTGTTGAGTTTTTGCATAAATTTTTTTCCAATGTTTTCTTAGTTTGATTTAATTTAATGCCAAAAAGAAAATGAATTTTATAAATAAAATTGATTTCGAACCATTATCTGTCAAACTGACAGTTGACAATTGTCAATGGGCAATTGACAACTATCAATGATCTGATAAAAATTTTTCGAAGAACGATTTTTTCATATTTTCTTATTGATTTCCGTTTGTGGCTTTTTCAAATAAAAGAAAAGGCAGATATTTGGATCATTTATTGTTTTCTTTTACTAAGAAAAGTATGAAAAAAGTGCAGAGGGGGATAATAAGAAAGAGAGATAATAAAGTCGTTGTCAATATTAAATTAGGAGAATATATCCTTTCCAAATTGAAATGATACATTAAAATACACGTAACAAATTTAAAAATAGTGGAAATAAAATTTTAAATCATTCGAAAAATATGAGAATGATGTGCTTAAATGTAAAATAAATACCATAAAACTGACAAGTACCGATTCGAACAACGATTTCCTTCCCGTATCATTTTTCCGAGAACAGAAATAAAAACACAACTAATGGCCTGTTGGCCCGAAACTTAAATAGAGGCAGGTTCTTTCGAAACCGAATGGATCGAATTTTTCAAACTTTGTAATAATAGAAAAAAAAACTATTTATTGTCTTTTTGAAGAATACTTGAAGCAACAAAACAACATTAACGTTTGATTTGTTTGTTTCTTTTTTTTTTTAGTGTGAAAATTTTGTTTATTTTGTTTCGTATTTAGATAGTTTGGTGATTGCCGAAGAGAACACGAGTCATCCTAATTGGATAGAGCTATTACGGAACGGTTTCGGTATTTAAAATAGGTGTTCGGAGAAAATGAATTAGATGTGTTTGCGCGCGTGTCATTCATGGATTATCATTTAAAGAAAAGCAAAAAAACTTTTTTGCATCAAAACAATTCATCCCATTTCTTTGCCGCGTAACCTTTGAATCGCTTTGTTCAAACTGACTGACTGACTGCTTCAATTCGTCGAGAGTACGCGTTGAATAAAGTCCGATTAGATTGTCCCGAGAATCTGTTTAGCCAATACAAATGTGATTTCGGTGCTTCCTTATCCAACAATCCAATCGAGGGCTCTATTTTGGGATCCCAAGCTTTTGGGAAATTTTGGGAAAGGACGTTTTAGAGTCTCGTCCAATTCTCGCCTCGAATAAAATAGCACAATAGGTACTTTTCTGTGTGCGTAAATTTAGTTACAACCAAAGGCGTGCACAGGACTTTGAAATAGAGGGAGCACAAACACCCAAATACGATACACACTATCCTTAATTTTCAGTGAAGTATTGTGAAGGCATAGGAAAAGCGTTTAGTACGTACCTAAATGAAACAAGAAAAATCTCAAGAAAAGTTACGCAATAGAGAGAGAAAGAGAGAGCGAAAGGGAGCAATCACCACTCTCTGCCTTTCTTTTCGCACGCCAATGGTTGGAACCTGCGATGAATAAACGGGTTCCAACTAACAAGAGAGAGTTGCATTGCCTAGCGCAGCCTTTAAATCCGGCTCTATTCAAACGACGTCTATAAATTGTCCCGCGACTAATTGAGGCGATAAGTCCATAGAAGAAAAACAATTTGAAGGTTACACAGCGAAGTATGACAAACTATTTTGAATAATGCGTTCATAACAATTATATTTCGGCAAACATTTTTCGAGTTTGATTTCAATAATATCATGTTTATTATCGAAAAGAACTTGTTTAGTTGACAAAACAACGCAGAGAATCATCAAACTGGAAAAACGCAATATTATTTCATATCTGCACGGCAGATATAAGTAAGTAAGTGTCAAAAGTGACACAGCATAAAAAAAACAACAATCTTCCAATCATTTTTTCCGCAGAGAAATCATCGTTTGCAAAATGTGGGGATCTCTCGAAAAA